>BLSH010357477.1:54773-80140 GCA_018402905.1 Glandirana rugosa | reverse complement strand
AGTTTTGTACAAATAGCTGGATACAAAAGCTTTTCAACTTGATCTGGTCTTTTTTGAAGATTCAGTCAGCTTTAACTTGTGATGTGTCCACTCATCAGAGCCCGCAGCAATTTGACACCTTAAAATCCCACAAATTCTTTTCTCAAATTGATTGTTATTAATTAAAGAGGGAGATGGTGTATTATGTTAAAACATATCCATTGAGACTTTTCAAAAAAATATACTAAACACAGCAATGGAGTTCTTGTATGGGCATGTGTTAAATCCTTACTGCCCATGCTAAAAGGGTCAGTGGTGGAGTCCAGAGGAAAGATGAAAACATATTCTTGTGTTGGTCCCTACAAGGTGCTCAGATACTGTTTCTCCTCTTAGCATATGAAAGTGATGCCCAGGTTTTGCAAGTTTTAAAAGGCACAGCCTTTATTTATCAGAATAACCTTCAGTTGAGGACTCTTGTAAGTAGGTGAGATGTCTTAAAAAGTGCAAACAATAATATGGTGAAATTCAAATGAACTCAGCAAGCTCCATAAAAGCTGATTGCAATTACTGTAGTTAGAAATCACCAAAGTAAGATCAAAGACTGATTTGAACAGAGGAATGTAAGCTCTTGGAGAGGTCAAGGTCACATTAAGCAGATTGTGCCATAGTTCTAACAGTGTTTACTATTATCAGAGGCTCCAGGGGGCTTATTTAGACAACCAAGAAGAGGTTTAAATAGAAACAAAAAGGATAAATTGCTGCCCATTTCAGAAGAACGTCATTAGCAAAGGCTGTATGATGTCAAGATGCATTAAATAGACAGATAATTATATACAAGAGACTGTCAACATTTAAAAACAGATAATTAAGTACCATATAAACTAGGTGGAATTTTAACATCAGAATTATTTGCAGACATTGATCAGCATCCAGAGAAAAAATCCAGTTTTTACTGGTATGAAAGAACTTTATTCACTTCATCTAATGTATATACTTAACAATACACCACTTGACAAATAAATAACATGTTTCTCATTAGGCATTCAAAATCTGTCTTGTTTGAACAATAGGAAAATGCATTTTCTGAATTCTCTGGGTCAGCTTCACCTTGAAAGCTGCCACAGGGGACCATTTCCAGGTCTCACTGCTGCAGGTCAATTGTCTTTTTAGAATATCAGTAGGAAAACAAGCATAGTTAGTATTCTGCAGAACCTGCAACAAGTCGTGCAATGCATTGAAAACATCACGTTGCAGCAAAATCTTCCACACTAACGTAAGATAAGAAAAAAAGCAGTTAAGCTAGGACATCACTAGCCTTCTTTATACATTGTGGAATGATGTTGATTGCAGATTTAATGCTAATTAAACTTTGGGTCTATATTAATTAGAAGCAAATCCGTTTATTTGAAATTAATTAGTAGTTTCAGCTAATTTATACAGTAAACCATAAAAATAGGATCTAAAACCAAAGCAACTTTTCCAAATAACAGAGAGTAAATGTGAGTTTTGTTTGATTACAATAGTTTGAACATTAAAGGGGAAGTATGGTTAGGGAGAATATTGCTGGTAATCGTACACACTGTCAAGTGATTTGTGGTGATATCTGTATAGAATATTGTGAAATTGATTACAGAAACAGAATGTAAGGAGTAAATTACATGGGCATTTTAGTCTTACACTTCCAATTGTCTTAAAAGCTTACTGGTAATCTCCTGAATTGCAACACATTGATTTCGGCTAGCCATGTAAAAGCACAGAAAAGAGAGAAACAGAAGCACCACTGACTAAGTGTAGTAAATTTATTAAGGATAAAATAAAATAGAACACAAATATGCACTCACAATGATGTACGTAAAATAAACACATATATCCCACGTAGCAGCGGCAAAGCAAAGGGGCACATGCTATTGTTCGAGTACTAGAAAACACTCCCAACAAAGCGTGGGCCTAGCTGAAACTTTACTATATACATAACACATTACACTTGCAATTTAGTGCTCAACCATAATATTACTATTACTAATACTATTTACTATAATATTATTGATAAGTTATCTAAAAGTCATTAATAAAACAGTTCAGATTGAACTCGAAATTTAACCCGTTCAGTACTAATGTTCGTAACTCAATAATCTATCAGGACTCCTTTAGCTCAGTTGTTTGATTTCATTGCCCCCTGGCCAAAAACATGTTATTGGAAAAAAAGTATCACACATATGACAAAAGCATATTGGGCAAATAATACAAAGCCAAAATCATGTAGCAGTTGTCACATTCCCAAAGACATTGTAGCCTACATAAGCCTAAGTAACAATAACATTTAATGCATATCAAGAACAAGTCCCTCCCTACCCCTTGTAAAGAAACAGTGGTGGTACCATACAAACTAATAATAAATTGGGTCAGGGGCAAAGGGACAAGGCACATGTGTGAATAACCTAGAGACAGGTTGCCTCAAATAGAAAGTGTCTGGTGCCTCACTCCTGGAAGAGGCTGATAAGAAACAGAAAAAGAGGGGGGACCTTAGGGGAAATGCCTATCTTGAGAGGGTTATGAGCAATGAACTACAGGGCCACCTCAGCAACAAACTGCCTCAAGAACTGGGCTTGACCAGTACAGAAAGTATACAGGTAAAGAAAAGAAAAAAAAGGAGGGTGATGGGGGGAATAAGGTAGAAGGGAAAGCAGGAAGGAGGGTGCCTCTTGACCATCGACAAGACCAGGAGTTCCCCCAGTAGTCAACCAGTCCGAAAGAAGAAACATAGGAGGTAAGGAGCGGTGAGTGTACGGATAGGCCTCTCCAGCATGGACCCTCCCAGGGTAGATCCCCTGGACAGGGGGGTTGCGTAAGGCCAGGGTCTAGAGTCATAGTGTGGTAAAGGAAACAGTTAAGCATGAAGATTGCCAATCGCAACCTATGGTGAGGTGGGTATGCCCATAAGGCATTTGTATTTCTCAGTTATTTGATTATGAAGCCAACAGGTCCCAAGTGTTTGTGAATTTTTAAGGGGAGTCACACACAATGCCAATTCGTTTCTCCATCTCTGCAATTTTAAGTAGTCAGGCAAACCATTCTGATAGGGATGGTGTGTGGGTCATGCCCCAGTGTATGATAAAACAGAGTATGGTGGAATTCACCATGTGCATCACTCATTTGGCAGGTGGTTAACCAATGGAGCAGTAGACAAGGAGGTAGATATGAGTTTCACACAAATATTATCGCTTTGTCATTACCTGGTAATGACAAAGAACTAAAATTTGCACAAAATGCGTCTACCTCCATATTCATCTGATAAACAACTGTCGCATGAGCTTCGGTAAAGAGGGTTTTTGGAAGTGCGGCCACATGGAATCATTTGACTTCGCTTCTCCTGCTGCCCTCTCCCATAGTGGCCTCCACTGGACTCACTCCCCCAGACTCAATGGACAGAAAGGAGGTGGAGTTGGATTCCTTTTATCCCCACAAATCACCTACCAAGTCCTTCCTATCCCTCCCTCTCTATCCCTCTCTTCTTTTGAGATGCACTGTATTCGTCTGTTTTCTCCCATTTATCTGAGAATTGCAGCAATTTATCAGCCTCCTGGACCAGCATTGCGCTTTTTGGACGAGTTTGCTGACTGGCTACGGCTACCCTACTTTCTCTCCTATGAAATACCCACTATCATTCTTAGCAATTTCAACATCCCTGTCGATATTAACAGCCCAGCAATAGCTCAACTTCTCAACGTAACCTTATCTTTTGAACTAACCCAATGGACACACACTTCCACTCACTCCAATGGTAATACCCTCAACCTTGTATTCTCCCATCTCTGCACTCCTGGCAACCTCACCAACACCCCCTCTCCTCTCTCTGATCACAACCTCATCAGTTTCACCGTATCCTTGCCTCCAACCACCCATCCCTCCAAACAGTAAACCATTACTTGGAGGAACCTTCATCACTTTAATCCTTCTCTTCTCTATTCTGCTACTGACCACCTATATGACATAATCTTTCCCCTGCCCTGTCCTAACAGAGCCACCTCTGTCTACAACAGTTCACTCTCATCATCACTGGATGCACTTGCTCCTCTAACCACACGCAGAACCAGGCCCTGACCATTACAACCCTGGCAAACTTACAACACTAGAAATCTCAAGAGACATGGCCGTGCTCTTGAACGACTGTGGCATAAAACCAAATGCCTGCAAGACTTCACCCTATATAAATCTGCCCGCCTAAGATACAATTCCTGCCTCCACACTGCCAAACAGGCCTACTTTGTCTCTCTTATTAATACCTTGTCATCCAGACCCCGTCAGCTCTTCCCAACCTTTAACTCTCTTCTTCGTTCCCCACCCCCTCTACCCACTAACTCACTCACTGCCCAAGAGATTGCCAATCGCTTCAAAGACAAGATTGATACAATACCTGAGGATATCTCTACTGTGCGTATATCTTTCCCACTCAACATACCTTGCCTAACAGCACAGTCAACACTCTCCTCTTTTGAACTGGCTACTACTGAACAGGTTGCAAAACTTTTCTCTGATGCCCCCCTAACCAATTGTCCCCTGGATCCTGTTTCCTCAAAAATACTATGGTCACCCTCTTATTATATCATATGCTCCCTCGCTCACATCTTCAATCTCTCCCTCTCTAGTGGCACCTTCCCCTCCTCTCTAAAACATGCGCAGATCACTCCCATGCTCAAAAAGCCCTCACTGGACCCCACCAACCTAAACAAATTAAGTGCTCCCATTCACCTCTAAACTTCTAGAATACTTAGTCTACAACCATCTTAGCCCCAACCCTAGTGAAAATAAACTTCTTCACCTCTTACAGTCTGGCTTTCATTCACAGAATTGGAAACTGCCTTACTAAAACTCATTAATGATTTACTAACTGCTAAAACCAATGGCCACTACTACATACTCCTACTGCTTGACCTCTCTGCGGTCTTTGATACTGTTGACCACCCACTCCTTCTCAATAAACTCTGTTCCCTTGACCTCCAAGATTCTGCTCTATTCGTGTTCTTCTGCTACCTATCACAGCACTCATTGAGTGCAGTGGTGGCTGGAGTTTTTTTTGGGGGGCAGCAAGCAACCAACCCCCCAAGGCAGCATGGCACTACCACCACTACCCCTCATGGCAGCCAGTGGTGTGGCACTACCACCCCCCTCCTTTGTCTGCCGGTCGGTCTTACCCCGTCAAGTCGGTGGGTGATGGGCAGAGGCTCCTCTGCTCCTCGGCTCCCCTGCTTTGTCCTCTCCTCCATCTTCTGTGCATCTCCTCCTTCTCTTAGGCAATAGGCATCCAAAAGTATCACCTGTCCTTTCAGCCAATCGGGGACAGGTCTCAGACACTCTTCTTTATTGGCTGAGAGGAGGATCAGTGTTAGAATAGTGAAAATGTATTTGCTATTCTAACACACCTGGGTGGGCTGAGAGTGAACTCTCTGTGCCCCTAGCCCACCCTATTTTGAAGCCTATTAGAGCCTTTGGCTCTAATCAGTGCTTCAAAAAACTCCCCAACATTGTAATTCATGCAAAAACCAACAATATGTATCTATAATTCTGATAAAAAATATATTATTGAAAAAAAAGAGTCCAAAGGAAAATAAAAATATTAAGTCCATCAAATGTGCTCTGAAAAGTGATTCACTAAAACACGGTGCTTTCACCCAGTGTTCAATCCATATGAAATCAGTACCTCTTACCAAAGATCAAATTAGCTATAGCATAAGCCCAATATTAAGAATAATCTGCTCTAGGAGTCCCTCTGGGTGTGTGTGGTCTCAGGCAAGCAAGCGATTAAGCTGGAAAGGAGTTGTTCCGATATGTAAAGTATCCCTTTCAATGAGCAAGTTCAATTGGAAAGGTATATCTCCAAACGAGGATCCTCACACTATGCATACTCTCCAGAATGTTGTTAAGAGCAACTTCAATGTTAAAAAAATAATTGAGTGTGAAAAATTAGACCATCTGTGAGTCAGCTGCTAGATCCAAAGGAAATGTCCATCCAAAACAAATTAAGAGTAAAAGCTAAGTGCAAACAAATCCAAACAAGTTTCATCAACAGGCAAAGGAATACATGGATGGCAGCTTACTAGATCCTAAAAGGATCCAAAAGATCCTAAAAGGATCTATATGCATGTGTCTCCACAATGGGAACTCAGTTGTTAATGATCCCTTGCTGGAACTCAGGCTGAACGCCGACTCCCCCTGCTGAAGAAATTCCAACAGGAACCTTGTATGTGTATCCCCACTAGGATAATACAGCTAGTTATGAACAGTCACTGGGATCACCTTAGACACCGGCTTGAAGTGCTCAAAAATAAGCGTGTTGGAGAGGTAGAAAAAAATTTGCAGTGCATTAACTTTTTAGACAAATAAAAATAAATGAAAAAGTTGCACTTGCAAAAAAATCCAGATAAAATAGCACAATAGTATGAGACATGGGCTGGAAATTGAGCCTCCTTTCCCAGTCAATGGATAAGGAGCTAGTAGTGTGACATTTTAGAGCACAAACCGTACTGCAGGTTGCATATATATAGGGCTCCTGATTGCATCTCCAACAAAGATTGGATGTATTTAGATCAAATTTTTGGAGCTGCCCTGGAGTCTGATACCCTATTATTAAGATTTCATAGCTATTTTTCTGGGTCGTGACATGGAGTCATAATGGAGTCTTTGCGAATATTAGTGTAAATGTGATTCCAATGATCTGGAGATCCTTTTCCCAGGGATCCTTTTCCCAGGCCTTACAAGCCTTCCCAGAATTCTAATTTTTTTCTTCAAAAAGGACAGTGGAGATAAACATGCTGTTGACGAGAAGTCTTAGAACACAAGGACTCAAATAGGGTTAGGGGGTCAAGAGACTCTTGAAATGTGGTCAACGGCTCGGAGAAAATGCCGTATTTGGATGTGTGTCCATATAGGGAGGGAGGTGTCTTGCATTCGGAAGGTTAGGGCTTCATGATCAATAAGTCTGCCACCTTGAAAGAAGTTTTGAACAACTGCCAGGCCAGGATCCAGTGAAGCCAGGAACCTGAGAGAAATTGCAGAGACATCCCAGGTGTGAACTCCAGTTAAACTGAGTAGATGTTAGAGGACCCAGTGAAGAAAAAAGTTTAAGTTTTGTGCAGACTTCTCAAACAGTGCAAGGTTGGACCAATAAGAGTATGGTCTTGTAAGAAGGTGGTGGTATGTCACAGAGACAGCCAGTGAACAGATCCCAGGGACAAAAGTGTGAAGGATTCCTCCAGCCTGACCCAGCCCTTGACTCAATTGTGGACTAGACATGTGCAATTAGTTTTGGTCCGATTCTAAATGTGGATTCATTTTTGGTAATGGTGGTTTGGTAGATGTATCTGAATCTCTGAATAACAATAGTAACACATTTTGTTCATTTGTTTAGTTTCATTTAGTTTATTCATGTTTTAACTAATTCTAAATTTTCTGAACAATTGGAATTTGAATCAATTGAAAATTGATTGGGTGATGTCCGGGAGGGGTGGTGACAGGAAGCCGGATGCTGACGTGAACGGGCATGCTTAGCTTGTGCAGCCTGTGCTCCACGCTCTATGCCTTACGATCCTGTGTGAGGAGCTGACCTGGCCTGAAACCCTAACCTGGCTGGAGGAGCGTGCTGGAGAGCAGTGTGGAGCGGATATACGGAGCCTGCACCGACGTCCAACCGCTTCTTCCAGCGGTGTGTGTTCCGACCGGCTCTGTGGCCCGCTGAGGGGTCCGGGACATCGGCGACTGATCGCGGTACAAGGCCTCCGCATTCTTGGAGGTGAAGAGGAGAGCGGTCGGTGTGCGCCTTGAGATCAGGTGCTGGAGCCGGGAGGTGTGCTGCCATAACACTCTCGTGCCTGGAGCCGGAGAGGTAGTTGGATGGTCCTGAGGGTGGGTGGGTGTCCCCGCTCCCCCTTCTCCCCCTAAAGGTTAGTGATGCCCCTTGGCTATAAATCAGAACCTTGAAGGGCTTCCCAGCCAAAGTCCATTTCTGTTTTTGCCTGATGCATTTGACACTAATACGGGCAGTCTCAGTGAAAATATTGACTGGGCATTAAGCTGGAAAGAATAAGCTGAGCTATCTCCTTCGAGGAAACACTAAAGATTCAAGGATTTCTATACAGGATCAACACAGGTGGAGCTTCAATTTTGGATATATATTTGCCCCCTGTACCTTATACGTGACTTAAACGTTTTTAGTACCTGTTGTACTTGTACCTATATCAGGACAAAATAGTTTGCTCTGTCTCTTGGTTTTGGAGTTGAGAGCGTTGTTTTTCTCTCCTTTTTTCTCATACTATTGGCAGTGAATAGGTGGGAATCAGGAACAGTATAAGCCTACCTTTTGATCCACCCTTTTTTTTCTCCTGGCTCATGCTTGCCTTGGGCCGACTTGCCTTTGATCTGCCTTTCCACACAAGTTATCTGTGGGAAAGGTGGGCCTCTTAGGATTTTGCAAGGGGAGCGGAGTAATATTGGTATATATCTGGATACCAGATCGGGAAGTATGGCAAAAAAAAGGGGGATGTTTCAATGCTGCAGGAAGCCAGGGTTGAACTATCCCAAAAAGACAAAAGTAAGGAGATTGCCAATAAGTTGGAGAAATTTGCACATGGTTCCTCTCAGGCCAGTGGGA
Source organism: Glandirana rugosa (assembly GCA_018402905.1). NCBI lineage: Eukaryota > Metazoa > Chordata > Amphibia > Anura > Ranidae > Glandirana > Glandirana rugosa. The sequence continues at coordinate 71,517 of BLSH010357477.1, read as the reverse complement.
AAATGCAACAGGCCAAAGTGTCTATGTCACCAGTTGGGACTTCTATATAAAGGCAAAGATCATAAAGGGACTGGGGGTCAGATAAGCTTGCCTGCAACGCAGGAGACGCTAAGTTTGGGGATGTCAGCTGCAGAGGAACCATCTCTGAAAGAAATACTCTCTGCAATAAACACCTGCAAGGCCTCCCTAGTAGAATTAATGGATCAAATGAAGGGTATTAAGGAGGATATGCTGATAGTAAGGCATGATCTCCAGAATATCCGGGAGCGGACTACGGAACTGGAAGAGAGAGTCGGAAGTATCGAGGATGCCCAGTCCCCCCTAAAGAGGGACGTAGAGATGTTAAAAAAGACAGTCTTTAGGCAGAACGAGAGATTGGAGGAATTTGAGAACAGGGAAAGAAGAAATAATGTTCGGATTTTGGGGCTCCCAGAAAAATGTGAGGGGAAGGACATGAGGGCATTCCTGGAGAAATGGCTAGGGGACACTTTGGGTCTAGAGAACTTTTCCTCTCATTTTGTCATTGAAAGAGCTCATAGGATACCAACAAGGGGGATCTTTCATGAGGAGCCCCAAGATCGGTCATTATGAGACTGCTGTGTTTCAGGGATAGAGAAATTATCCTTAGAAGAGCAAGAGAACTGAAATCCGTAATGTATAACGGGAATAAAATCCTGTTTTTTCCGGACTTCTCAGCGGAAGTTCAGAAAAAGCGACTCAGTTTCTCGGACATCAAGGCACGGTTGCGACAATTAAGCATTCAATATGCTATGTTCTATCCAGCACGCCTTCTGGTGGCATATAAAGGGGTAGTTCATTTTTTCGACAACCCGGATGCAGCCGTGTCATGGTTAGAGAAGTGTGATCAACCTGCGCATAATTTGTCATGATGGGTTGGGGTTAGTCCTTGGGGTTGACCAAATTTTCTGTATGAGGGGAGAGGGGGGTGGGAGGAGGGAAATTTTTTGAAGGTTTTTTTTTTTCTTCCTTTTCTCGCTCTCCCTCCCCCCTGTATAGGGACAAGGGGTATGGGATATTATAATGTTATGGAAGGCAAAAGTTATGTTTGATTGGGTGTTTACACATGGTAAAAATTTATATTATAATTTGCCACAATGGGTTAGGGTTAATCCTTAAGGTTGACCAAATTACCTGTACGGGAGGGGAGGGGAGAGGGAGGGAGGGGAAGGAAGGAAAACATTATTTATTTATTTTTATTTTTTTTTCTCCCTTTTTTTTTTTTCTTTTCTTTTCCTCTTCCTCTCTCCCCCCTGTATGGGGACAAGGGGTACGGGATATTGCAATGATATGGAAGGCAAAGAGTTATATATGATTGGGTAATTATACATGGTAAAAAGTTATATTATAATTTGTCACAATGGCACTGTAATAATAGGGAAGGCAAAGATTTATAGATGGCTGAGTGATCACGTATGGCAAAAATTTATATTGGGTTGAGCACAGGAGGTACGGGCACAAGGAGGAAATGGCACTGGCAATAGTGTGCAGGGGGGGTAGTTGGAATGTGTCAAGGTTTAAGCACAGTAAACATTTCAAAGGTTATAAATGTTGGTGTATCACACTAGAAAATCACCTAAGTCACAAGGAAAAGCCCCAAAAGGGGTTGGGGGGGAAGGAGGCAGGGAATGGGGGGAGGGGAGAGGGGAGAGCTGGGTTGGTAGGAAGATTGCACAAATGTAAATATAAGTTGGTTAGCGCCCCAAGGGATGAAGGGCGGGAGGCTGGTGGGGTGGGGAGGGGTAGGTAGGGGGTGATTCCCTTTGTGGCGTCCTCCCTCCGTCCCTCTGCGCTCCATGGCTGAGTCTTTTGTCTTTTTTTTTCTTTTCTTTCTTTTTTCGTTAGCTTGTAATGGGTAGGTTGGTGACATTTGGGTCATGGAATGTGAGGGGAGTGAATAATCTAGTCAAAAAGACGGCCTTGTTCAAAACAGTCGCAACTCTGGGGATAAAAGTGCTATGTCTGCAAGAAACACATTTAACGGGGGACTCGACTGACCGTTTAAAAATCAGGGGATTTCCCCATCAGTTCCATTCCACGTATAGTTCATATTCTAGAGGAACGAGTATACTAATTCATGCCTCAGTAGGGTTCGAATGTATTCAGGCAATGTTGGATAGAGAGGGGAGATATGTGTTTTTATATTGTAGGCTGGCAGAGCTTCCGATTGTCTTGATAGGGGTGTACATCCCTCCACCCTTTAGATTAGATATTGTTGGCCGTCTTTTGGGGTTTATGGCTGATAAAACTGGTATTCCAGTATTATGGTTGGGGGACTTCAGCATGGTTATGAACATCCAGATGCATAGATGGCCTGTGAGGGGAAGGAGCGGACCTTCTGCATGGACCCCATTATATGAAATACTAAAGGAAACTGGCTTAAGGGATATTTGGCGGGAACGCCATCCGGGGGTTCGTGCTTTCTCTTGTCACTCGAGTGTCCACTCCTCCCTCTCAAGGATAGATTTGGTCCTGGGGAATGACGAATTGTCTGCAAGGGTGGTGGATATTAGATATGAGGCGAGGGGCCTTTCAGATCATTCCCCAGTAGTTGTGTCTGTGGAGATGGGTAGGGGTTCCCATGACAGGGACTGGCGGCTCAACCCACTATGGTTAAAATTAATAGCCCCGAAGGACCATATAATATCTAAATTACAAGAGTTCCTGCTATTGAATAGAGGTACGGCCAGCCAGGGCTTAGTGTGGGATACCCTCAAGGCTTTCTTGAGGGGGCTTTTGATACATCAAATCTCCAAAAAAAAAAACTGAGTGCGAAATGGGAATTAGAAGTAATGCATAGGGTAAAAGAAGTGGAGAGGGTCTATGTGGAAGACCCTACGCCAGAGAATCTGGATAGCTGGGCCGAATTCCGGGGAATCTATCAGATGATGTCCTTGAAAAAGGCAGAAACCAAAAGATTTTTTTTTAGGACAAGCCAAGTATGAGGAAGGGGAATCTGCCGGACACATGCTGGCCCTCCTGGCGAGGTCCCAGGAGAGACAGACAACCAATATTGGTCCTGTGGAGACCCCGGGAGGGGGGACTACCAGGTGTCCGGTGGAAATATTAAACATCTTTAAAGACTATTATGCTGATCTCTATAGTTCAAAAGTGGGGAGTAAGGATAAAGAAATACAGGAGTTTTTAGGAAATTTAAATATACCAAGGCTAATGGAGGAGGATAGAGCATTATTGTAATCACCAATAACCCTGGAAGAGTTGGAGGAGGTGGTATCTGAGGCTCCTAAACATAAAGCCCTGGGTCCGGATGGACTACCAAATGAAATATATTTGGAGTATGCTGGGGTGTTGCTTCCAGAGCTGTTGGTGACCCTCAATGATGCGGCAAGGAGGGGAGTAATGCTGATATCTATGACAGAGGCCACCATAATTCTTATCCCCAAGGAGGGGAAAGATCCACAGCAACCAGCATCTTATAGACCCATCTCTTTGTTGTGTACTGATGTGAAGCTGTTGGCCAAGGCGTTGGCAAAGCGACTTAGCAGGGTAACGCATAAATTGGTCCATTTGGACCAATGTGGGTTTATCCCTGGGAGGTCCACAGCTTTGAACATCAGGAGGCTGTTTTTGAACTTACAGGTTCCTTCAGAGGGGCCTGGTTCGAGGGCAGTATTGTCCTTGGACACCATCAAGGCCTTCAATAGCCTGGAGTGGAGGTATCTTTGGGAGGCCTTGACGGCGTTCAATTTTGGCCCAGTGTTTTTAAACTGGGTAGGCCTCTTATACCAGAACCCTAAGGCGAGAGTAAAGATAGCTCAGAGGCTGTCAGGATACTTTCCATTAACAAGGGGAACAAGGCAGGGGTGCCCACTGTCCCCCTTGTTGTTTGCTCTAGCAGTTGAGCCCTTGGCAATAGCAGTAAGAGGAGTGCAGGAAATACGGGGGCTCAGAAGAGGGCCAGTGGAGGAGAAGGTATCGCTGTTTGCAGATGATATTCTTGTTTATTTGGGAGACTCACTCACTTACTGGCAGCAGTAATGAAACTGGTAAAGGAATTTGGAAGCTGGTCGGGCCTATTAGTTAATTGGGGGAAATCGGCTCTTCTCCCGCTGGATGGGCTGGTGGAGAACCTGCCGGAGGGCATGTCCTCTCTGCAGATAGCAACCTCCTTTAAATATCTGGGCATAAACATCTCAATTAACCCTAAGCATTATATAATAAGGAACCTGGAACCCTTACTGAAAAAGATTAGGCTGAAAATAAATAGCTGGAGGTGCCTCCCTTTAACAGTAACGGGCCGTAGCAACTTAGTGAAAATGATCTGGCTCCCACAACTGCTATATGTTTTGCATAATGCCCCTATATGGATCCCGGGGGTGTGGTTTAAGAGGGTAGAGAGACTCTTTTGAGAGTTGATATGGAAGGACAAACGAGCTAGGATTGGGCAGTGGTATTTGCAGCTCCCTAGAGATAAAGGAGGTTTGGGAGTCCCACACCCATGGGTGTACTTTTTGGCAGCCCAACTGCAACAACTAGGGGGGGGGTTGAGTACATTCGGCATAAATTGTGGCCTGCGTCCTCTTCGGGCCTGTACTCCCCACTCATCCTGGTTGGGAGCACTAGAGGCAGAGTCAGTGGGGGTTCTAAATCAATGCCCAATGGGAATTTTAATACTAAAGGTTTGGCAAACGGTTAAGTCGATGTTGGAATACCAGGGGTTTAGTGAATTTGTACCGCTGTGGGACAATGAGAGGCTCCCGGAACTGGCTGAATTAGGGGGGTTTCAAGACTGGGAGCGGAAGGGGGTGTGTAGATTGAGGCAGTTGTATAATGGGAACAACCTGAAGTCGTTTCAAGAACTGAGGGAGGAATTTGGTATACCGAATAAAATTTTTTTTCAATATTTGCAGCTGAGGCATGCCATTTCGGCACAGTTTAGAGAAGAGGGGGGCCCAAGGTGGTGTGAGATCCCCTTTTTGAAGAAGGTTTTGTATGCCCCTGTTCAGAGAGGATTAATTTCAGATATATACCAGAAGTTGGGCCCAGAAGTAAGGGGGATGAACCAGATGGCCCAGATAAAAGCGAAATGGGAGGAAGATGTGGGGGAGTTATCGGATAATCAATGGAAGGATATTGTGGCTTTGCCGAGCAGAATGTCCTTCTCTTCGCCACAAAATTGGACCCAGCTTAATATTCTCTATAGGACCTTCTATACCCCTAGGAAACGACATCAATTTGGAGGTCGCCGGGACGCTCTATGCACAAGATGCAGGGGGGCGACCTGATTCATATGATTTGGAAGGTGCCCCAGGCTGCACAGGTACTGGAGTGAGGTCCTTGAGGAGATCAACCAGGTCTTTGGGCTGGTGTTGGTCAGGGACCAGGTCCTGTGTATCCTGGGTTACCTGGAGGGAGGGGGGATGGGACAGAGGAGGCTGGCGGTGGAGAGATGCCTTTACCAGGCAAGGAAACAAATTACCTCAAAATGGAAGGATACTAACCCGCCGTCAATGGAGAGCTGGCGTGAGAGGGTGAATGCAACAATTGTGAGGGAGAGGATGGTATACCTTGGGAGGGGAAAGAATAGTGTATTTGAAAAGGTTTGGGGCAAATAGATAGAGTGGGAGGGCCAACGATTTAGGGACGTACTCAACAGCTAAAGAAGGAAGAAGACGGTTAAGAGGTGGTGGTAGAAGGGGGTAAAAGATATAACCCAGTGAGGGGAGGGGGATGGGGGGGAGATGGGGGAGGGGGGGAGAAGAGATGGTATAAGTTTGCAATATTAATTCTGCGTTTGGATTGAAAAAGGAATGTTTTTCTTCTTTATGGTAATTGTATTGTATTGAAAAAGAAAATAAAGTATATTTAAAAAAAAAAGAAAATTGATTGACCGATCCTAATTCTGTATGAAGAATAGCTGGTTGTTAAGGCTTGGGCAAGCAAGCCAGCTGCCAAATACTTAACAACTGATGACTCGTCTGCTGTCAGCGGGCTTCCCCAATGTCAGCAGAATGTAAACAAAACAAATGCCTGTTAACATTTTTAAAAAAACACAGTGGGGGTCCCACCAAATCTATACCAGGCCCTTCAGGTCCTAATCCTAATCCAGTTCCTAATCTCAGCATGCAGCCCAGCAGGCAATGAAAGGAGCGGGTGCCCCCCTTCTGAACCATACCAGACCACATGCCCTAAACATGGGGGTGCTATAGTGCAGGGGGTATCCAAAGGCATCTTCCCCACAACCCTGGGCAGTGGTTGTGAGTGTCTGTAGGCTGGGGGCTTATTGGAATCTGGAAGCCCTCTTTACAAGGGGGCCCCCAGATCCCGGCCCCTCCCCCATGTGAATGAGTATGACATACATAGTAGCTCTACTTGTTCAACAAAAAGTGCTGAAATAGTTAATAAAACACACACACAGTTTTTGACAAGTCCTTTATTAACCACTTGACTTCCGAAAGGATTCACTCCCTTCTTGACCAGAGCATTTTTTAAATTTGGCACTATACTACTTTAACTGGTAATTGCGTGGTCATGCAACGCTGTAAACAAAAAAAAAAACGTCTTTTTTTTCTCACAAATACAGCTTTCTTTTGGTGGTATTTGTTCACCACTGGGATTTTTTTTTGCAATATAAATGAAAAAAGGCAAACATTTTGAAAAAAATATACAGTATCTCACAAAAGTTCCCTCACATTTTTGTAAACATTTTATTATATCTTTTCATGTGACAACACTGAAGAAATGAAACTTTGCTTCAATGTAAAGTAGTGAGTGTACAGCTTGTATAACAGTGTCAATTTTCTCTCCCCTCAAATTAACTCAGCACACAGTCATTAATGTCTAAACTGCTGGCAACAAAAGTGAGTCCACCACTAAGTGAAAATGTCCAAATTGGGCCCAATTAGCCATTTCCCTCCCCAATGTCATGTGACTCGTTAGTGTTGCAAGGTCTCAGGTGTGAATGGGGAGCAGGTGTGTTAAATTTGGTGTTACCACTCTCACTCTCTCATACTGGTCATTGGAAGTTCAACATGACACCTAATGGCAAATCATTCTTTGAGGATCTGAAAAAAAGAATTGTTGCTCTACATAAAGATGGCCTAGGCTATAAGATGATTGCCAAGACCCTGAAACTGAGCTGCAGCAAGGTGGCCAAGACCATACAGCGGTTTAACAGGACATGTTCTACTCAGAACAGGCCTTGCCATGGTCAACCAAAGAAGTTGAGTGCACATGCTCAGCCTCATATCCAGAGGTTGTCTTTGGGAAATAGACATATGAGTGCTGCCAGCATTGCTTCAGAAGATAAAGGGGTGGGGGGTCAGCCTGTCAGTGCTCATACGATATACCGCACCCTGCATCAAGTTGGTCTGCAAGTCTGTCGTCACAGAAGGAAGCCTCTTCTAAAGATGATGCACAAGAAAGCCAGCAAACAGTTTGCTAGAGACAAGGACTTACTGGAACCATGTCCTGTGGTCTGATGAAACCAAGATAAACTTATTTGGTTCAGATGGTGTCAAGCGTGTGTGGCGGCAACCAGGTGAGGAGTACAAAGACAAGTGTGTCTTGCCTACAGTCAAGCATAGCGGTGGGAGTGTCATGGTCTGGGGCTGCATGAGTGCTACCGGCACTGGGGAGCTACAGTTGATTGAGGGAACTATGAATGCCAATATGTACTGTGACATACTCAAGCAGAGCTTGATCCCCTCCCTTCGGAGACTGGGCTGCAGGGCAGTATTCCAACATGATAAGCCAAGCATGTCTCCAGACCTAAACACTATTGGGCATCTGTAGGACATCCTCAAAGGGAAGGCGGAGGAACACAAGGTCTCTAACATCTACCAGCTCCGTGATGTCATCAAGGAGGAATGGAAGAGGACTCCAGTGGCAACATGTGAAGCTCTGGTGAACTTCATGCCCAAGAAGGTTAAGGCAGTGCTGGAAAATAATGGTGGCCACACAAAAATATTGACACTTTGGGCCCAATTTAATCATTTTCACTTAAGGATGTACTCACTTTTGTTGCCAGTGGTTTAGACAATGTTGAGTTATTTTGAGGGGACAGCAAATTTACACTATTATACAAGCTTTACATTCACTACTTACATTGTAATTTCTTTAGTGTTATCACATGAAAAGATATAATAAAATATTTACAAAAATGTGAGGGGTGTTCTCACTTTTGTGAGATACTGTATATTTTCGACTTTTTATTATAAAAAAATATCCAATAAACTTTTTTTTATTATAAAAAAATGTATTCAGCTACATGTCCTTGGTAAAAAAAATCTCAATAAGTGTATATTTATTGGTTTGCAAGAAAAGTTATCTACAAACTATGGTATATTTACTGGAATTTACACAGCTTTTACTTTCTGACTGCCCATCTCATTTCTTGAGGTGCTAAAATGGCAGGGCAGTACAAAACCCTACAAATTACCCCTTTTTGGAAAGCAGACACCCCAAGGAAGAGGCATGAGCCCATTAAATTATTTCATTTTTCTGTGATTGAAAAATGACAAAAAAATATATATTTTTACACAAAGTTGTCACTGAAATTATATATTGCTCACACTTTCCATGGGTATATGTGGAATAATACCCCAAAATACATTCTGCTGCTTCTCCTGAGTATGAGAGGTACAAAAAGTGTGAGAGAAACTATATGTCAAATAATTACCACAGATATGAAGTCAGGGAATAAGTCTGCAACCAGCCATGTCCATGTGCATGTATAGTGCTATCACCATGCTGTCTGCCATGAGGTGGACTCTGCATAAATATTAATGCAGAGTCCACCTGATGGCAGACAGCATTCACCTCTCCCATAGCCACCCTTGGTGGTGGATCTTGGTCTAGGTTTTTTCTGACTCCATCTGTTTTGTACCTCATTACAGGCACTTATATTTTGCCTCCCCATTTCCGTTTTGGTGTATGGCTTTCCCATTTTGTTTTCACATTCAGCACCTTCATACACATTCACATTTCATTCAACCCATTTACACATACATATTCATCCACAGATGTCTGCTGTCCGGGTGGTCTGCGTGGTGGTCCCATCCCCGGTTCATGTCACCGTGTCCTCAGCTCCCGTGACAGACGTCCAGGCGGCCTGGCCCATATTGCTACACCGCACATGGCATTCTTTAAGGGTAGGTTGATTATCTCGCTCCCCTTTGTACCCATATCATGTACTCCATCACACAGATATGCCATTAGACCCTTGGATATTTTTACTCTGTTAACTGTTATTTTTTATTTTTTATACAGATATGTGTGCATCTACCCATGATGAGTGGGTACTATCACACGAAACGCGTTGGTTTACGATGATGCCATCTCTCTACTGAAGCTAATTTTTGTATTACCATATGGTCCTTTTATCCATTCCCAAGTGTTTTACTTCACGCCATGGCAGATGCTCAACTTCAATTACCAGGCAGAGTGTTCTACAGTTTTAAATGCATAAATTCATATATGTTTGCTTTGCATTTTTTACTAATTTATGTTGTGATGGAATTATTTTGTATATCCTGTATGGTACTTACCTTGCCTTCCAGGACCTTGAAGGGTCAATAAACAATTATTTCTATACAACCTACTATCAGAGTATTCTGCAGTTCTAAACGCATAAACGCATATATGTTTGCTATTCAATGCATGTTGTGATGGAATTATTTTGTTTATGATGTATAGTACTTACCTTGCTTTCCAGGACCTTGGAGGGCCAATAAACAATTATTATTTTTGTACAACGCACATTGGTCAGTGTCTTTATATATCCTCATTTAAAGTCCCAACTCCAATCATCCAGGTTAAACGGGAACTGACAGCTCTCTTTTTTAAAGATAAACTCAATATGGACTTCAATCTCCCTAAGGCAGCAAATTACTTTCATCAAAAGTGGCAACCCTATACAATTAACATATTGCCACTAGATGAGGCCGACTATCTTAACCTCCTGCCATCCGCGCTACAGCCGAATGACGGCTACAGCGTGGCTCTAAAATGCCGGGAGGACATCAATAGACGTCCTCCCATTTGGCTCGCGCTGGACCCGATGTCCGCCAGAGACCCGCAATCTCCTTACAGAGAGGAGGAACGGGGAACCGCCGAAGTAAACACGGCGGTTACCCGTTCTGTGAGGGGGGCATGCCAGATCTACTGATCCCTGTCACTGGGATCAGTTAGATCTGTCATGCCCCTGTCAACCCCGCCCCCCCCACAGTTAGAACACACACAGGGAACATAGTTAACCCCTTCACTGCCCCCTGCTGGTTAACCCCTTCACTGCCAATGACATTTATACAGTAATCAGTGGATATTTACATTTCTGATCGCTGTATAAATGTCATTGGTCCCAAAAAAGTGTCAAAAACGTCCGACATGTCTGCCCCAATATCGCAGCACTGATAAAAATCGCAGATCGCCGCCATTACTAGTAAAAAAAAAATTAATAAAAACGCCATAAATCAATTTCCATGTGGGCGCTATAACTTTTGCGCAACCCAATCAATAAACGCCGATTGCAATTTTTTTAACCAAAAATATGTAGAAGAATATATATCGGCCAAAACTGATGAATAAATTTGTTTTTTTATTTTTTATTTTTGGATATTTATTATAGCAAAAAGTAAAAAATATTGTTTTTTTTTTTCAAAATTGTCGCTCTTTTTTTGTTTATAGCGGCGATCAGAAATGACGCAGAGGGGATTAAATACCACCAAAAGAAAGCTCTATTTGCGGGGAAAAAAGGACGCCAATTTTGTTTGGGTACAACGTCGCACGACTGCGCAATTGTCATTCAAAGAGCGACAGCGCTGAAAACTGAAAATTGGTCCGGGCAGGAGGGGGGTTTAAGTGCCCAGTAAGGAAGTGGTTAAAAACACCTTCACATACTTTTTGTAATGAACATCCTCTTTCACCCAAGATGACGTTGGATAACTCTCAGTTCCCTCCCATCTGTACAGGACACATGGAATCAATATATATGGTCCTTTTGTTAGGTGGGAAGAAACTCTCTGCCTGTTCAAGATACCATGACGCTGGACGAGACCTGTTAGGAATAGGATACCCCCCCCCCCCCAATTCTACTAAGAATGATCCATCTGGTTGTCCTTATGGTTGAATTTTACTTCAATTCTGCACTATGCTTGATTAACAAGTCTTTTATATATACCTTTACTTTTATGTAAAAAATGTTGAACTCTGTCAAGTCGTTTTCACGACTCGGCATATTCTTGTATTTTTGTATCCCTGTGAAATTACTTTAATAAATTCTTTAGAAAAAAAGAAAAGGAAGGTTCCTGCTAATTCATTACTGCTGTGTGCGTGTCAATAAAATTTGTGCAATGCCTTTTTGGATTTTGAATTAATTTTGTCTGTTTTTGCATTTGATAATCCTTTGTTTAAACAAAATTTGACATGGTGTCCCCCCCCAAAATCTATACCAGGTCCTATGGGTCTGGTATAGATTTTAAGGGAAACTCAAAGCCAAATTTTGTTTAAACAAAGGATTATCAAAAGCAAAAACAGACAAAATTAATACAAAAGCCAAAAAGGCAGTGCACAAACCACCGGCCAGGGTTGTCGGGAAGAGGCCCTTGTCCCCATCAACATGGGGACAAGGTGCTTTGGGGTGGGGGGCGCAGAGCCTCCCCCTGCCCTAAAGCACCCACCCCCCCCATGTTGAGGGCATGTGGCCTGGTATGGTTCAGGAGGGGAGGTACTCGCTCATCCCCTCCCTTTCCTGACAGCCAGGCTGCAGGCTCGGTTAAGGGACTGGTATGGATTTTGGGGGGGACCTCACACCATTTTTTAAATTAAATTTTGGCATTGGGGGCCCCTCCAAATCCATACTAGGCCTGGTATGGACCTGGGAGGGACCCCATGCCTTTTTTTCATGATTGTTTTGTTTGCCAGCATTTTTTTTTTTTTTTACATTCAGCTGTCAGCGGGGAACCCCACTGTCAGCTAATGACTCATCGGTTGTTAAGGATGCAGCAGCCAACTTCCCGGCCCCTTGCTTAGCAACCAGCTATATACTGTGAAAATAAAAACCGTAAAGGTTACATCTTAATTAGCAGCATGCTGACAATACTCGAATGCCTAATAGCCAATGTCACATGAGCATGGTTGTTACCATAATATTAATGCCTCAAATGCAAAACTTTATTCTATAGAATTAAAGGAATCAAACATTAGTAAATGCATTTTCTATGCATGATTGTGCTCAGCTCAGTAGTGTAGTGGTGTGCCCTGCTACCTTCAAAAGGTTCAAGCCATGGGTTTGAATCCCACTGATGGTATCTTTAATGGAAACTTGCATTGTACTCAGCAGCATATGTTGAAAATAGGAGAACGTATATGCACACCAGTTTGGTTGATTCCATAATATTAACTCTTCAAATGCATGCAATGATATGTAAGTACTCAATAATATTATGGTGTGGACTTCCAAAAATCACACTAGTTAACGTGCAGGGTGTTAGTTTACATTTTTTTTGGTTTTTGGGTTTAATTTGCACTAGAAAAATCAACACAGCTACCTTAGGTAGGTGGCAAGTTGGCTGGGATTTGAACTCAAAACCTGAGTGCTTTGTAGACATCAGTGCACACCACAAAGCCATTGTGCTAAGTAAACTGAGACCTGCATAATAGTGTAGTGTAGTGCAGTGTAGTGTAGTGGTTACAGCTGCCGGCACCTGGCTATTAAAATATCCAGGCAAAAAAATGGCGTGCCCCCCCCCCCCCCCAGTCAATACCAGGCCCTTCGGGTCTGGTCTGGATTTTAAGGGGAACCCCACACCAAAATTATAAAAAAAATTATAAAAAAATATAGTAGGGCCCCCTAAAATCCAAACAAGACCCTTATCCGAGCATGCAGCCTGGCAGGTCAGGAAAGGCAGGGGAATGCCCTCAACATTCACCAAACTACCCCTACCCATTCACCAAAAAAAGTAGTGTAGTGTGACAAAAGACAATAGCCAGTTTTTGACAAGTCCTTTATTAAAAATGTCTTTTTCTTTCCGGTCTTCTCCTCCTCCCACTTCTTCCTCTGGTCTTTTCGTTGTTCCTCTGGTATTCCTCTGGCTTCTTCTTCCCCCGCTTCTTCCTCCAGTCTTCTCCTTCCCTTGCTTTTTCCTCCGGTCTTCTTCTTCTTCCTCCACCGCCACTTCCATGGCAAACATTTCATATAGAACTATGGGGCATGGTCACCGAAGGGCGTCACCCCTTTGTGACATCACGGACCCATCATGCCCCAGGCGGTGAAATCACAAGGGGCGGGGTCTCTGAATGATGTCATCCGCCCCATAGCAGCATCGGAGGAGGTTCTTTTTCAGCGGGCCGTTGGTGGGAGTGGCAGTGGAGGAAGAAGAAGACTGAAAAGATGAAGCGGGGGAAGAAGAAGCCACAGGAAGAAACGGGGAAGGAGAAGACTGGAGCAATAAGCAGGGGAAGGAGAAGACCGGAGCAAGAAGCGGGGGAAGGAGAAGAACGGAGGAAGAAGCAGGGGAATAAGAGGACATTTTTAATAAAGGACTTGTCAAAAACTGGCTATTGTCTTTAGTCACAATGCACTACTTTTTTTGGTGAATGGGTAGGGGTATGATGTACCCCATACTAATTCACATAGGGGGGTGGGATCTGGGGCCTCCTTGTTAAAAGGGGCTTCCAGATTCTGAAAAGCCCCCCGCCCGCAGATTCTGACAACCACCGGCAAGGGTTGTCAGGGAGAAACCCCTGTCCCCATCACCATGGGGACAAGGTGCTTTGAGGGGGACCCCAAAGCACCCTACCCATGTTAAGGGCATGTGGCCTGGTACAGTTCAGGAGGGGGGGTGCTTGCTCATCCCCCCCTATCTTGACCTCCAGGCCGCATGCTCGTAAAAGGGTCTGGTGTGGATTTTGGGGGGAATCCCATGCCAATTTTTTTTTGGATTTTGTGACGGGTTTGTTGCGGGTTTCCCCTTAACCACTTCAGCCCCGGAAGGATTTCCCACTTTAGGACCAGAGCACTTTTTGCGATTCGGCACTGCGTAGCTTTAACTGACAATTGGGCGGTCGTGCGACGTTGTACCCAAACAAAATTTGCGTCCTTTTTTTTCCACAAATAAAGCTCTCTTTTGGTGGTATTTGATCACCTCTGCGTCATTTCTGATCGCCGCTATAAACAAAAGAAGATCAACAATTTTGCAAAAAAACCCAAATTTCCCAAATTCACCCAAATTTTTGCTAAAATACAAATCCAGAAATAAATATTAAAAAAATATTTTTTTCCATCGGTTTTGGCCGATTTATATTCTTCCTCATATTTTTGGTAAAAAAAATCGCAATCGGCATTTATTGATTGGTTTGCCAAAAGTTGCTGCGTTTACAGATGATGAGAATTAATTTCTGGGGTTTTTATTTTTTACTAGTAATGGCGGCGTTCTGCGATTTTTAGCAGTACTGCGATATTGCAGCAGACATGTCAGACCATTTTGACACTTTTTTGGGACCATTGGCATTTATACAGTGATCAGTGCTATGAAAATGCACTGATTACTGTGTAAATGTAATTGGCAGTGAAGGGGTTAACGTGCAGGGGCCGCTCTAAGGGTTAACTGTGTTCCCTGGGCATGTTCTAACTGTATGTGGGCTGGCCTGGCTGGGGGAAGGGAGTGATCACGGCTTCCATATACAGGAAGCCTGTGATTACAGCACTTCCACCTCTAACAGAACGGAGATCCGTGTTTACTTTCACGGACCTCCATTCTTTCACTGCGGGGGGCATCGCGGGTAGCCAGCGCTGATCAAGTCCGCCATACCCATTTCCTCCTGGCCCCCAGACACAGTAAGCTTGCGAGCGCGCCTCCGGTGGCGCGTGCATGCTCACAGTGAGGGATATCGCAGCCGCCGTCATGACGGCGGTTTGCGATATCAAGCCACTTTCTCACGATCAGACTGCGGTCGGCAAGTGGTTAAAATCTATATCACACCCAAAGGGCCTAGTATGGACTGGGGGGAACCACATCCTGTTTTTTTCATTTTTTAAAATCTGTATTTTTTAAATACATTACAGCCGCAAGCAAGTTTAAATTACATTTTTTCTTGAGAAATGTCATTATTGCTGCAGCATGTTCTATACATGGCACAGATGCACCTCTTTGCAGGCAGAATAAGGGGACCCCAGGCACGATATTTAACCACTTCCCGCCCAGCGCATTGACAAATGACATCCGGGCAGGTGTTTCACTATCCTGACTGGACGTCTATTGACGTCCTCAGGATAATCCATCAGTCTGACCCACCGCATTACCGACCGAGGTAAAAGGCTTCGATCCGAAGCCTTTTACCATGTGATCAGCCGTGACCAATCATGGCTGATCACAGTGTAAATAGGAAGAGCTGTTTATCGGCTTTTCCTCTGCTCAGGTCTGCAGCGGAGAGCCAATCGGCTGCTCTCCTGACAGGGGGGAGCTGCGCTGAACGTTTATCAGCGCAGCCACACTCAGGATCACCCCCACTGGACCACCAGGGAGCCGGATCAGGACCACCAGGGAGCCCCCCGCCCCGGACATCGCAAGGAGGCCGCCCAGGACCACCAGGGAAATCATACAGAGGCTGCCCAGGACCACCAGGGAGCCCCCACTAGACCACCAGGTAAGGGCAATAGTATGCAATGTAGGGAGGGCACTGTGCCCATGTATGATGCCTGCCAGTGCCATCCCTAACAGTGCTTCTTGCACCAGTGCTCACCACTGCCACCTATAAGTCCATCAGTGCCGCATATCAGTGCCACGTATCAGTGCCCATCAGTGCTGCATATGTGCCCCATCATCAGTGCAACCTTATCAGTGCCACCTCATCAGTGCCAATCTGTACTGCCTCATCAGTGCCCATCAGTGTAGCCTCATCAGTGCCCATCAGCGTAGCCACATCAGTGCCCGTCCGTGAAGGAGAAAATGTACTTTATACAAATTTTTGTGACAGAAACAAAGAAAAATGTTTTTTTTTTTTTATTTCGGTCTTTTTTTTGTTATAGCGCAAAAAATAAAAACCGCAGGGGTGATCAAATACCACCAAAAGAAAGCTCTATTTGTGGGAACAAAATGATAAAAATTTTGTTTGGGTACAGCATCGCACGACCGCACAATTCTCATTCGAATCGCAACAGCACTGAAAGCTGAAAATTGGTCTGGGCAGGAAGTGTTCTAAGTGCCCGGTATTGAAGTGGTTAAAGGAATATTTCATTTTTATTGTTTCACTTCAAGAATAGAGTTGAGCGAACCCGGGCTGTAAAGTTCGGGTCCGTACCAAACTTTGGGGTGTCCGGGACCCGGACTTTTCAAAAAAAGTCCGGGTTCGGGTCCGGGGTTCTGGTAATTTTAATGAAAAATCTTAAAAAAACTTCTACTAAAATCTTGTCAAGATACCGGAGATTACAATTAATTATGAAAAGTCTGGGTAAAACTTCTACTAGAGGTAAAAACGTAAAAAATACAAAAATAAAAAATTTTTTATAAATTTCAATAAAGGGACAGGGGTAAAGAAACATCCCGTGAACAGGGTGGGAATGGGGGTAAAAGGAAGGAAAACGTCTGGAGGTCCTGGAAGGACCTGAAAAAATGTCGTAAAAATTCTAAAAAGTAATTTTAATGGTCTTGGGGCCTGGGCTTGGGCCTGAAAAAAACTTTTCAGGCCCAGGGCCTGTGGGGTTTCAAACCATGCCTGGGCTTGAAATGTCGGGCCCAAGCGAGTTGAGATAAGAACTTCACTTTGT
>BLSH010357473.1:1059723-1069727 GCA_018402905.1 Glandirana rugosa | reverse complement strand
AATGCATTTGTTTGACATTCCCTTGCCTATTAGCTTAGATAATGGACTGTTTTTTAACATTTGACTCTCATTGACTTTAATGGCTTCTGGATTCAGCATCCAAAATGTATTAATGTTCTGCAAACCTACCTCGATTCGAACCTAGGTTCATTCAGCTCATTCCTGCTACCAAATAATGGACACACTAAATCATTTTGGTTTTCCTCACTGGCATAGCTGCAATCCTCCACATTGTGCCCTGAACACGTTTGTTCACCTACACCATCATTGTAGTCTATTCCTTTCTGCCACAAAAACACCCTGCTCTTCACCAAGTTTCATGTCTGCATTAGTTACCCGGATGAGTGCCTGATGGTAAACCTGAGTGAAAACCATGCCTGTAATTCCTTTACTTTATTAATCTCTTTTTACATTTTGCACATGTTTAGCCAAACCACTACTTAAATACATATATTTGGCATACACAAATGCAGATACAATGAGGCTTATTTACTAAAGGATTTAAGAGTGTTCACATAATAAACTTGTCAAGATTCACTTCAGTTAGTTAAACATGTGAAAAAAATCCCTTATACTTATTTTTATCAGTTCATGATTAGATGATTGAAGTTAAAGTGGTTCAATAGGCTTAAAGTGTTTGTTAAGCCACTTGTATAAAAAGTTCCCATCCGCTCTCTATTATAACAAGAAGTTGCCCTGTGTCTGTGTTATAACATATACAGTCAGGTCCATAAATATTGGGACATCGACACAATTCAAATATTTTTGGCTCTATACAACACCACAATGGGCAGACTCGATGGACTACTCAGTCTTTTTCTGCCGTCACTTTTCTATGTTTAAAAAAAAAAAAGGGGCAGACTCGATGGACTACTCAGTGTTTTTCTGCCGTCACTTTTCTATGTTTAAATGAAACGAACAAGATAAATCATTGATGAAATTATATGTATATTTATTAATCCTTAATAAACTAGAATCAAGATTTACAATATAACCCTAACCCATAAAACACTCAAAACAAATTCAATTATTAATCAATTAATAATAAATATATATACTGTATATACAATATTAAATACAATATATGCATAAATATTGGGACATCAACACAATTCTAATCTTTTGGCTCTATACACCACCACAATGGATTTGAAATGAAAAAAAACAAGATGTGCTTTAACTGCAGACAGTTTTAACTCAATCGGATTCACCTGAATCCGATTGAGCATGCATTTCACTTGCTGAAGACAAAACTGAAGGGAAAATGCCCCAAGAACAAGCAGGAACTGAAGACAGTTGCAGTAGAGGCCTGGTAGAGCATCCCCAGGGATGAAACCCAGTGTCTGGTGATGTCTATGCATTGCAAGCTTCAGGCTGTAATTGACTGCAAAGGATTTGCAACCAAGTATTAAAAAGTGAAAGTTTAATTTATGATTGTTAATCTGTCTCATTACTTTTGGTCCCTTAAAAAGTGGGAGGCACATATACAAACTGTTGTAATTCCTACACCATTCACCTGATTTGGATGTAAATACCCTCAAATTAAAGCTGAAAGTCTGACGTTAAAGCACATCTTGTTCGTTTCATTTCAAATTCATTGTGGTGGTGTACAGAGCCAAAAAGATTAGAATTATGTTGATGTCCCAATATTTATGGACCTGACTGTATATACTTCTCTGTGTAGAGAACACACCTTCTTACTAGAATCAGTTGTCATTTTTCTGCTCCCCTCTCTCAGTTCAGGGTTCCTGGGGAGGGGCTGAGCACTGCTGCTGACATCAGCTGGAGAGAGAGAGCCGTGCTGTGTTATCTATATAGATAAGAATATTTCTGATATAACACTGACACAGGGAACATCTTCTTCTAATACAGAGGAAATAGGAGCTTTTCGAGTTAATTATGAGAGCAGAGAGGAGAAGCTAGGAGAGGAAGAGGGAGGGGGGAGGAGGGGGGAGTTGAAGACAGGCACACAGGAGATAGGAGAGCTGGGAGTGACATAGCCTGCATAGACCACGATCTCTCAAGATAAGCAATATACAAGGGGAGTCAGTACACAGGGGGGAAGTCATGACCTGGCATTATCAAACAGGTATGTTAGGGGATACAGAGGATTAAAAAGCAAAAGCGCCATGCTGCTAATTGCAAATTAAAGAGACAGGAGCAGCATTTTTATGGGGGGGGGTTAACAAACTCTTTAAGATTGTTTACCTTAACGCTTCCTCTGCCCCCCTTTTACTTACCTGAACTCGATCGTTGCATCGTCGAGGACGAGCCCAGCAGCTCCAGCCGCTGTCTCAGTCCCTGATTGGATAGATTGATAGCAGCAGGAGCTATTGGCTCTCACTGCTGTCAGTCAAACCCAGAGATATGGCAGCCGGTCGCGGACCGAGACCTGCTATGTGTGTCAATGGATGCAGCAGCAGGACTCAGGAGAGTGCCCGCATGGGTGCCCCCATGGAATGTGTCTCTACGAGGGGGCACCCAGTGAAGAGGAGGAGCCAGGAGCGCTGCTGGGGGACCCCAGAAAAGGAGGATCGAGCCGCTCTGTGCAAATCCCTTAACGAGAGCATGTTCAGTAAGTATGACATGTTTGTTTTTTTGTTTTTTTTAAAAAAAACCTTTACAATCACTTTAAGGTAAAATCTTCTGTGCAATTTACGGCACTTACCTCATGGACATCTAGAAAAGCCCCAAGCAGATGGGCTGAAATAGAAATGAGTATAACCACCCCTGTGCACCCTTGTTATATTTTATGACCCACATCAGACAAACATTTATCTCAATTAAAAACGTTATGCCTAGGGCCCATGCTCTTTACCCTAACAATTTGGAACAAATGCTCTAAACGTTTCTCTCTCTCATCCCCTTGTCCACCCCTCATAAATGTCCTCTTCAACCCAGATATCCCAGACAGCCTGTCCTATGACCGAATGCTACCCTGGATTGAAGCAGGGATTTTCCAACTGCGTCATCTAGTCAATCCAATATCACTTGGGCTGATGTCTTTTTCGGACCTACAGAGCAAATATAGTATTCCTAATACACATATTTTATCTTATTTACAATTCAAGCATTTTTTCTCCTACAAATCCCCATCTTTAACACTTGATAAACCCACTGACTTTGAACAACTATGTGCCAAGGGCCCATGCGAGCCCAGACAGATTTCTTCCATCTATAAAATACTTCATGAAAGTACACCAATAACTAATATATCTCATAGTTATATGAAGAAATGGGAATATGTTTTGGGAAGGCCCATATCCTTGGTGGACTGGGGGAAAATCTGGGATTCGACTTCCAAAGTTTCTAGATGTGTGGTACAGAAGGAGACGGTAGTTAAGATACTTTATTTCTGGTATAGAACCCCAGATATTCTACATGCGCGTCACCGAGAGACGTCAAATCTCTGCTGGAGATGCAATAGGGACGTAGGAACTCAGCTTCATATATTTTGGGATTGTCCTCTCATACAACAGTTTTGGAATCAGATCCGGGAGGTATTACACATATTATTTCATATCAATATCCCTTTAAACCCTCTACATTACATATTAGGACTCCCAATTATGGATCTTAGCAAGACCGTAAGGAAGCTTACATCTTTTATTCTACTAGCAGCAAGAAGGGTTATCCCCCGATGCTGGCTTTCTACTTCTCCCCCATCCTTTGCTTAGTTTCTTTCCACTCTGACGGAGATACGCAGGATGGAACACCTGACAGCAATGGTGGACGATTCCATGGCGCGATTCTCTAAGATTTGGGAGGTGTGGGATATATCTCAATACTCCTCGGAGGTAAATTGCCCACTTTAGTAAGAGCACAATAACAGTGTCTTAAAACCATATGATATTATGGCGTTAATGCTTCACAGACCTTGGAACCCCCTTTTATTTCTCTTTCTTTTCTAAAACTCACTCAAGAGCGAAATGAGCTATATTGTCTCTGTTAACTTTGTTTTTGAATATAAAGTTTGATCTGCCATGCTCTCTTTATTGGTTCAAATGTTACACTATACTTGAACAATTGTATTCAGTCCTGATCTTGTTATGGAAATAATTTAGCCCATAGACATGTTTCCTATCTGCATTATTGTTTCCCACAAGGGATTAATGTTTTTTCATTGATTTATGGGAATACTATAAAAAATGTCTGTATTTGTTGTATTCTTGAAAATAATATAAATAAACAATTAAAAAAAAAATCTTCTGTGCACAGGATGCCCCCAGCCCCCTCCTATACTTACCTGAGCCCAATCTCGATCCAGCACTGGGCCCCAGATCAGCAGTTCTCTATGCTCTCTCCTCACAGGAGAGAGAGGTAGCAGAGGGAGCCATTGGCTCCTACAGATGTCAATCAAATCCTGGCAAGGGAGCAGGGGGAGGGGCGGAGCTATGCTGTCTGGGTCTAAAGAACAAAGGCAACATGGCTCAGGATCAAGCTTGCATTAGTGTCTCCATAGGAAGAGCAGGAGCCAGAAGCACCAGCTTCTGACCCTAGAAAAAGAGGATCAGGGTTGCTCTGTGCAAAACACAGTATAAAGTGTTTATTATTTTTTTTAAAAAAATAAGGTTTTCTATCACTTTAATAATTCACACAATTATTTGTGTGAATATTCTCAAATACTTTGGTAAATCAGCCTCCTTTTGTCAGATTCATTCTACAAGTGATATATTAGTTAATTAGTTCTCATTTTCTTGGTTATATAGAAGTTATAAAAAGCTATGAAAAGCAATTTGTGAACTTACACCAATAAATGCATACAATTACATTTTATAAAAATAGAAAAAATGATTATTGTATAATGTATATACATTTTTCTAGAACATAAATAAATTAATAGATTCATTTCAAATCACTATCCAATATACTACATTGGATGTAAAAGACAGCATCTCTTTAAAAACCTGAAGATTACCGTAATTGTCCTGTTCTCTGTATTACCTTAAATCAATATAACTTCTTTCATTCTTAGGATTGACTGCTGATGGAATCATCTCCACTGGCAAAATATGTGCGCTTTAAAGTTTGCTTGTGTTATCTTTTTTTATGTTTAACTTACAACAAACTTTTGGTAATAGAATATAAAACAGAACTGAGGGATGGAAAGGACATCGATTTGATGGTGTCACTAATGAATACATTTACTGTATGGCAAACAAACTATATACTGTATATTAGGAATTTCATCCAAAACAGTGCTGTAATAGAACAAGTGAAACGTGTTCTCTCTTTCTCCCATAGTGGCAATTGATCATAATCTGCATACATATCATATATTTAATGGCTTTTTGTTGCAGAAGTAACTAATACACTATAAAGTACCTTTTTTATTAATGACTCACAGCTAACAGACCAACCAAAGTATGGAGAATTGATCCTGACGTACAGTATAATACCTTTTCGTCTAGTTAGCTTTTTATTATCAGAGAGATGCAGCCTTATGAAATATTGCCCAGAGGTGTACTCAATTGGAAGATTTCCTTAAAGAATACATTTTCAGAAATTTGTCATTTTCATTTATTGCTAGTCCAAACTGTTCTTGTGAAACATGTGAAAAGTATGCAAATAAAAAAACATTGTGCATGTATGGCTGCTGAGAATGCTTATAGACAAAACATTATTCTTAAAGCAGATCTAAACCAAATTTTCAAATGAGCTTTAACCGGTTCCCGACCAGCACGCGTACATTTACTGCTGCAGAGTGGCAGTGTCTTGCAAATCGCCATCTATAAATGGCGGCTCGTGTGTGCCCGGCTAGCGGGCGGGAGCGCGCTGCTGGCAGTGCGCTCTCGTGCCCGTGGCTCAGGCAGACCCGATGTCTGTTGGCGAGCCACGACTGCTTAGGAGAGGTGAAAAATGGAGAATCGCAGATGTAAACACGCCGGTTTCCTGCGCTGTCAGGCAGCAAGACAGAGATCTACCGATCCCTGTCACTGGGATCAGTTAGATCTCTAGTGTCCCTGACAGCCCAGCCCCCTCACAGTTAGAACACACCCAAGGAACACAATAAACTCCTAGATCACCCCCCCCAGGTTAACCCCTTTACTGCCAATGACATTTACACAGTAATCAGTGGACATTTAAATTTCTGATCGCTGTATAAATGTCATTGGTCAAAAATGTCAGCCCCAATATCAAAGTCCCGATAAAAATCGCAGATCACCGCCATTACTAGTAAAAAAAAATATATTGTAAAAACGCCAGAAATTAGTTCTCATAGTTTGTAAACGTGGCAACTTTTTTGCGCAAACCAATCACAAGCGCCAATTGTGATTTTTTTTAACCAAAAATATGAGGAAGAATATAACTCGGCCAAAACCAATGAATACATTTTTTTTTTTTTTGTATTTGTATTTTAGCAAAAAGAAAGAAATATTTTTTTTTTGCAAAATTGTCGATCTTTTTTTATTTATATCGGTGAACAAAAATGACGCAGAGGGGATCAAATACCATAAAAAAAAAGCTCTATTTGTGGGGAAAAAAATGACACAAATTTAGTTTAGGAACAATGTAGCATAACCTCGCAATTGTCCGTTAAAATGACGGAGTGACGAATCGCAAAAAGTGCTCTGGTCCTAACATGAGAAATCCTTCTGGGGGTGAAGTGGTTAAAGGGTTAATTTATAGCTGAGATTGGATTTTTGTCCTCACTCTAAAATTCATTCAACCGCGGGGTGGGCAACAGGAATCGAATAACAACAGACCCACATGATACAAAAGAGTAGAACAAGGGGCAGCCTGCAGCTCAATGAGCTGCCTTTAGAACTTTATGCCTGAAGCTGGCATCAGATGAGGCCTGAACATCCACCTGCTAAAAAGTTAGAAAATGTGTGAACAGGGGACAAGGTGGCAACCATGAAAACCTGTGAAACAGTTGCCTGATGCCTAGAAGCTTAGGAAGCATTCACTGACCTAGTAGAGCGTGCCTTGATGTCAAAACATAGAATAGCCTGAACAATAAGTTGCCTAAGTCACTGAGAAATGGTAGACCAAGAAGCTAGTTGCTCTTTACAGGAATCGGCAGGGATAACACAGAGAGTCCGATTTTGTCTTGGAAACCTATACAACATGAACTACATTCAGACATTGAAAGGACATTTCTTTTGGTTGTACTAGAGCTGGACAAAGATGGAAGAACAATACCATGGTTGAAGTGAAAAGCTGAAATCACCTTAGGAAGGAAGAACGTTGTGAGCATCAACACCATACTTGTGACGAACCAGAAAGGGTTCTTTGCAGGACAAGGAACCCAGCTCTGACACACGCTTTGCAGAGGTAATGCCAACAAGGAAAATTACCCTGTGAGCGGAGAGTGGATAGCGGGACTAATCAGTTCAAAAGGCAACATTTTAATTGCTGATAGAACGAGATATAAATCTCAGGATGGTGCACCAGAGGAGCCACATAAGAAACACCCTGTACAAAAGTTTGAAAGGCTAAGTTCACCTTTTTTTCTAAGTTCCAGCTCCCCTATGTACCAATGTACTATTAATGTACTTCTGTTGCAGAAAATAAAAAGCTTTCTATGTATTTTAGGACAAGATTTTACCTCAGGCTCTAGCTTGTTCCATTGAAAAGTTCATTATTTCCTGGTATGTAGATTTAGGAAAAACTGTTGAGATGCAAGAAGGAGTTCACTAGCTAACCTCATGGGCACACACCCTGCAAATGCCCTCACCCTTCAGCAGATTGCTCCCATCCACCTCTGTACTGACATGCAGGCAGTAGCATTGAAAACAGAAGTGTGTCTCTGGATGTCTGTGTACGCTATATAATCTGACTGTACAAACTCCTTTAGATCTACTATCAACCAGGGGTCAAGTCCTGGTAAAAAAAAGTGTGGGAACTCATCCGAGATTCCCCCCACCACTACTACTACCACATTGTGCATCAAGCCCAACCAGAAGTGATGTTCCATCTCTAATGAGCAGCCGGTGAGATACACTGCATGGGTTAGATTAATCGGACTCATATCCTATATCAGGTGCAGATCTTATATCTGGCACCCCCACAAAAAAGAAACGCAGTTACAGTGAAGTGGTGCAGGTTTTTAGGGATTAAATCAGACGGTGAAGTGGCAATTTAATGCTTCCTTGCCACTTGTAAAACACCCTCTGAAAAGTGATCCACTGTGGTTCACTCTCCAGAGGCTAACACTAGTGTAACTTAAAACACAAAACCAGAGATTAAGGCACCTGCACACTCTGCTCAGCGCTTTAGGATGCACAATTTATATGTTTAAGTCAGCTGCTGCTAAAGATGTATGCAAATCATAAAGTTCTCCAAATACACACAAAGGTCTCAGTATTTGTAGCAGCGCTTCATATTCACACTTAAAGTCCTAGTGTGTATCAATAATGACAGTTAATGCAGGGTTAAGGCATAAAGGATTGCTTGAGAAATTTCAAATGTGCATCATCCACCAACACACAGCACCACGTGGGATAAGGCCCCCTCAGGGTATGCACTTACCATAAACCGGTTAATAAAACGCCTTTAAACACTCATTACTGGTGTTTTCCTCATTCCAGTGCTGAATCACCAATAATGGATGGGCAAAGAAGAGAAAAGCCTCACATAGTGTAATTCTGCAAGATTTATTGTATCCACAATACCCCCCCTTTATAAAACCTTCTCACATTTAGCAAGAAATATAAACAGCAGTTAAAATAAAATATCGGTATATCACTGTGGTTGCGGACGTCTAGAGAGCAAGGGTTTATCCGAACGCACCTCCCTCCGTCACTTCCTACTCAGTGAACCGCATACCTCACTTCCAGTACGCCACTAGGTAATGCCCTCTAGACGCGTCTCTAGACGTCCGCAACCACGGTGATATACCGACATTTTATCTTATTATGTGAGGCTTTTCTCTTCTTTGCACGTCCATTACCCGGAGTATTGGTGATTCAGCACTGGAATGAGGAAAACACCAGTAATGAGTGTTTAAAGGCGTTTTATTAACCATTTTATGGTAAGCGCATACCCTGAGGGGGCCTTATCCCACGTGGTACCATGTGTTGGTGGATGATGCACATTTGAAACTTCTCAAGCAATCCTTTATGCCTTAGCCCTGCATGAACTGCCATTATTGATACACACTAGGACTTTAAGTGTGAATATGAAGCGCTGCTACAAATACTGAGACCTTTGTGTGTATTTGGAGAACTAGTGTAAGTCTACAGCAATGCCCCTCACAGGGCCGATCAATGCAGCCTCATCAATGCAGCCTCACCAGTACCCGTCAGCACAGACTCACCAGTGCCCATCAATGCAGCCCCACCAGTGCCCATCAATGCAGGCTCGCCAGTGCCCATCAATGCAGCCCCACCAGTGCCCATCAATGCAGACCCACCAGTGCCCATCAATGCAGCCCCACCAGTGCCCATCAATGCAGCCCGATCAGTGCCCATTAAATGCAGCCTCACCAGTGCCCATCAATGCAGCCTGATCGGTGACCATCAACTGCAGCCTCACCAGTGCTTATCAGCTCAGCCTCACCAATGCCCATCAATACAGGCTTATCAGTGCCCATCAAATGCAGCCTCACCAGTGCCCATCAATGCAGCCTCACCAGTGCCCATCAGGTTAGCCTCAACAGTGCCCATCAATGCAGCCTTACCAGTGCCCATCAATGCAGCCTGATCAGTGCCCATCAATGCAGCCTGGCCAGTGCCCATATATGCAGCCTAATCAGTGCCCATCAATGACTCCGACTCGACTTCCAGTGACTAGTCCGACATAACTACCCGTGACCATTCCGACTCGACTACCAGTGACCACTCCGACGTAACTACCCGTGTCCATTCCGACGTAACTACCCGTGTCCACTCCGACGTAACTACCCGTGACTAATCCGACGTATATACCCGTGACCGGTCCGACGTAACTACCCGTGACTAGTCCGACGTAACTACCCGTGACCATTCCGACGTAACTACCCGTGACAACTCCGATTGGACTACCCGTGACCACTCCGACGTAACTACCCGTGACCACTC
>BLSH010357473.1:1038626-1053391 GCA_018402905.1 Glandirana rugosa | reverse complement strand
ATGTTTACTGCATCGTCCACAGACCTGTTTGCTCTGTAGGCAAACTGAAGAGGATCCAGTGATGTCCTTCAGGTGGGCCAGCAACAGTTTTTCAAATGACTTCATGACTACGGATGTTAAAGCCACAGGCCTGTAGTCATTTAGTCCTGTAATTTTGGATTTCTTTGGGATGGGGATGATGGTGGAGCGTCTGAAGCATGAAGGGACTTCGCACAGCTCCAGCGATCTGTTGAAGATCTTTGTGAAGATGGGGGCCAGCTGGTCAGCACAGGATTTCAGACAGGCTGGTGTAACACAATCTGGGCCTGGTGCTTTTTTCCTTTTCTGCTTCCGGAAGACCTGGCGCACCGAATCCTCGCTGATCTGAATTGCAGGTGTGGGGGAGAAGGGGGATGCAGGAGGTGTGAATGATGAGAGCACTTGATTGTGTTCAGGGCGGGTTGCAGGAGTTGTTAATGGTGTGACTGGTTGTGTGGGGAGGCGTTCAGGGCAGGTGATGGGTGTTATTTCAAACCTGCAGTAAAACTCGTTCAGATCGTCAGCCAGTCGTTGATTCTCCACAATGCTGGGTGGTGGTGTCTTGTAATTGGTGATCTTCTTTAGACTTTTCCACACTGATGCGGAGTAGTTCGAAGTAAACTGAGTCCGTATTTTACCAGAATAATTCCTCTTTGCCACTTTAATCTCCTTTTCCAGTGTGTATTTAGCCTGTTTATACAAGACATTGTCCCCCTTCATGAAAGCATCTTCTTTGGCCTGGTGGAGCTGTCTGAGTTTTGCAGTGAACCACGGTTTGTCATTGCTATAATTTAGTTGAGTCCTGGTAGGAATGCATATATCCTCACAGAAACTGTTATATGATGTTACGGTCTCTGTGAGTTCATCCAGATCGGTGGCAGCAGCTTCAAAAATACTCCAGTCAGTGAGATCAAAACAAGATTGTAGGGGGCGTGGCTTGCGCGAGCTGAAGAATGGCCGCTTAAGCACTGAGCTCCTCAGCCGACCGGAGGAAAACGAGCATATCGACAGCCAGCTTCATTCCACTGAACCCAACTACAGCTCCCCAGAGAGCCCACTCACCCGGAGCACACATGCACCGCAAGAGGAAAGAGGATCGCAAGCCGCAAAAGATGACAGACTTCTTTTTCCATCCAGCGCCGGGAGACAGAGAAGGTCAAGATGACGCCGGCGGTGAGGCCTCACAGAGAGCGTCTGCATACACAGACCTGCCAGATGAACCACCAGAAGATCTACTCCCAAATAGCATTCCGACCTCACCCAGACATTCTCCGGGATCAAGCCCCACATCACAAAGCCCCGCAAAAGCGAGGATGAGGATGGATTCACCACGGATCACAGCCACCACAGTGAGTACAGACACCCAGATCTGGGGCCCTGACGCTGCAGCACACTCTCCTATAGCCTCATTCCCCACAGCAGGCCAGCCAGTCTTGGACACAATGATGAAAGAAATGCTATTATCCCTGCAATCATCCCTGATGTCCAACCTTTCATCATTTCTCCATAAAGTCACTACTGAAAACAAATGGGGGAAAAAGTGCACTATGTAGAAACCAAAATGTCTGAATGCACCCAGACGGTTAATGACTTAGTGGATGCATATGAGGAACAGAGGGAGGAAAATATATGGATCAAATCTAAAATTAGCGAATTTAGAAGATCGCAGCCACCGTAACAACTTAAAACTAAGGGGTGTCCCAGAAACCGTACCCCCAGCGGGCCTGCACAAATACGCCACCGATCTCTTCGTCGCTCTATTACCCGAAGCCCCCCTCATTGAACTGACCATCGATCGCATCCACAGAATCCCCAAACCGAAACATCTCGCAGATGACATACCTAGGGATGTTTTGATGAGGATTCACTTTTACCCCACAAAGGAACAAATAATCTCCAAAGCCAGAGCACTGCCCAAGCTACCACCCCCGTACGATCGCTTACAGATCTACGCGGACCTATCCCAACACACTCTGCAACTAAGGAGGCAATTGAAAACAATCACCAAGGCCCTTACCAACCACAAGCTGATCTATAAATGGCGCTACCCAGCTTCCATTATAGTAACCAGAAACGGATCCAAAACCCAGATCACCTCACTGGACCAAGGACTGCAACTCCTTCACTCCTGGGGAATAATCCCTGATCCACCGGAACACCGCAATCACCCACCACAAAGGGAACTATTCCAAAACAAGGGAGACCCCCACATGGGATTCCGCAAATGAAAGCTGACTAAATACTACAAGGTGATAATCATTCCTCCGGTTAGGCAGATGGCATTCAACCCTAGAGCCGAACTTTCCCCCACTTAACAACCAGCAATCCTGACTTACCTGCTGGATCACACCCAAAATCGACCAAACCAGCATTTTGGTTATTATCACAGTTGTTTTCCTCCTCCCACTCCCCCTCCCCATCCCCCCTACCTTTTACTTACTGTTTTTGTTCTTTTTCCTTTCTCTTTTTCTGGTATACTAATATAACAGAACGATCTGAGCAACAATCGTCTGGGAAAAGATCTCCACGAGTAATCCAACAACTTCCCTTCTTCAAACCAACTCAACTGGACACCCAGCGACTACTCACCAACTCAAAAGAACAACTTACCGTGAGTAAATAACAACACAAAAACTACACCCACATAACCGACATGCCCATATCCATAACAACAATAAATGCAAATGGGCTAAACCATCCAGCAAAAAGGGCCTCCTTGTGGAAAACAGCACTCAAACATAACAGTGATGTAATATGTGCCCAAGAGACCCACTTCATCCAGGACTCACATCCCAAGTGCAAACACCATAACTTCCCACACGTATACGAAGCATCCTATACTAAAAAGCAAAGAGGAATCCTAATTGCAATCTGGGACACTGTACGTTTCCAACTTCACCAATCTATTCCTGACCCAGAGGGTCGATACCTCATTTTGGTCTGCACCATAAACTCTACACCACTAACACTAGCTTCAATTTACGCTCCAAATCAAAGACAAATCCCATTTTTGAAAAAAGCGATCAAAAAAGCCAAATCGGTACAACAAGGCAACCTATTATTATGTGGCGACTTCAACGCACTACCAGATAACAATATGGACTCCACCGGTCACCCCAAAAGACTAACGGCGCCATTGGGCAACCTTCTCCTCACCAATGATATCTATGATGTCTGGCGCTGTTACCATGCCACAGAAAGGGACTTTACCTATTTATCACCTAGATATAATACTTATTCTCGAATCGACCTATTTCTCTCAGATAAATGGTTTTTACAAAGTGTCACCGCAGTGGATATACACACCGCCACCTGGTCCGACCATGCACCAGTAACCCTAACCATATCAGACAATTCGCCCACAGCAAAACCTTTATTATGGCGCATCAACAACTCAATTCTCCAAAATGACAAACACACCAACAATCTCAAATTACAACTCACTGAATATTTTTCCAACAATGCAGACTCAGTATCGGACCCGGTGGTGGTGTGGAATTCACACAAAGCGGTTATGAGAGGGTGGTTTATCCAATTAGGGGCCAGGGAAAAACGAAACAGGTTAACCAGACTGGAAACCATTACTAAAGACCTTTCAGACCTTGACAAACAAAATAAGCTATCCCCCTCCACCCAAATCCAAGACCAGATATTCACTTTGCGACTTGAGCTAAGATCTATGCTAACGCAGAGATTCGACAAGTCACAAAAATACCTGAAAGCGAAATGGTTTACAACAGGTAATAAGGCAGGCAAAACCATGGCTACATTCATAAAAGGTAAAAGACTAAAATCAAAAATTACACACCTCCACCACCCACATACCAAAGAGCGCCTCCTCCAACCCCAAGCTATAGCTGAGGCATTTGCCACTTACTATAAAGATTTGTATAACTTACATGCAAATCCAGACACCTCCCAACCTACTACCCAAGACATCAAAAACTTCCTAGACCAAATCAATCTCCCTTCACTAACTCCACAACAACTATCAACTCTCAACGAACCATTTACAACACAGGAAATAGCATACACAATCTCACAACTACCTAACTCCAAATCACCAGGACCTGATGGGTACACAGGAGAATACTACAAACAATTCTCAGACATACTATCACCCCATCTAAGTACCGTATGCAACTCCATTGCCACGAAATCCGCGTTCCCCCATGAAATGTTGGAAGCCACTATCATCACTATCCCAAAATCAGGAAAAGACCCATCCACACCAACAAACTATCGCCCAATCTCACTCCTAAATTTAGACTCAAAAATATACGCAAAAACAATAGCAAACAGAATAGCCAAACTCCTACCATACCTTATCCATGAAGACCAATCAGGATTCATAAAAGGACGTCAATCCTCAGACGCCACCAGACGATTAATCAATCTGATTCACCACGCCAATTCGACCGGAACGCCTTCTCTGCTCCTCTCTCTGGATGCAGAGAAGGCGTTCGACAGGGTGAATTGGACATACATGTTACAAACCCTTGAGAAATTCGGATTCCAGGGGAAAATATTACAAGCGATCTTAGCCCTATATTCCGCCCCATCAGCTAAAGTATATACCTCAGACGCCCTATCAACACCCTTCCGACTCTCCAACGGCACCAGGCAGGGATGTCCCCTATCCCCTCTCATATTCAACTTGACTATAGAACCGCTAGCCGAACACATTAGAACAAATATTAAAATCTCTGGCCTGACCATAGACTCCCACGAACATAAAATCAGTCTCTTCGCAGATGACGTGATTCTAATACTAAGTAACCCAACCTCATCATTACCCGAAACTCAAAAAATCCTAAAATGGTTCAGCGACACGTCATACTACAAAGTAAACGAAACAAAATCCTCCATTCTATCCCTAAATGTAGACGCAACCACCCAACTCTACCTACAACAAAAATACCCCTACAGCTGGGCTGAGGAAGCTATACCATATCTAGGCATACACTTGACCAACACAACAAAAAAACTATTTCAGGCTAATTACATACCACTTAAACACCAACTCCAAGACAATCTAGCTAATCTTTCCAAATTTGAATTATCCTGGGTAGGCAGATTAGCTGCCTTTAAAATGTTCCACCTACCACAACTACTATACTTTTTTAGGACCCTCCAAATACCCATTCCACAGAATTACTTTAACTCAATGCAATCCCTACTTACAAAATATATCTGGCTAGGAAAAAAACCTAGAAGGGCTCATAAAATACTAATCAAAAACAAGTTGGCGGGAGGAGCGGGATATATCGACATTCAAGACTACTTCTATGCCTTGGTTCTAACCAATATGAAAGATTGGTTCCGCCATACACCCCTCACACCATGGGGCAAAATTGAAGCATCATATCTTAAGGGGAGCTCACTCACTAATTGGATCCTCTCCACATCAATAGGAGCCAAAACCCCAACTGCATTTCCACCCACTATGATAACATCAGTAACTGTCTGGAAAAAACTGATCCAACAAAAATTCCCACACTCCGAAACCACCAACATCAACATCCCCATCCAAACCCTCCAACATCTCATCCCCTCGATACAAATCGCCCCCTGGACGACCAGAAATCTCACACACTTACACGACCTACTATTGGACAACACTCCTAAAACATTCATCACACTACAGGAGCAATACCTCTTACCCAACAAAGAACTCTTTACTTACCTAAGGATTAAATATTGTGTAACAAAAATCCCCCACAATCTTATCAGAATACCCACACCAATGTGGACATATCTAAACTCTCCCGACACAAAACGCAGAGGTATATCCATATTCTACAACCTACTTCAACAGAAAACCACACTACATAAAAACAAACCCCTACTAGACTGGGAAAAGACACTAGGCACAACCTTCTCAAACTATCAGTGGACCAAAGCATTACAATTTACACACGCAGCCACCCATAACGCAAACCTACGGGAAATGACGATCAAAATCACACAACAGTGGTATCTGACGCCACATAGAATCTCCCAGATATATCCAGCGACATCTAATCTTTGCTGGAGACAATGTGGAGACAAAGGAGACCTATACCATATCCTTTGGCAATGCTCTCAATTAAAAAGTTACTGGACTAAAGTCTTCAACCTACTCACTCAAATAACACAAACCAAAATCACACCCAGCCCACAACTAGCATTACTCTCCCTCGGAATTGACCAGTTCCCACCAAACACACGCAACATAGTGATAAACACTCTTTTAGCAGCTAGAATAAATATCACGCGTAAATGGAAAACGCACAAAATACCTACAATCTCTGAAGTAATTGAAACAATAGACTTACATCACACATATGAACACCTAATGGCAATCAACTCCCACACCGCACAATCCTCCACCAAGAAATGGTACCTGTGGGTACAATGGCGCCAAACACTGTACAAGTAATATAAATGGAATCGTGACTAATAATAAGACCACTGCTCCCCCTCGACAGGCCTATCCAGGATGCCCCTTCCCGGTCACAAGGACCCCGAAAGGGTCGACCGGGAAGTCTGGAGGCACTAGGATGGCCAAAAGAGGCAGACAACTCAAACAAAATAGACCATAAACACAACCGGCCACAGCAACAATAATCGCCACACCCACACGACCTAATACTCAGCAGTTGAAAACATTCACGCAAATTATAAAACTAGTTAAATACGCAAAGTTAAGACATCCTGGACACTTATCTAATCAAGATGTATACCAGAAATGTTGTGTATAATTTGTTATATCATATTACAACTGAACTGTTTCTGTATTCTTTTCATAAATGTGAAAACTCAATAAACACTATTGGAAAAAAAAAAAAAAAACAAGATTGTAAGTCCTGCTCTGCTTCATTAGTCCATCTTTTTACAGTCCTTAATACAGGTTTAGCTGATTTTAGTTTCTGCCTGTAGGTCGGTATAAGATGAACCAGAAGGTGATCCAAACGTCCCAAAGCTGCTCGTGGAACAGAGTGATATGCATCCTTTATTGTGGTGTAACAGTGATCCAATATATTACTGTCTCTTGTGGGACATGTAACATGCTGTCTGTATTTTGGCAATTCACGGGAGAGATTGGCTTTATTAAAGTCCCCAAGAATGATTAAAACAGAGTCCGGGTGTTGTTCTGTCTCTGCTCTGCAAGTTTCTGTAAAGCTGAGCTCACGTGCGCTTGCGGAGGGATGTAAACACTCACCAGAATGAACGAATGAAACTCCTGCGGCGAATAGAACGGCTTGCAGTTAATGAAGAGTGTTTTGAGATTTGAGCAGCACATCTTCTTTAACACAGTTACGTCTGTACACCACCGTTCATTCATGTAAAAGCATGTCCCACCGCCGCGCGATTTCCCCGTTGATTCTGCTTCGCGGTCCGCTCTGAACAGCTGAAAGTCGGGCAGATGGAGCGCGCTGTCCGGTATAGCGTCATTCAGCCAAGTTTCCGTGAAACACAGAGCAGCAGAGTGTGAGAAATCCTTATTTGTCCGAGAGAGCAGAAGCAGTTTGTCCGTTTTGTTGGATAGAGAGCGGAGATTTGCCAGATGGATGCTAGGCAACGGCATTCGAAATCCGCGTTTTCTGAGTCTCCGAGCCAGCTCTTTTTCACCGTCTGCGCCTCCTCTTGAAGCGTGTGATCAGTGCAGCCGCTCCGCCGACAAAAATGTCCAGCAAAACATCAGAATAGTCAAAAACCGGTGATATATGTGTTGCCGAATGTCCAGCAATTCGTCCCTGGTGAAACTGATTGCAGGAATATAATTAAAGGCAGGACAAGCTAACAAAAACACAAAAACAACTGCAGAGCACATCACGGAGGCAGCCATCCTGTATCGGCGCCACGCCTGTTTTGCAACTTGATACTGCCTATGCCACTTACAGTTCAATTTAATATTCATTCAGTTTAATATTCATTAGCTAACACATGTTTTGGAGATTAGAACAGGAATGTCATTCACATAACAGCATAGAGTGAAGGTTTAGGCTCTGAGCTTTCTAACGCTAAAGGGTCAGTGGGAATAGCAGTGGGATCCTGAGATATAAGTTTAATCCATTCCCCCCAAGGTTTGACAGACTGTCATAAGAGCAATGACAAGTCACATAGCAGGACCAGGTGAACACAACAAAGTCCAGTGCTAAAAGATCCTGCTGGAGGATTTCTCCATGCTAATGTCTACAGACTGGTTGAGTATCATGAAGCAGCTTTATGAAAGTTCACCCCCCCCCCCCCCCAGGAGTGGTACTAAATGAAAATCAAAAGCAACCAATTTAATCCCACAAAATTGCTACATGTAGTCTCCTGGGAATAAGAGCAGAATACCGCTAGATCAGCTGAAAATGACTCCACATAGCAGGAACAACTAGGGAAAGAAGGGATTTGGAGAGAGTCTCCAAGCCTTTGTCAGAGGAATCTTTAACACCTTCACATCTGGCTGTCATTTGACTATATGCCGGTCGGGACATTCGCTGTTCTGGGTGGACGTCATATGACATCCTTCCCAGAACAAGCCTCTGTGGTGCAATCTGTCACCCGATGTGTCCACCGTACACAGCGAATGACAGATCATTGTACTGGCCTGCTGTCAGTACCAGGTGATAGCTGTGATCAATCACAGCGGATCACATGACAATTTTACACAATGGATGGCTTCAATTCATGCCATTCGTTGTGTACAATTGTGTTGATCTCTGTGATTGGCCACAGTGATCACATGGTACAGAGAAGGCCAATCACAGCCAATCTATAGCATGTGATGGGCTGTGGCCAATCACAGCTAATCACAATCGTAAACATGCTGTACTGCACTGGTTACAGTATGTAAAAAAAAAAGTGAACAATTTTTAAAAATTTTTTTTAATTTTCCAAAAAGTTGTGCCAAAAAATGACAACTTCAAAAGACTTGTCATGCCTCCTACTAAATACCTTGGATTGTCTACTTTCCAAAAAGGCATCATTTGGGGGATATTTGTACTGTCCTGGCATTTTCAGACCTCAAGAAATTTGATAGGCCATCAGTACATCAGGATTGATCAATTTTCAGATTTTTCTCACATAGTTTGTGGACTCTATAACTTTCCTAGAGACTAAATAATAACCACAGATTTGGATTATTTTCACCAAAGAAATGTAGCAGTATACATTTTGAGCCTACATTTTTGAAGATATACACCCCACCCCTTTTTCCCCTTTCTATTGCTTTTTTCTGCTTCCTCCTCCTTTTTCATCCCTCCCTTTGCTAACGCCCCCCCCACACCCCCTCTTTACACTAAAATGTGGCATTTTGACAATCATCTTCACCATCTTTTCCCTAGAATTTACCTACACACGTTTCGATGCAAGGTACTGGACCTGTACCTGCTCTCACCCATTGTCACTTGCTTGATATTCTACTTTTCTTTGTTGCCATTGGAGAGCTGATTTGTGCCAGCCCTCTATACAGGTTGGTGTGTTATTTTAGGCTATACTCTACCCAAAGCTATCTATGTAATTTCAAAGTGATATATGTGTAGCCAGGAGCTAAGTGTTATACTTCTGGCAATAAAGACATTCCTGCCTGCCGATGTATTGCAGCGGATTCCCCTTGTGCCAAGTTTATTAATTGGTGATCGAAACTGTACTGAAGAACTGCTCTGTGGGGATTGTGCTGTGCTCTTGAGGATAATCATCAGACTGTGCTGCAGAAGAACTTAATTTCCCATCAGACCGCACTGCATAGGAAGACTCCTGGGAAAACAATGCCTCATGGGAGAGTCAATTTAAGCAGGGGGTGCAGTCTGGCGCGCTCTCTATGGACAGCGGTGATCGATCAGCAAGTCTCTGTGTATCCTGTCAGCGGAGTTGTGGCCTACTCACACAGACCTTGCGGTCTGCAACTATACAGCGTTTCAGTGGAGGATCCGGGAGATGGTCCCTGCTACCAGCGGAGCTTGTTCCCGAAACCTGCGGGCAGCTGTAGGGATCGATCTGGGAGAACTGCAAGAAGGAAGGCAGTGAAGGCCGATTCCAGGAGCAGAGGACTGGAGTGGCATCATCATCATTATCTCCAGGCTTGTCACCACCATCACCCAATCAGCGGGGTCATCTTCTGCAGTCATTGTTCCTGTTGGGTGAGCGGGCTCAGGCCCACCTATATAGTACTGATCTCATATAATCTCATCTCTCATACTTATTGTTAGTGGAGATTTAAGCACAACTGGAGAAGCTGGAATATAACTACTTAAGTTTACTGGATTGCTGTTAGCTGTAGCAAAGTCAGTGATCACTGTGAGGTTCTTTAATTTACTACAGTAAAGTTGTTCATCTCATCTTTGTGCACTCTTTGGAGAACTTGTTGCTACAGTTGCTCTCTAGGTACCTAACATCCAAACTAAATAGCCGGCAGAAGATACACTGAACTTTGACTAAGAATTTATTACAATTTCAGTTATTTTCCTCCACTTAGGTTCCATGGTTGCTGGAATTTTGGCATACTGAATTCTCCTAAGAACTCTCATTCATAGAGCAGGTGGAATTTATGTGAATCTATGACACAGTCCATTGAGTTGCACCAGTTTATCTACAGTCCATTGAGTTGTGCCAGTTTATCTTCTGTCCATTTAGTTGTACCAGTTTATCTATAGTCCATTGAGATATACTAATTTATCTACAGTGCACTAGAATATTTCAGTTATCTAATGCCTACTGAGTTGCACCAGTTATTCATCAGTTTAATTGATACTAGTGGGCCACCAGATATTCTGGTTATATTCAAGTGGGTAGGTTTGGAATGTTTGTTTCATCTGTGACAGTCAGGGAGTGAATAGAAGAGGGTGGTGTGATGCACAGTAGTCATTCCTTCGCTCTCCTGTGCTCACTCCTATGCACAGATTTCTTAACACTATTAGTAAGTTAATGTGTGTGTGTATTGAAAGTTTATTGCCAATTATTTGCAATTGTAATACACTGTTTGTTGATTCAGAGGTCTACTCTAAGATATCAGATTTTGAGTAAATACTTTGAATACTCAACATTGTGTGGCTCCTTTTACTGAGTCTATCTGAACAAGAGGTAACACCATGAATGAACCCAGTGTGTCAGGGGTGGTGGAGGATTCTCAGAGTCGGGGAAACCAGGGGGAAATTGAATTATCATGCGACCCTCAAGGGGGCAGCGCTACATATGATAGTTGTGCTTTGGAAAATATGATGGATATTGCTGTAGTATTTTTTGTGCCTTTTTGTAACGCAATAAACATATATTTTGGAAATTACTGAAGCAAGATTATTTATTTGCAAAATTTTATAACAGAAACAAGAAAACCATGTTTTTTTGTTAGCAAAAAATAAAAAAAACCCAGTGGTGATTAAATACCACGAAAATAAAGCTGTATTTGTGTGAAAAATGATAACAATTTCATATGGGCACAGTGTTGCATGACCGTGCAATATTCATTCAAAACGCAACATCGCCAAAAGATGAAAATTGGCCTGGGTAGGAAGAAGGTGAAAGTGTCCAGTATTGAAGTGGTTAAACACCGGGGCATCCTCAGTAGGTATGGTTAGTGTTCTGTTGAGGTGTGAAATTGCCAACTCTACAGTGAAGACAGTGCGCTTTTTAGTAAAGGTCTTCTTAAATGGTTGGTTATTGTTAAAAAAATGCTTCTGAGGAGAAAGAAGTTTGTCAGGATTTTACCAATCTCAGTAAAGATTAGCCCCGAGGGCTGGTTCACACTGCTGCAATGCGGAACCTGTGCGAATCCAGTACGGGTTCCTGGATTGCATGTCACCCACCGGCACTTCACATTCAACATTCAACATCCTGTTTATCACATTACCGGAAGTGACTGTATCTCCACGCAAGGGAAGGGCGGTCCTCCGGATACACCCATGGAATCAGCAGTGTAAGCACAGGAGGTGGTCTTACATGATGGCCAAATGTGAGTGCCGAAGGTGGGGCACCATGATCGGATGAGTATCCTCCCGGGGGTCGGGATGTTTACTCAATGCCAGTTGTTGGC
Source organism: Glandirana rugosa (assembly GCA_018402905.1). Taxonomy (NCBI): domain Eukaryota; kingdom Metazoa; phylum Chordata; class Amphibia; order Anura; family Ranidae; genus Glandirana; species Glandirana rugosa. Next base: position 1,041,372 of record BLSH010357473.1, on the reverse strand, counting down.
TTTTGGCTCAAAATTGACCCCTTTTCGTTTATATAATTGGAAGCAATGTTGTCTTTTAGAGGATCGATTGGCTGCCTCATGTTTTGATGTTATCAATACAAGCCATGAACACCGGAGGTGGCATGTTTGGGATTAGATCTGATTTGATTGATACCTCATCAGCTCTTAAACCAATCAGTATTTTGTATTTTTTAATATGAGAATTTTTAAAGATGCTAATTTTAATATGGTATGTTTACATGTATGGTCCCCGCCCTTTGTGCTCTGTCCAATCATCGATTGCCACTAGAGTCAAGGCGGGACTCTCGAGGTGGGCGGAGCATTTGAGGCGTGGTTCCTTTTGAGGATGTGTACTTCATTATAAAATAAGCGTAGTAGGAGCAGGCCACACATACCCCTGTTGATGTCGACGAAACGCGTCGGATGAGGTGGTCCTGCCTATTGTACACTACGCTTTAACCTATTCATTGGAATTCCATATCGCTTGATTGATTATTTTAATATGTAAGTGTGATACCTTTTATTAAACCTATTATTGGTAACAGTATTACACTATGTAGACCCTTTTTTATTGAGGCATACTGTTGCACGGTGGTACCGGAGTCTGGGATCTGGTTGTGGATCCTCTAAAGTTCCTGACAGATGGTGGGATCGGAAACCACACAGCATTCTGTTGCACGGTTGTACCGGAGTTCGGGATCTGGCGGTGGACCCTTAAAAGTTCCTGATAGACGGTGAGACCGGAACCACACAGTGAGGTCTACTGGATGCCGTTTTAAGATCAACATTATGCGCATATTCCTCTTATCGTTGGTAAGAGTACCCTTTACTCACTTATTGGGAATGCACAGTGCATGATGCAGTCTTTTCACAAATATTGAAGATTCATGATCACAGTATCGGGTGTCTTGACAGGACTGATAGATACTATTCATATATATTTGGACTATATATGTCTTTTTTATTTTCCACTTATTATCATTATATTTTTTCACCTTTCTATTTGGTCTCACCATTGCGATCATAACATTGCAATTTTATGCGGTGTTTCTCCTGTAGCGCTACACATTTTTGGTTTATGATTGCATGTGATTTGCACAGCAGTGTGAATCACATGCAATGTCTGACATTGCGCTAGTGTGAACCAGCACTAAAGCTGAATTCACACATAGTGTGGTGACAGGCATTGTACTGCATTGTAAAACACCTGTTACTGCAAGTACACACAGAATACAATTGTTCTATGTGTGTCCCATTCACACTGCAACGCAGTACAGAGCTACTCTGCAGCATGCTGCGATAAAGTACAGACATGGTGCATTTATCGCAGCGCACTGTACAAAATCACATGGCCTGTACTGTTGTACAGCGACATGAATGAAGTCTACTTTAGTACACTTCAAATAAAGTTTGTACAAACCAAAAAAAAAGGGAGTTGTGTGTGATGCGCTGAATCACACAGCACACTGCCTCATACCACATTCGGGAACAGACAACTGTCGTAGTGGTAAATCGATCTGGCAGCTGTTCATTCCTGTGTGAATTCGTCTTAGCAAGGAATGCACCATGAAGGTAGTAAAAGAAAAGTCTTCAAACCTCAGGGAGATCCCAGACTACTGACAGCAAATGTAGAAGTACATGCTGTAACAATTTTAATGTGTCTCTCATTGCATCAATAAGAAGAGGCTCAAAAACATGTTTGTGCCATCTCAATGCTCAATCTCAATTAAAGTGTACATGTATTGAGAATAAAACAAAGGCCACCACCCCTTACTTTCTTTTGAATTTACAAGTTTCATCTCTGTACCTGGCATCAATACTTTCCTAATCGCTCACCCAGAACTACCATGAAAAGTCTTGATCGGCATACTTGCTTCTGTTCAGAAACATAGAAAATATTTGGATCAATATAACTGCAAAGGAACCAGCATTTTCCAAAAGAGAGCTTAAAATAGAAGTATGGCCAAAGCTTTTTTGGCCATACTTCTCTTGTGGGTGACAGGAGTGAACTTACGTTTTGCTTTCTTGGGATCCATATTTATGGTTCAAAGATTTTATTGGTAAATCAGTAAAAGAATCAAACAGACAAAGATTGGTTCGGCAAGCATGCCTGGTATAGACAGGTTACATATTAAATGCGGTGTCAGAGCATAATGAAGGATCGTTTGCTCGCTTGTGTCTATGATTACAGTACATCTGTCTTTTGTAGGGCAAGCTAAGTATAATAAGACGGGAAGTCAACCTTAGGCGCTAGTGCCTTGAAGATGAAGGAAGCATGAATGCCGAGGGGAGGTATGAGAAAAAGAGGAAAAGAGAGGAAGGGGGAGATAGGGTAGGTGTGGGATGGCTGGGAGGGGGAGTTCTACTCGCAGGGGAGGATCGCTTCTGCGGTCCAGGTTCATGTAGAGTCAATTTATGGGAGCAATAGTGTGTTATCAAAGTCTGGGGGTAGGAAATGGTTGTGATAACGAGGGTATTTAACTGAGATGTACTTGGACCTGGCGTCTTCGCTAGGAGGGGACGCTCATCTTGAGGGGGAGGGTCGGTAGGGTGTGGATGGGATAGAGGGGGAAGGAGAGAAAAGGAGAAAAAGAGTATGGAGGGGAGCCGTAAGTACGAAGGAAGTAGAAGTTCCGTGATCGCGGATTCCAACTGAAGGGCAGAATAATATGAATCGAACGGGATGTTTTCTGTCTACATGACATTAGTATCTGTGTTCGCTCGTTTGCTAGGAAGTAATACGAGA
>BLSH010357473.1:1024077-1035986 GCA_018402905.1 Glandirana rugosa | reverse complement strand
AAAGGACCTGGTTGGAGTCTCCACACATAAACAAAGTACCTTGTCTATGTGTGTCAACTACTGTTAGAAGATGTGAAAGGAAAGCCGTGGGATTTTTATTTGGGGCATAGTATGACACTATGGTGATTGGAGAGTCGAGTAGATGCCCAAGCAGGATGAGGTATCTACCTTCTGGGTCACGTATCTCAGATTTCAATGTGAATGGGGTGGTTCTGTGGAATGCTATCAATACCCCTCTCTGCTTCGTGTCAGCTGAGGCAGTGTAGAATTGTGGATATGTGCTAATTAAATATTTAGGGGTATGTTGTTTGGTGAAGTGCGTCTCTTGGAGGCAAATGATGTGGGCTTTAAGTGAGGCACATGTGCGGAGGGCTTTGCGACGTTTGCATGGGGAGTTAAGTCCCTGTACATTGAGGGACAGTATATTGAGTTTAGTCATCAGGCTGGGTCTTAGTTGGTGCTGAAAAGAGTGGGCTATTGGGATGGGAATTCCCCCTACCGGCCAGAGGGTAGATAGTAGGTAGAGAAGATAAGGAAAGAAGGAAGAATGGTAGCTGAGGGAATGGGAGAGTAAAAGGGAGAAGAGAATATGGGGAGAGACATTTTCCGTCCGGGCAAGAGCAAGGTTCTTGCGCGGAGGGGAGCATGTTGCCCAGAGAAGGCCAAGTAGGCGAGTCTGTGGGCAAGATGTTGGGGTTAGCAATGACAAACAGCCGGAGGCATGTACGGCATTAGTGAATATATAATGAATAAATTCAACTATAACGACCAGAGAAATCGAAATGCATATTACCAGTCCGCAGAAGGATTCAGAAGCTCTTACAAGGCGATTTCAGCATTGCTTTTCTAGGTTTGCGGAAGACAGGCTGGTCTACAAGAAAAGAGTGTGTGACAAACTACTTGTAACATGAAACAACAGTTTAAGGGGAGATAAGCACTCTCCAAGTGGGGTATGTGTGTCTCTTACGAGTTTAAAGTTTAGTCATTTGGGGGGATGTGGAGGTAGAGAGCTGTAAATTCCAGAGTTGGAATCGGGAGGGGGAAGGTAAGAGACCCACATAGCCCAGGAACTTATAACATACATTCAACCAAAACAGGGAGGAGAAATGTTAAACCTGTAAAAGAAAATACTGTTACGGGTAGCATAATGTCCTGTGTAGGAAATTGTTCTCTGAATCACAGGTAGTGAGGGGGTAACGGAGATTAGACTCCTCTTTAGACTGTGTCTTGAGCACTAGTGTTCAAGAATGAATTGAGAACAAGGGTGTCTTGTTAGGTGGATTTCAGTCCATTGAGTCTGAGGGATCCTGGAGGGTCGGAGAGATTCTACTTCTTTTGGTGGAGGATGGAGGAGTGTGGTGTGTCTTCCTAGGAGATATTGAAGGTGAGCGTCGACGTGTTCTCTGCGGGAGGGCTGGATCAGCAGGGGACAGATGGAGATCCTGCAGGTGATTTTGTAGCTCTTCAATGTTTCTGTTGGTGAATTTACGCCCCTGGTATGTGAACCGTAAGGCGAAGGGGAATCCCCATGAGTATCCTATCTTGTGCTGCTGGAGGATCTGAAGGTGGGGTTTAAAGGATCTACGTTTCATGATGGTAGTCTTTGATAAGTCAGCAAAGAGCTGATAATCATAGCCCTGGAACGTGAGGGTAGGCTGTAGTCTGGCAGACTGCAGAAGCTGCTCCTTTGTGCGAAAAAAGTGCATTTTTGCAATTATGTCTCTTGGGGGGCCGTTCTTCTTCCGGGGGGCCAGGGCTCTGTGTATGCGATCCATTTCTAGACGCTCGATGGGTATGGAAGGGGAAAGTTCCTGAAAAAGAGCTGTAATAGTAGATTGTAGATCCTCTACTGTCTCAGGGATTCCCCTGATCCTGATGTTGGAGCGTCTAGCCCTGTTTTCAAACTCTTCTAATTGGGACTGTAGAGACATATTATCCTCCTTAAGGGTTTCTATCTCCTCTGCCTGTGCAGAGAGGTGATGTTCCATCTCATCTACCCTCTGTTCCAGGTCTGCTGTACGTTGCCCTAGTTCCCTTATCTCTCTTGTGAGTTTGTTAGTGATCTGCTCTGATGTGTGCTTTAAGGCACGCTGCAGCATCGTTTCGAATTGCTGGAGCAGACCCGGGTGCATGTCATCTGACTGTGAGAGTAGGGGAGAGGCTAGGGTGTCACAGTCTGATTCTCCTTCATCTGGGTGTCTAAGTGGCCGCTGTTTAGGGGTTCTCGGTGTACCTGGCTTGGTCGCGTGCGGCGGCGCCATCTTGGACGAGGCCCGAGCCAGGGCCTCGCGTATTGATTTCGTCCGGATCTTGGGCTTCGTCCCGGTTGCGACCATGATCGGAGTATTGGTCGAGGCAGCGGGTATAGTAGGTGGATTGGCGGCAGTTATGACCGGTATTCGGGTCCTCTGGTCGGCTATTAGACGGCCGTTTGCCTCGCGGCTGTGCGGAGCTCTAGGCAGGCATGACCGTCTCCTCGAGCTGCGCGCATGCGCCCCCCGGGATCCATATTTAAATACAAGTAGCTATTTACTATTTGCACTATTTACTTAGTAAAGTGAATGTTCATGCACACCCAATCACGTGAAAGCAAAATTTAAAAACAGGATTTGTTTCTATTACATGATTACACAAATTGAACACAGTTTCACCTTATTTAATAAGCTACTTTAAAAAGGCTCTATTACTTTAGTAAAACAACCCCAATGTGTAGCACTGCAAAACAGGAAGCAGAATCTGCACATGTAAGTACAAAATATGGCCGGCCTAAGTTTTCTATCATTAACAATTAATGGTAATAGCACTTATAGCAAGCTTTTTTCTTGAATATGTCTAAAGAATACTACACATAACCTTTAATAGGGAAAATGGGCACATTCAAAAATAGTTATGAAAGCAAAGTGGTGTTATACATTTTTAAAATGCGTCCTTAAATTCGTAGTTGACCTGTTTCAAGTTACTATTTGATGACCCCAGTACCTCAGAATACATAATCCTCTTAGAGCAGTAAAATAAGTTAACAGAAAAGCCTAGCCTGAACTTAATCCCTCTGGCTAGAATACAAAGTGGATTGGTGTGTATGACTCAGGAATATGCTTAATAAGTAAAATAGTTTGAACTTTGTTAATAGTTCTATATTTTAACAAGAACATTGTGAGGTAATATGTGACTTTGAAAAGTTTGCTTTAAATCAGTGATCCTGCTATATCAGTTATAAACATTCTGTCTTACATAAGCATTTTTGTGAACTCATGGTAAGAGACATCTTCTACCCTAATTGATCTTAATTTCCTAAAGTGGTTTCCTAAATCAAACAATTGTGAACCTGTAAAATGATGGGAAAATCAGATTTTTTTGGTATAAAGTCACAATACTGAGACTCAGAGTGGGCCAACAATGAAAGCTATTTCAACTTTTTTTTTTGTCATACAATATACTATACTTTTTTGATGGTTTCTTTACATTCTATAGGGGGTGGCTACTTTAACCTTATGGTTATTAGGGTAAAAAGTAACAGCTGCCCTAGGCCTGGTAGTTCAGAAATCCAGAAATTCCACTGGACCTGGGGGTCATTTCTTGTGCTAGATGAGGTGCCATAAGCCAGAGGGCTCTTGGTTTAAGGGGGTCTGGGAAAGCATTCATTTAGTGCATTGATGGTCAGCAGATTTCTTGTCTTGGAAATCCTACATGTAAGCATTCCATTGCTTCCTGCGAAAGTGAGTTGTGATTGTAATTTCACCACTCTGATAGGAGCTATCATAAGGAAAATGAGGAGACTATTATATAAAAACCTGTATAGTGGATCTAAGGTTTACTAAGGGGGGGATTGTTAAAACACCACTGGACCACCAGTGTATAAGATATATGAATGTTTCCCTTAATCTCTCACCAACCACACAGCACTGTAAAAACAGATGCAAGCTAAGTAGTAGTTCCAAAAAAGACTCAATTTACCAATCTAAGACACCAGATAATGTTACGTATTAAAAAAGAAAACAAAAGTAAGTTACTTTCAGTAGAATCCAATAGGATTTGAAAATTACTCACAAAGCTGTTGTAAGCTGGATATTGCTCTTTATTTCTTCATTAAAATACAAAACAAACAACCCAAAAAAAGGGGGAAACATTGCGGACTTTACTGGTACCAAAGAAGATATACACTTTGTTAAAACAGTTACAATCAGTTTATTACATATTAAAATAGACAGACATAAATAAAAACATCTCTGAGGAGACGATAAATCCCCAATTGTGTAAACCACTTAAAGTGACACATATACCATTACCATATTTCTTGGAGAAAAGGGTGAATATCTGAGAAATGCAACATATTGACACTGCCCTGTGTCTTCTGCACATTTCCTATGTTTCTATGGAGGATGCAGAAAGGGAGCAAGTGCTGCACATGCTGTGAGAGGACGCTGAGTGGGAGTGCTGTGTTTGAGACGGAGCAAGCCTTGCAGAGGAGTGTAGAAGAGGAGTGCATTGGGAGACCACCAGCGATCAACGGTGCATAAGAGCAGGAGGAGTGAGAGTGTGTTGGGGGCTCTACTGAGACTGTCAGTACTGTGGACTGTGAATACCTGGGAGCACTGTGAGTAACTGGAAGCATTCTGAGTACTGAGGGCTGTGAAAACAGGGGGCATTGTGAGGGCTGTGAGTACCTGGGACATTGGGAGTAACTGGGAGCATTGGACTGCTGGGCGCTGTAACTTGGAGTGTTGTGAGTAACTTGAAGCATTGCTGATAACTTGGAGTACTGTGAGCATGTTAATGTATAGTAGGTAAATTAGAGCATTGCGAGTAACTTTGAGTACTGTGGGAAATTAGCAGTAACTTGGAGTATTGTGAATACCTGGAATACTGTGAACAATCTGGAGTAAGGTTCCGTTTACACCTGAGTGATTTTCTGCTTGAAGCTTGTAGCTCTAATACACTCAAGAAGCCAAACCCCATTCATTTCAATGGCCCCTGTTCACATCTGAGTGTTCTGTTGCCTGAAGCAAAACGACTGAAGCTCAGAAAAGTAGAGGAGTTTCTTTTTGGCAGATTACAATAGTTTTTGGCCCCTTAGACTTCAATAGAAACGCCTGACTTCAGTGTATTATGAGCGTTTTTTTGCTCAAATAGCAGCTCTCCACCCCTAATTTCCTCTCCCTCTCCTCCCCCTAGTGCTTTCTATTGGCTAAACAAAAATGCCTGAGGCTGTAAAATGTTTGTAATATGCTTCTAAAATGCTTTAAAGAAGCTTGTAAAAAGCTGCAAAAAGCTTAAAAAAATGCCAGTAAATTAATACTAACTATTGTGAGTATAAACAGTAACTGAAGACATTTCAAGAAACGTGAAGCATTGGGATTAACTGGGGTCACTGTAACCTCAGGCACTGTGAGTCTGGGTACTGAGTCAGTGAGAGTAACTTGAAGCACTGTGTGTAAATGGAGAATTGTGAATAGCTTGGAGCACTGTGTGTAACAGGGGTACTAAGAGTACTGGAGTATTGTGAGTAACTGGGGAATTGTGAGTATAGGGGGCACTGGAAGTACAGAGGCATTGTGAATGGAGCACTGTGTATACCTGAAGCACTAGGAGTACCGTGGCAGTGTGTGCAATCTGGGGGCACTGTGAGGACTGAGGCTATAAGGGTAACATTAAGTACTGGGACACTGTTGGTACTGAGGCACTGGTTGTATAGAGGCACCATGAGCAAGAGCAGGAGGAGAGGATGACGGGGACTACGTGATACTGAACAGGAGGAGAGGATGTTGCATGACCAGGAAGTAATACGGGAAGAGAGGTCGTCAGGGGCTGTGTGATCAGTGAACAGGAGCAGGAGGAGAAGACAACGGAGGCTTAGTGATCAGTAAGGCAGGAGCAGGACAAGTAGACACCGGGGCTGTAATATCAGAGGGCAAGAGCACCCGAACAGTTAACGTAAGCGATAGTGCTCAGACTAGGTTAAAATAAGAAGGAAGTTTAACAGCAAATTATATAAAATAATTAATTTATTCCTGGACTATCCCCATTAGGGTAGTGGGTAGAATGTCCAACAGGAGTGGTGATGCAACCCAGTGCATATCTTGCTATATTTGTTCCTTGAAGACCCATTCAAGGGTTGATACTACTGTGCAGGATGTGAGATACGTTTTTTTATCAAAGTATCTCCAATATAGGGATCCCTCCTACTCAGCGCTCAACTGCAGTTTTTACTTAGCTAACGCACTTAGCTGAATATTTAAAAACATATAATCACCTAAAGCTGCTGCTATATAACATAATTCAACACATTAAACCACATGTCATTAACCACTTCCTGCCCGGCCTATAGCAGAATGATGGCCAGGCGGTCGTTGTGTTATCCTGACTGGATAAGCCGCAATCGTGCACCCGCGGGTATAAATAGTTCAATTCTCGGTATTTGCTGATGATACAAAGCTAAGCACTGCAATAACTTCACAACTGGATATTGAAATTTTGCAAGAAGACCTCAATAAAATAGTGAGATGGGCAACTACATGGCAAATGAGATTTAATGTATGGAAAGGCAAAGTGATGCACTTGGGGGTAAAAATGTCAATGTAAGAAAAATGCTAGGGGGAGAACCTCTGGGGGAATCAAGGATGGAAAAGGATTTGGGGATCCTAGTTAAAGATAGGCTCAGCAGTGGTATGCAATGCCAAGCTGCAGCAAGCAAGGCCAGCAGAATATTAGCAAGCAGGATAAATAGGGGATTTTCTCAAGTGATAAGTCTATAATTCTACCACTTTACAAAACTCTGGTTCGGCCACATCTTGAGTATGCCATCCAGTTCTAGTCACCGGTCCTCAAGAGGGATGTGCTGGAATTAGAGAGAGTCCAGACAAGGGCAACTAAACTAATAAGGGGCTGGATGATCTCAGTTATGAGAAAAGCCTACACACATTAAGCTTATTTTCTCTAGAGAAGAGACGCTTAAGAGGAGATATGAGCGCAATATATATATAAATATCTAAATGGTCATTCTAGCATAGGGAGAAAACTGTTCAGTCTCACATCACTCAAGAGGACATGTGGCCACTCAATGAAGTTGGATGAGAAGTGGTTTAAACATAAACTGTGTAAGGGGTTCTTTACTGTTAGAACAGTAAGGACGTGGAACTCACTTCCACAAACAGTGGTGTCAGCGGGAAGTATCAACAAGTTCAAAAACTTCTATATAGGCATCTTAGTGAATGCAATATACAGGGATATAGGTAGTGTTAGAGACATAAATATACACACATGCACAGGTTGATGGACTGATGTCAACATAACCAACTATGTAACTTTATCAAATAGCCTTCCTTGATCTTATCATGAACTACAGAATAATTGGCCTTTATTCTGCAGAGATTTAATAATAGGAGTGGTTCATAGGTTTAGTAAAAATATACTGGGCAAGGCTAACAACGCGCAATCCACAAAAAATGCCATGTGTTGGCAGCCAACAACAGGGCATAAGAGCTTATTGTATTTCTGGCAGATCAACAGTAGGGACAAACAGTCGGTTTGTGGGACATTCGGTGAACATATCCTGAATCCAAACTCACTGATTTCAAGGAGTGCCCCTGTTGTTCTTTTTTACAAAAAAAAGAAGCCGACTGGGAAAAGTAAACTACAGGCAAAAAAAGGTTGGTGGGGGGTGGGGTGGTCTGGGTGGACCCACCCCCCAAAAATCTATACTAGACCCTTCAGATCTGGTATGGATTTTAGGGAAGCTCCAGATGAAAAAAAAACAAAAAAAGTCATGCCCCCAAACTAAAAAATGACAGATCTAAAAGTGGAAAGTGCAAAAGAAATGGCTTGGGGTCCCCCCAAAATCCAAACCAGACGCTAATCCAAGCACACAGCCTGAACCAAACTATGCCACATGTCCTCAGCTTCTGTTCAGACTGAACACTCAGCTCATCCCTAATAAACAGTTATTTTTCTGTACTTGCAGGTTCTTTAAACTTTAAAGGGATACACTATGGGGGAATTGTGAATTAATAGCAGAGCTGTACTGCATTGTTTTTATGTTTTTTACTTGGCCTTGACATGAGCATTAGAAAGACACATGTATGCATACTGTACACTTACAATAATATAGGTGTCAAGGGTATTATGAACTTACAATGCAATCTGAAATAAGCTTTTTAGTATAATTGATTCATTATAGCCATTTTCCTTTAAAGCTAGCGTGATTGCTTAAGAATATAACATTCATTCCACTGTTATAGCTATTTTATTATATTTTAAAAACTGCATTTACACATAAAACACATTTTCCAGCTTTCTTACTTTTAACAATAAAAAGCAGATTTTGTATTTTTTTTTATGAACTTTTACATGTAGATATGTATTGGTTTAGAGGTTGCGTAATAGAAATGTATGGTGGTTATGTATATATTTTATTTTTTATTTTGGTCACAACTAAAAAAAGTGCATTTACATTTACAATACATGTTTTGTTTCTTTGTCATGTAAATCTGAAATAATGATTATGTTAGGCTCCTTTACATTTTTTAAAATATATATTAAATTCCCGCGCCAAGAACCCCAATAAGATGTAGCAAGACTGCAGCCTTCCAGTAACCTCCTCCTCAATGGAAGGAGTGGGATGCACTATTGAGAACAAACAGGAATGGCGCTGTCTTTGTAGTAATTAATCCAATATGCTGGGTTAGTGACTATCCCAGCTGAAAGAAGTGTATAATGCTCTTCAATCTTATTTGTAAACCATCAAGTACTTATAAAGTGAGAAATGTGCAGTATGTCAGTGAACTAAAACAATTCCATAGAGTGCTCAGCATATAAAAGATACTTCTGCTCATAAATTGTAAACCTTCAAATTATAAAGTGCTAAATGTGCAGTGAAACAGTCTTTTATAAATTATAAAGCTCTATATAAAAAATGCTCAGCTAATTAGTAAAAAGTCCGTAAAAGTCCGTAAAATTATGAAGTGGATGTAAAGGCAAATGTCAAAATTGTAAACAATCAGGGTACATAAATCATATAAAGTAGGCATACACAGAAGAGCCTAACATGAATAAAAAAGGCGCTCAAATGTGGTAAAAAAGAGACCGTAAAAAGTCAGTAAAACCATAAAGTGGATGTAAAGACCAATGTAGGAGATATAAATGGTAAGGTTCAATTATTCTATTCCTCAGTGCAGACTCTGATGTGTGTAGAAGAAGTGATTACAGGTGCTTATCCGATATCCAATGTGACATGGGTGGTGGAATACACTTGTGCTCCCCCTGATGTGCCCACACTTACCAGAAAATTCCCACCCCTGCAGGGGTATCTCGCATTTGGTAAATGGGGTCTTTAGTCCTTGCTGGGTAGATCGGGAACTGCGCTCTTCCTCCACTTCTGAACGACGGGATCCACTCCAAACCACCTGCTCCGGCCGTTCGTGGCAAGCCCAGGAATTTAAGCGAGGCTAAGACTGCCTCAGACGACGTCCAATGACGAAACGCTTAAGGCGTGGCCGAACGTAATACGTCACTTCCGGTTATTGTACCTACTGTGGAACGCAGAATGAACGGAGAGGAAGGAAGGAGATCTTACCTTCCTCAAGCAGGTGTAGGGAGAAACAGTGTGAAAACAAACAACTTGTGCTGTGTGTCCTCTTTGGAAAACATAGTTATCTGTCCTGTCTCATGGGTGCACCCTCTATTAAATGTTTATTGTAAAACAAAGCTTTATATAAATAGCAAAAGCAGATAAAACATCAGTTATAAACTTGAAAACAAATTAAAATGCAATTAAAAATAATATTTCTTTGTGCGAGTGAACCTGCAGTCAAATTAAAATAATGAAGCTATACGCACCAGTAAGTAGATGATAGCATATGCTGTCTGCTGCAAAATATATATATATATATATATATATATATATATATATATATATATATATATATATATATATGTCTCAGTGATACCCAAAGCCTCCTGATGCTTATAGACAAAGAGTAACTTGCTCTAAAACTAGCCATGTGCTATACTAAACTCAATAACAACAAATGTAAACAATTCACTGTTAAAAATCAGGTCAGTTTTCACACAACATAGTAGATAGTAGAGGAGATAGTATAATCAAACTGAACAGTATATAAGGGCAGCTTAAGTTTACATTTGCATATGAACAGTTATCCCCCCCCCCTTTCTGAGCCTACTGATAGGTAGTTTGGCCACCAAACATAGTGTAATCTGGACTGTCGCTGATAACTGCCATGGAACGTATTCCTTTGTTGCTGTTGTTTTATCTTACTGCAGTGTGGACAGGGTTAAATGGAATATTCATTAATGGCAGCAACCATCTTTAAGGAGACCACTTTGTAATGCTTGTCTATAGAGTGTCTCCAGTACAGGGGTGGCCATCTTAGCTGGGCCAAGAGAATGGTGATTGGCTGATGCAACAGAACAGGGGGACAGTGAACTGAGCTGCTGGAGAAAAGGAGCTCTATTGTGCCTTCATCTGGCATCATGCAGGGAGAAAGCCACTGTGTGGAACATGTGTTGCTGCAACTATTTTCCTGTTCTGAGCAGCTGAGGGAGAGCACTATAAGGGTACAAATAAGGAGGAGCAAAAGTGTATGGCCAGAGTTTGCTGGAGCTATCTGATGCTGTGCTGCCCAAGAGAAGAGGGCTGACCAGAGACTTCTGCTGCCATTGAATTTTGTGCAATGGCATACATGTTTGGGGTATGGTCCTGGAAGCAAGCAGGTGTGTGGAGAAGAAGAGAATGAGCTGCTGCTGCTGGATGAATGTACCCCTGCTGTTTCTGACCACAATTGGGTGAGAACTCAGAGAAATAAAGAGACTGAGTATCTTCTCTCTGGGAAGGTGTGATTTGGATGCCTGGTAAAATCAGACTGTACTAGAGAGCACTCCCACCACTTGTAAGGAAGGAAAAGAGGGACTGTCTCAGCTGGGCTGAAGAAGAGAAAGATCACAGAAACTTCTATCCCTGTCTGACTTGAGCTGGACCTGAACTGAGCACGTTTCAGGGGACTGGTAACAAACTAATATCATACAAGGCAATCTGTTGTCAACAAGGGCCCCCATTTTGCTAGTCAACTTTTTTTCATCAATCACTGGGCAGTGGGATGAAACTGGGACTGTTATAGCAAGTTAGGACTTGCTAGATAAATGAAGTTGAGTTCTGTTAATTAAGGTTAGTTAGAATACTAAATAAACTAAGAGGTGTTTAACCACTTCAATACTGGGCACTTAAACCCCCTTCCTTCCCGGACCAATTTTCAGCTTTCAGCGCTGTTGCAGTTTGAATGACAATTGCACGGTCATGAGACACTGTGCAGATATGAAATTTTTATCATTTTTTTCACACAAATAGAGCTTTCTTTTGGTGGTATTTATTCACCCCTGGGTTTTTTATTTTTTGCGCTATAAATTAAAAAAAGACTGAAAATTTTCAAAAACAATGCATTTTTCTTCGTTTCTGTTATAAAATTTTGCAAATAAGTAATTTCTCTTCATAAATTTTGACCAAAAATGATACTGCTACATTTCTTTGGTAAAAATAACCCAAATCGAAGTTTATTTGGTGTTGGCGGACAGACAGATGTCTTGGTGACTGTGACAGATGTGACGGGGACATACAGATGTTTTGTGTATGGTGACAGATGTGACGGGGACAGACAGATGTTTGGGGACTGTGACAGATGTGACGGGGACATACAGATGTTTTGGGGACTGGTACAGATGTTTTGTGTATGGTGACAGATGTGATGGGGACATACAGATGTATTGGGGACTGTTTTATGGGGACACTTATGTGTATGGGGACAGGGGTATCAGTGTGCTTGGTGCACTGTGTGGGGGGCGATCTGTGACAGCTTTCTGCATGAAATCATCATCACTTTTAAAAGTCAGAAAAAAATTAAATA
>BLSH010357473.1:996503-1011913 GCA_018402905.1 Glandirana rugosa | reverse complement strand
AACAGCACAGACAGCAGTAGTAAAGTAATCTATCTCAGGATGCAGGATCAGGTCTTAAAATGGCTAAAATCTGTCCCTCACGCCGTCAGCTACCTTTCCCTATACTAACCCAAGGAGCATGTGACTGCAGCACTGTGACTCCAGCTTATAAAGAGGCTGGGTCACATGATGCACCGGCCAATCACAGCCATGCCATTAGTAGGCATGGCTGTGATGGCTTCTAAGGGCAAACCAGTGAAACGCTTGTTGATTGGCTGCCCTGCAGCTTCTCAACACGTGGAGTAAAATAGCAGAACCCCGGACCGAACCCGAACGATTTTTGAAATGTCCGGGTCCGGGTCCGTGCCACGGACACCCTAAAGTTCGGTACGGACCCGAACGTTACAGTCCGGGTTCGCTCAACACTAGTTATTATCTCTCAGCCTCTGAAGCACACAGCAGACATCTGTGTGGTGGCTCTCTAGGGACTTGGAATATATGAGGATATCATTGAGATAAACCACCACACATTGCTGCAACATATCTCGGAGGACATTGTTGATGAATTTCTGAAAAACTGCAGAAGCGTTGCAAAAACAAAACAGCATTACGAGGTATTGATAAAGGCCTGTCCTGGTATTAAATGCAGTTTTCCACTCATCGCCCTCCTTGATTCTCACAAGATTGTATGCCCCTCTCAGATCAAGCTTCGTGAAAACTGTTGCTCCCTTGAGGCGGTCAGATAACTCCGTAATCAACGGAATCGGATAAGCATTCTTAATCGTGAAGCAATTGAGATCCTTACAATCGATACAAGGTCTCAGTTTGCCACTCTTCTTTTTCACAATGAAGAAACCAGCACCAGCAGGAGACGAGGATTTGCGGATAAACCCAGAAAGTACATTTGTAACATACTCCTCTGGCTTTATCCTCTGAGACAGACAAAGGGTAAACCCGGCCACGAGGGGGTAATGTACCTGGTTGAAGGTCAATTGCGCAATCATACGACCAGTGTGGAGGCAAACTACCGGCTCAACCTTTATCAAAGACATCACTAAATTCGTTGTATTTCTCCGGCACGGAAAAGAGTGAAGAAGTACACAAAACCTTAGCCACTTTCTGAAAACATGCCATACTGCATTGTGGCAATCAGGAAAGAACTTCAGCACGAAGCCAATCAAAAGAGGGGTTGTGACTCTGTAACCAAGGTTTACCAATAACCACCGAGGATGAGGAAATGACTTGGAATTGGATTATCTCATGGTGAAGAGCCCCTACGGCTATGGTCAACGGAGCAGTCTCATGAGTCACCTGGGCAGGCTGTAGAGGCCATCAATAGCCTCAATGGCAAATGGAATAGCCTGAAGCTGCAGCAGGATCGAGTGCTTAGACATAAAGGCACTATTTATGAACAGGCCTTCAGCCCCAGAGTCTATTAGAGCCTGTATCTCGATGGACGACTCAGACCAAGAAAGGGTAAAGGGAACCAGAGGCTTATCCTTCTGGTTTACTGGGGACGTAACGATGCCACCTAAGGTCTATCCCCTACAGGTCCTCAGGTGCAGGCATTTCCCAGACAGGTAGGACAAGACTTCGAAAAGTGAAGGGACTACAAAACTTGGAGCCAAACATACAGGAGGCTTCTGCCATTGCTCCTTAAAGGAAGGTCTCTCTCGGAATCTGGAGTCAATGAGAATGACAAGCGTGATCAACCTCTCCAACTCAGTAGGTATGTCTCGGGCTGCTATCTCATCTTTAAAGTTATCCAAGAGACCATGAGAAAAAGCAGCCATGAAAACCTCTTGTTCCAAGCAACTTCTGCTGCCAGAGTACGGAATTCAATGGCATAATCGGCAACTGTTCTTGTTCCTTGCTTGATGGACATGAGGCTTTTGGCAGCAGTGGTGGAGCGTGCCAGAACGTCAAATACCCTTTTAAAGGAGGCCACAAGCTCTGGGTAACTCTGGATAACGGGTTTTTGCATCTCCCATAGAGTGTTTGCAAAGGCAAAGGCTCTGTCAGAAAGCAAAGAAATAATGAAGCCTACTTTCCAGGCATTCCTTTGGGAATGCCTGGGGCAGCATCTCAAAGTATATCCCATCCTGGTTGAGAAACCCTCTGCATTGAATTGGATCGTCCCCAAAACACTGGGGAAGCGGAGCGGAACCAGACATACCCCTAATAGAGGTAATATTTGAAGCAGGTGCCTGCACAGAAACTTGAGCATCAGCAGGGGCAGCCTGCAACACAGGTTGTGCCGGAACGGCCACTGTAAGAGGAAACAGGTGAGTAGTGAGATTGAGGGGCATCTGTAGCACTATGGCAAACTGATCCATGCGATGAATCTGCTCATCCAATCTGGAAAAAATGTTACCACAAGTGGATTGTCTGTATCTTCTGAATTCATGGCATTTGCCTACAGTCAGGAACTATGAATCAGACCAAGACAGAAGTGCAGTAAAATCACAATTTTTAATAAAAAGGTAAAATGATATAAGTAAACGTCGTCAAAACATAGCCAGGGTTTGGTAACCAGAGTGGATAGTCAGAGCAAGCCTGTGAAACAGGAGTCCAGAGATGAGCGAGGTCAAACAACAGCAAGCAGGGTCAGGAGCCAGGAGGAGAGTAAGCTGAGCAGGGTCTTGAATCCAGGAACCAGAAGGGAACATCAAACAGGCAAAGTCTATCACAGGAAAACACAGCAGAGATCTCTCTAGAGATGTTGACCAAGGTGAAGGCATCTGCAATCTGATCCAGGCAGTTTATATAGCAGCAGAGCTGGCTTAACAAGGCAGGATATGGTCATCAGGTGAGGCAGAGTAGAAGCTGAGACTGGCAATTAACCCTCAGCTGAACACCTTGCTCTGAGAAGGGAGAGCTGAGCCCAGCCCTGACAGTGCCACACTTAGGGACTTGGCCTTGGGCCTAGTAGAGAAAGCATTAATCAGGCTCAAGCAGTTATACTGTGATAAGGGTAACAAGTCCCACTCCCTTCTAGCTAAAAAACTCCATGACCATGCCCATATGACAGCCCCATATCATATCAAAGACAAATATGGTTGTCTCTTATCTCATCCTCAAGAAGTAGTCCGTACCTTTGAGGAGTTCTACTCTGATCTATATAACAGCCCTGATATTCCCCATATCCCTCCCTCCAAGGAACTGCAAGACTGCATGTGTCTATATCTTGAGCAAAGTGGAATCCCCCGTTTACAACCGTCGGACCTCAGCTCCCTTAACGCACCCATCACAGGAAGAACTGGAACTTACTATTAAATCCTTACCCAACTGTAAAGCCCTTGGTCCTGATGGCTTTCCTTACGAGTATTACAAGACTTTTCTTCCTCTACTTCTTCCTCGCCTATGCAACCTTTTTAACGCCTTCCTTCAAGACACCCCTATCCCACAAGAAATACAGAAATCCTTTCTCACTTTGATTCCAAAACCAGACAAAGACCCTTCTCTGTGTGCCAGTTATAAGCTGATAGCCCTTTTAAACTCGAACTTGAAAATATTCACCAAATTTCTCTCTGTTCATTTGAACCTGGTCCTTCCTTCCCTGATCCATAAAAATCAGGTAGGTTTTGTCCCCTTCAGGCAGAATTATTGACCTGATCGACGTTGCGAATTGCGGCAGCTTGGAATCCCTTGTGTTTGGCCTAGCAGTGCGAGATAGAGAGTTTAAAATCGCTTTGTTTGCGGATGATATCATCCTAACCCTGACCCAACTTAGAGTTTCCTTACTAAACCTACATGCTGAGCTTGACCACTACAGGGCCCTCTCAGGATACAAAATCAACGTGGCAAAATCGGAGGCCCTTCCCCTTAATATCTCCCTAGCTGAAATCTAACATTTGGCATCATGCTTCCCTTATAAGTGGCAATCAAAGACCCTAAAATACTTAGGAGTCCATATCATACAATCTTTTCATACTCTATATCAGGAAAATCCCCCCCCCCTTGCTTCAGCAAATTAGAGCTGAAGCTCCTATATCTTTTCCAGATACTGCCTGTACCTGTCCCCCATGCACATCAGGAAAGTCTCCAAGCCATATGCTACAATATGTTTGGAATTATAAGAGACCTAGAATCCCCCGCTCGGCACTTATGGCCTCGCGCCTGGACGGGGTCCTAGTATTTCCAAACTTTATTAAATATTGTCAAGCGACCCAGCTACTCTAAATTGCCTCCTGGTTTACCCAACGCTCATTTAATAAGTGGATGGAAATCGAAAAATTGTGGCTAGCCCCCCATACATCCTAATAACTTTCTTTGGAATGTGAATGTGGAGGTAGCCCCTAACCAGCTCTTGGGTCATAAGTCCCAGCTTCTTTTTTTTTTTTTTTTCCACCTCAGTCTTTCGCCAGTTCTCTTATAATCATACTGGTTTATCATTCCAGTTTCTGGCTACTTCACATCATTGTGGAATAATATTTATTGTACATACAAAAAAACAAGATTATATACTTTCTTTATCTATACTTTTTGCTCCCTCTACCCTCGTCCCGCTTCCCTACCCCATTTATTATTCCTTTTATTGATCAGTCCTAGCTTAGGGATTAGGGCTAGGGTTGAGGGGTTCCAGTCACACTTCCCATTCATCCTTCATCTTCCATCCTATTTCCTAACTAGGTACTCCTTTTTGCTTATGTGTTCCTGTATGTTTTATTATCCGCCACTGTTCCTTCTACTACCTTCCCTTTATCCATGGTTCCCATCTTTTACTTTGCAGTTCGCTGTTTCCTCTTTTTTTATATATATATTTCTCGTTTTCTATTGTTTTATCCACCTCTTTGACCCAGTCTTCTATCCGGGGGGGGTTTTCTGCCACCCAATTTTTTGCTATTAATTTTCGTGCGGCGAATAGGCATCTGGTTATTGGTATTTGTTTTTTAAATGGCATCTTATTTTTTTCTATATAGCCCATTACACACAGCTTTGCTGTTACTTCAAGCTCGGTCTCAAATGTTTCATTTATTATTCCCATAATATCTGTCCAGTATCTGTGTAGTTTTGGACATCTCCACATCATGTGTATTAGACTGCCACCTTCCTCGCCACATCTGGGGCATTTGGAGTCTGGTCTGATCCCGAACTTGAATAGCCTCAGCGGTGTGTAATAGGCCCTATGTATCAGCATTAAGTGTGAAACTCTCTGAGACGGGGACATGGATACTACTGGGCATAACTCGAGTATTCTCCCCCCTTGTTCTTCCGTTAGTCCACCCACGTCTCCGTCCCATTTTTTCCTACATGCCAATTCCTTGATGCCATTCCTTACTGCTCCACTCATCTCTCCGTACATTTCTGAGATGATTCCTTTTGCCATGTTTTTGTTTATTAGCTTTGTCAATTTATTTGGTTCACACCATTCTATCGTCTCATTTTTAAACTGCCTCTCCAATGCATGTTTTAACTGCAGATAAGTATAGAAGGACTTGTTTGTTATCCCATATTCTGCTCGTATGTTTGAGAATTTTTTTAAGTTTCCCTCGCTGTATAGTTGAGTAAGCCGTACCACTCCTTGTTTTTCCCATTCCTTGTTCCGTTCTACTTTTAGTATTTCTTGTAGATTGTTGTTATCCCATATTGGAGAGTATATTGTAAACCCACGGTATTCTAAGGCTTTCTTTAATTCTTCCCATACCTTAATAATTAGTTTACGGGTGGGGATCTCCTGTTTGGGCTTCCCTGCCTCTAATAGCTCTATTCCTGTCTTGTATTTAGTTTCGTTCTTCATTAATATCATATTCATATCCCCCCCTTCTACCGTATTACAGCCCCTTAGATGGACCGCTTGTGTCGCCAAGAAGTAACTCCATGGGTGGGGTACCGCGAGCCCCCCTCTCTCTCTGGGGCGTTGCAGCGCCCGCAATCCGATCCGGGTCTGTCTCCCCTTCCATATTAGTTCTCTGAACACTGTTTCCACTTTTTGAAACCACCCCTTCGCTATCCACACTGGTGTATTCTGTAAAGCATAATTCAGTTGAGGGAGCCAAATCATTTTTATTAGGTTGCACCGACCAGCCACCGACAGTGGGAGTCGTCTCCACACTCGGCTTTTCTCTTTAAATTTCTTTATTAGCTCCTCAAGATTATCTTTTATATAGTGGTTGGGATTTTTGGTAATATTTACTCCTAGATATTTAATTTTATCTGTCCATAGTATATTTGATATTTTATTTATTTCTTTAGGTCTCTCATTATCAATTGGCATTAGGTATGATTTTCTCCAATTTATTTGTAATCCGGAGATTTTCCCGAATCTTTCTGTCAGATTCAAGACCGCTTCTAAGGTGGTCTGCGTGTCGTTTAAAAACAGTAATAGATCATCGGCGTATAGCGCTATTTTTTCCTCTCCTGTTTGCCTTTGAAACCCCTTTATGTCCCTAGAGGACCTAATGGCTATTGCCAGTGGTTCTATTACCAGGGCAAACAGCATCGGTGACAGTGGGCACCCCTGTCTAGTTCCCCGTGTCAAATGGAACTGTTCTGATATTTGATTATTTGTTTTTACCCTTGCTTTTGGGCTTGCATACAGCATTTTTACCCATCCCGAGAACTCTGGGCCTATGCCAAATCTATCCAGCACCTGCCATAAGTACTGCCACTCTACTGTGTCGAAGGCCTTATTCATATCCAGTGCCAAGACTGCTCTGTATCCTTCGTTCAGAGTTGGTATTTGCATATTTAGATATGCCCTTCTGATGTTGGTATATGTGGCACGTCCCGGCATAAAGCCTGATTGGTCCGGGTGGATATATTTGGCAATTATTTTACTTAGTCTTGCCGCCAAGACACCAGCTAGGATTTTAACATCCACCCCCAGCAATGAGATTGGTCTATATGATGTCAAACACGGTTGGTCTCTTCCCTCCTTTGGGAGGACTATTATTGTTGATTCCTGCATCGATTGTGGCAGTCCACCCTCCTCTTTTGCCTTTTTTCAGTGTTTCCAGCAGCGTCGGGACCAGAATCTCCCCATATTTTTTATAAACTTCAGTTGGGAGCCCATCTGGTCCCGGGGCTTTCTGGTTTGGCATTTTTTTAATTACTTCCCACAGTTCGTGTTCGGACAATGGATCCTCTAGACTGTCCCTATCTTCTGCCGTTAACTGCGGTATTTCCACTCCCTGTAGGAAGCTCCATATCTCCCGCTCTTGGTTCTGTGACTGTGTATTATAGAGATTCTCGTAGAATCTCTTAAATTCCTTATTTAGTGCTTGGCCTTGTGTTATTATTCTGCCTCTTTCTGTCTTTATCGTTGTTATACTGTTTGCCTGTTTATTACTTTTCACCAATGTTGCTAATAGCTGACCTACGCTTTCCCCCTCTTCAAAGAATTCTTTTTGTCTAAGCCTTCGCCTTGCTTCTGCTTTTTCTATCTGGAGCTGACAGTATTCCTCCTGTTCCTTAACCCATATTTGACGTTTTTCTTCTGTTGGATTTTGTATATAGTTTTTTTCTGCTTCTACTGAGCGGTTCATTACTATTTTTTCGCGGTCTCTCATCTGTTTTTTAATTCTGGCCTTTTCCTGTATCATAATTCCCCTAATATAAGCTTTGA
The DNA here is from genome assembly GCA_018402905.1 of Glandirana rugosa. Classification (NCBI taxonomy): domain Eukaryota; kingdom Metazoa; phylum Chordata; class Amphibia; order Anura; family Ranidae; genus Glandirana; species Glandirana rugosa. Next base: position 1,004,367 of record BLSH010357473.1, on the reverse strand, counting down.
GGGAGTCCCATACTATTCCCATTCTCGTTGTTCCTCTATTATTATTTATATACTCTTCTATCTGCTTTTTAACTTCTCCTGGGCTTCCTATTATCCCTAGCCAGTAGGGATTTAACCTCCAATCCCTATACCCCTGGATTACTTCTTGTCTAATGCCAACTATTAATGGGGAGTGATCCGACACTCCTCGCGCCTTGTAATCAACTTTGGGGTATTGCCACCAAACATGGTACATGGAACCCAACTGACCACATTGTCTAAAGCAGGTGGGAGACGTAAACTGATGTATTTTGGTGATTCTAGTGGGAACTAGATACCACCCTAAAAGAGTTTTATAATTTGCTTCTATAAGGGTCGTGTTGATTGATATTTTTGGTATCGTATAGGCGAGCTCTTGCCAGTCAAGAAACTCAAAAGTGGTCCCCAGATCCTGCTCCAACTGCGTACTACTAAGTTTTCCATTTGTCAGATCATTCCCTATAGCAATATCTATTCTTGATAGCGAGCCATAGGTCTTTGAATAGCATGAGTACTGCTGTTCAGCGGGGTTTCTTATTCTCCATAAATCCTTCCAATCCATTTCTTCTACTATCTATGCCAATGTATTCTTTGCATTAAGGTTAACCCCTTCCTTGCTTGGATATCTATCTAATTTTTCTGACATAACTCCATTGAAATCCCCAACCACCAGTATCGGTATATCCGATTTATCTGATACGAATGAGATCAATTTATATAATATTTCTGGTTTAAAGGGCAGAGGTATGTATACATTAGCTAATATCCATTCCTTCCCTTCTATGACGCAGTTTAGGAATATAAGTCCCAGCTTAGGACATTGTGGCATACATTATCTCGCAGACATGCGCTTTCCTTTGGAGAGGTCTTTAATGACCTCCTTCCTGTAAAATCCTGCAATGCCGGATAGTCTTACGCATCACATGTCCTCTCCCTGGACATCCAGGAACTTGTTTCACTTTGGCCACCAGGTTAACCCTATTTCCCGTAAGCTACTCTCTTTTTAAGAGCTTTGGGATAAATTTGATTTACCCCATCAAGTATTTTACGGATACTTGCAAATCCGCCACTATGCCCAATCTTTTGCTCCAAATTTACAACTTTCCACTCCCTCCCCCTTCTAGCGTGTAGTCCTGGAAGGCTTGGCTCAAAGAGGCATGATCTTCGAAATTTATGGGATATTAAATGCCTACTTCACCCAGACCCTAGGCAAGCATGCATATATGATCTGATGGGAGAAAATTCTACAAGAAGTTATACCTTTGGAGACGTGGCGGGTTGTCTGGTCCCAGGCTGCCAAGAGTTCTCGTTGCACTCTCTATAAAGAAAATATATACAAAATCCTCTACTTTTGGTACCTGACACCGGATGTCCTACGCGCTATTTATCCTACTACCTCTCACCAGTGCTGGCGCTGCCTTGCAGAAAGGGCACCCTTTATCACATATATTGGACCTGCCCACTAATTGTTCCATTTTGGCACTCAACCCACTAATCTTTGGGTTGTCTATTTGGCTCTCCTGTCCCCCTGACACCAAAATTCTTCCTCTTGGGTTTGACCCCACCCAACCTAATGACAGCTCACACCTGTGAACTGATTGGTATATATTTGGAATGCTGAGAAGAGGGCACAAAAGTGCTGCTTCACCAATAGGGTCCTGGCCGTGGACACTCTTTTGAGCCGTGGTAACTGACAGCTGTTTTTTTTTTTCATTTCCCCTGGCAGTATCAGATGTCTATTACCACAGCTCATGTTGATTTAACACTCTAGTTCCTTCTCAGTATTTCAACTATATACCAGTCACTTGGTGTGAACTGTCCCATACACATTGTATTCTCTGTAGGACTACAGCGCACAACATTGAGTGACTCTGAAGCCGACAACCTGTGTGAGTGATTGCGTTTACCCTCTCTATAACAGTGAATAATTGTTACCATATATTAGTATCACTTTTAACCACTTCAGCCCCGGAAGGATTTCCCACTTTAGGACCAGAGCACTTTTTTGCGATTCGGCACTGCATTGCTTTAACTGACAATTGCGCGGTTGTGCAAGGTTGTAAAAAAAAAAAAAATTTGTGTACTTTTTTTTCCACAAATATAGCTTTCTTTTGGTGGTATTTGATCCCCTCTGCATCATTTCTGATCGCCGCTATAAACAAAAGAAGAGCGACAATTTTGCAAGAAAAAAACTTTTTCATTGGTTTTGGCCAATTTATATTCTTCCTGATATTGTGGGAAAAAAAATTGCAATCGGCGTATATTGATTGGTTTGCGCAAAAGTTGCCGCGTTTACGAATGATAAGAATTCATTTATGGGGTTTTTATTTATTTATTTATTTTTTACTAGTAATGGTGGCAATCTGCGATTTTTATCGGGACTGTGATATTGCAGCGGACATGTTGGACCATTTTGACACTTTTTTGGGACCATTGGCATTTATACAGCAATTATTGCTATAATTACTGTGTAAATGTCATTGGCAGTGAAGAGGTTAACCTGCAGGGGGCGCTCTAAGGGGTTAACCATGTTCCCTGTGTGTGTTACTAACTGTGTAGGGGCTGGGCTGGCTGGGGGAGGAGAGTGATCGCGGCTCCCATACACAGGGAGCCTGCGATCACATCCCTTCCCCCTCTGTCAGAACAGATCCCCGTTCGGTTACTCTGGCGGGACAATCGCGGGTAGCCGGCGGATAATGAGTCCACCCTACCTGCTCCCTGCCCCCCCCCCCACAGTGAGCATGAGAGCGCACCTCCCGTGGCCCGCGCCCGCTCACAGTGCGCGATCTCGCAGCCGTCGTCACCTGACGGCGATTGGCAAAATTGAACCAAGTCAAGCCACGGCGGGCAGTCGGCAACTGGTTAATTAATTTGTATATAGTGTGAGCACTTCCTGAATCTGTTTACATATATTGTCTGTTGTTGCCTATTTTCAGGCTAGTTGCTGAACATACTTAGGATGGTGCTTTTACTCTGCTGATATTTGAAGTTGGACCTTGGTGTCTATTATCATTACAGTTTTATTCTAGCAATATATAGGCAACAAATAGGCATTTGTGACATTATATGGGCAACAAATGGGCAATTGTTACAATTAATGGGCTGAGAGAGAGAGAGTGCACACTGTAGTGACAGAATCAGGAATGTCCGTAGAAATATAATGCCTAATATATGGATAGCACATGAAAAATGTGCTAACATAGCAGCTGTGGGCTTCCATCACATGAGAGATCCTGTCAATAAATGACAAATAGCCAGTGGCAGGATTATTAAAAGACCATTATTATTTTCTATAAGGTATTAAACCCACCTTTTCCAGAAAAAATCCACCCTCAGCAAAAATCTTTCCCCTCCTTCCCTCCATGCAAACAAATTACTAGACCTCAGAAGCAAAGGGCACCCTTTATCATATATATTGGACCTGCCCACTAATTGTTCCATTTTGGCACTCAACCCACTAATCTTTGGGTTGTCTATTTGGCTCTCCTGTCCCCCTGACACCGAAATTCTTCCTCTTGGGTTTGACCCCACCCAACCTACCTAAACACCATAGGAAACTACTCCGCCATATTATTACAGCTGCATGCTGCCTTGTCACCCTCCATTGGAAGCAGCATCTCCCACCCTCTTCGGAAGACCTTTATGCTAGGGTTACAGATGTGGAAATAATGTAGAAAATGACGGCCAGAATACAGGACACCCTGGACGCACACAACTAGGTTTGGGTGCTTTGGCATCTCCGGGAGGACCTGCTGTAGACCGATTTTCCGACTATAATGATGGCATCACTCTCTTTATCCTTTCTTCTTTCACTTTCTTCTTTGGTTTCTCTAGTTTAATTCTACTTTACATCACAATGTTTGTTTATCATTGCTGCTACGTAGTGACGTGGAGTCCTAGCGACCTCTGCACTTAAACAATAGCTTTTTGCTTTATAGCTTTATTTGTGAATTTAATCCATACTGTTTTAGCATTCAACTACTGGCTGGCTGGTGCTCCCTGTGAACATAATGTCTGTTACTTTAAACTATTTTTTCTTTTGTTCTCATTGTGATGAAAAATCAAATAAAAGTGCTATTTAAAAAAAAAGGGGGGGGGGGGCATGGCAACGAATGCAGCTGCTGAATTTTCACATCTAAAAATTGCAATATGTTTCCATTTTATATTTGTTTCCAAATTTGAATCAAATTTGAATCGCATTCGAATTTCAATTCAAATTTTCTTCTTTTTGGATTAATTTTGTTTGTTACTTTTGTGATTCCAAATTTGGATACATTTGAATTTCTGAATAACAAAAAATTTGTCAGAATTTCGATATCTAGGGTCTCATGCTTCTGCATAAGGCACCTTTTGCACATGCAATCCGATCAGGTCCACTTGTCAGTTTTTCAGGCAGACCTAATCAGATGTTCCACGCATTCCTATGGACAGGCGGGTGTAAACAGACTTGTGTCTGTTTACACTTGCCTATCTTCAGGTCCAATCTGGTCTGCTAAAAAAATAAATGGAAGGGGATCTGTCCTGTTCTGTTTAGGTGGATAGGATGGGATCGGAGGGTAGTCTGGTGTAAATGAACAGCGGAGTCTGTTTACTTCTGGCTGCCAATACAGTAAAGGGGACTCTGCCTGTGTCCACTCTGCAGAAACTGAGTGGACACAGATGTGCCATCCATAGTGTTGAGCGAACCCGGACTGTAACGTTCCGAACTTTGGGGTGTCCGGGACCCGGACCTGAACACGGACATTTCAAAAAACATTCCGGTTCGGGTTCTGGGTTCTCGTAGCTGATCAGGCATTTTGAATAGCTGCAGGGCAGCCAATCAACAAGCGTTTCACTGGTTTGCCCTTAGAAGCCATCACAGCCATGCCTACTAATGGCATGGCTGTGATTGGCCAGTGCATCATGTGACCTAGCCTCTATATGAGGCTGGAGTCACAGTGCTGCATGTCACATGCTCTTGGGTTAATGTAGGGAGAGGATGCTGCCGGCGTTTTTGTAAGGGACAGATTGCAGACATTTTAACATCTGATCCTGCATCCTGAGACTACTACTACTGTTGCTCTGAGGGACAGATTGCAGAAATTTGAGATTTCACATACTGCTGCTTTGAGTGGCAGATTGCAGATCAAACTCTGCATAACACAACGATTGCTATGATCGTACACAATGATCAGATTGTGGGAGTAATTTGAGATTTCACATACTGCTGCTTTGAGTGACAGATTGCAGATCAAACCCTTCATAACACAACGATCGTTACGATCATACACAACGATCAGATTGTGGGAGTAATTTGAGATTTCACATACTGCTGCTTTGAGTGATCTGACTGCACTAGGTAGAGGCTTCTGCTTAGAGGGACAGATTATTGTTCAAAAATCATCTCCTAGTTCTAAAGGGAGAGGTTGCAGCTGTAAGTGACACATTATTGTTCAAAAATCATTTCCCAGTTTACTTGATTTTAATTTATTTTCCCTATCCCCATTTTTTTGTAGGGCACTTTCCCTACTCTTACCCCTATTTTACTTCCTTTTGCAGCCCTCTAGCACTTGCCAGGACTTTGTTACAGCCATTTTTGTGCCTAAAAGTTCGGGTCCCCATTGACTTCAATGGGGTTCGGGGTTCGGGCAACATTCGGTGCCGAACCCGGACTTTTTCCCAAAGTTCGTTCGGACCCGCAGAACCCGAATGTCCAGGTGTTCGCTCAACTCTAGTCATCCACCCTCTGTGTTCTGATAAGCAGGGAATCTGTGAGCTGATCCCTAGCTGATTGGAAAGGAATCTGCCCCATGTGAAAGGGGCCTAAAACATAATACCTCATGCCTCTACACTCCTCAAAGTGTCTCACTCCACTCACTCCACATCTCTCTCCGACACCTTCTGTCTCATTCCTAATGCTGCACATTTTTTATGTGTTTGTCACATGCCACTTTTTTAAACATACCTCTGTAGTAAACAAAGTGCTTCCCAATTATTACATGAAACAACTCATGACTGTCAGTTATATACAGTGTGGAAAAAAAAATAGCGTGAGTCCTCCCAAATTCCATACCAGGCCCAAATTTAAGAAGGAACCCATGCAAAAATCAGGGGAAAAAACAATAGGGTGCCTCCATAAAATCCAGAAAAAATCCACCCTATCCACCCTCAGCAAAAATCTTTCCCCTCCCTCCCTCCATGCAAACAAATTACTAGACCTCAGAAGCAGGGTAGCTCCTTGGTGCAGAATGAGGGGAAGTCCTCCCAAGCTTTCCCTCATCTAGGTAAGATTCACCCCATGCCACTCTCCATCTGAGGCATGAATACAACACACGGCGCATGTCCAGTATTGGAGTAGTGGAGCCGGAAGGGTGTGAGTGGGAGTTCCTCCCCCTCCCCATCCGAAGGCTTGACTCTCCTTGCACACGGCGCCCCCTATACTGGGCATGCACCGTGTGTTGGAACGCACGTTGTGCCGTGCGCGTGACCTCACGGATCAGTGACGCCAATCCCCGTCCAACACGTGGGACGGTAACGCATTGGCGCAATGGGGGATATTTAAACTGGACGCCAAGCCATTGACGATCGCGGCGGCAAAACACCACATGGGGAAGCACTTTTTTGGACACTTACTAGGTAAATAGAAGCCTGCATACCTTTACCTTACCTTAGATTGCAACTATCGTATATACTCGTGTATAAGTTGAGTTTTTCAGTACATTTTTTGTGCTGAAAAAGACCCCCCTCGACTTATACCCGAGTCAGTGTCTGTGGTGATCAGTAGTTTCACATTAAACAGAGCCGTGCTGCTTCTAAGAGCCGTTCTGTGCTGTGTAAGTGTGATTAATCACATTGGAATGCAGAGAATGCTGAGAGAGGTGTCAGATTCTCAGCTTGATGTCGGGGAGGTGGGCGGGACAAGCTGCTGTTAGCTGTTCAGTCCCGCCCACCTCCTGATCTCAGTGAAGAGCTGCAGCTCTCTCTCTGCATTCTCTGCATTCCAATGTGTTTAATCACACTTACAAAGCACAGAACGGCAGCAACACAGCTCTATTTAATGTGAAACTAAACCACCTTACTCATCCCTTATGTGTTCTGGCTACAGTGTCTGTGTCCTGGCATTAAAATCCCTGTGTCCTGGCATTAAAATCCCTGTGTTCTGGCACCCTGTCCCTGTGTTCTGGCACCCTGTCCCTGTGTTCTGGCACCCTGTCCCTGTGTTCTGGCTCCCTGTCCCTGTGTTCTGGCTGCTGCATTTCACACCCTAGGCTTATACGCGGGTCAATAAGTTTTCCCATATTTTTTGGGCAAAAGTAGGGGGGTCGGCTTATACACGGGTCGACTTATACGCGAGTATATATGGTATATTGTTGCTATTACTATGGTATTATTTTGCTTTCTGTATATATCTTAGATCATGTCCATGTGGCCATTATAGTGGGGTATCAAGATAGAGGACGGCACGCTGACACTAACCTCATAGGTAGGTAGGTGCTCCCCCTCATTGTTTGCATGTGTGATGCATTGATGCATTAGTGTTTTTTAGAGTTACTAAATGCATTTATCAATGTGTGTCTCCAGGCTACAATTTTGCATCCTATCAACACAAGTAACCTTGGACTTTGAGCCATATGGTCTTTTATGTCGTGTTTTACACGATATGAAATATGATGACCATTCTATAACGTTGTTTTGTTTTTATTATTTATCCCTATTACTCTTACCGTATATGACTAGTATGGATCATTTGTATTGGTATACCGAGTTTCAGGTTCCAATGAACACAACTATCCTACGTTTTAACATCGGACCTCTGTGTGTAACTATTTACGTAAATCATTGAGATTTTTTGTGATTACGTAGTTAC
>BLSH010357473.1:985365-996493 GCA_018402905.1 Glandirana rugosa | reverse complement strand
TATATATATATATATATATATATATATATATATATATATATATATATACTCTATATATATATATATATATATATATATATATATATACTCTATACTCTATATATATATACTCTATAGAGACATGCTATCCCTTCGAATTGAATTAGCGGCTTGGTACAGAAGTGTTAAAAATTCAAGCAACATCTGATCTGGCCCACATTTACAGGTACTAGCCTAGTTTGCAATAATAACTACATCCCCTGTGTCCTTCCCCCTGATTCACTAGCCCCTCCTTTTTGGAGCTCTTACAACCACAAGTAAGCACAAACTTATGTATGATCAAATAGATACTAATATGGCAATGTAGACATATATAGACATATTTATAAGGTTATATGTTTCTATATGTAAAGATATATATATATGTATACTTTTCATTTATAGTCTGCAAAGAAAAGGTCCACAAGAAGCACGTTTGCGAAATGCGTCAACCTATTTCTACTTTTGTGCATACAGTTCTGGTATCATGTTACATGTATCATTTTCTGGCATAATGTAGAACTATTTACCTTGCAGAATTTAGTTCAGGGTTTCCCTATAGGTACCCATTTTATATACAATTGTATATTTTTGTATTGTAAATGACACATTAATGTTATATTTTAATAAAATCCATTAGTCTCGTGTGTGCCTGCAAAGTACACTTTATCATATATGGGGATTCTGCCCGTTTTGTTTGTACTCCATATACTATAAACAACGCCAATGTAAACATGGATGAGAAAGTGCAAAGTTTACATGAACTGTAAGTTTGACAATATATAACTAAAACAGAGTTAATTCAGAAAGAGTTAATTGAAATAAATACGTTCATAGATCTATATACTTTTTGAATGACTTGAAAAGGTTACAATGACATTGAAACAATAATTATATTTTTGTCTTTAAAAAGTGAGGAACTTATGTTTGCATTTTTAAACAGGTTATAACGTTGTGCACTTTCTGTCCGTCAAATTACAATGCCTGTCAGCATTTTGTTGCCAACATTCATAGCCTAATAAAGCAAATTTAGATTTAGCAGTCAACACCAATCAATTTCCTCGCCTATCCATCAAATTCACTTTAAAACACTGATTGCAAAATCAATAAGTACCTAATTTGAATGTAGAAATGCGGCAGCTGGAAATGTAGAAATAATGCCAATGCTGAATAAATCCAAAAGTCTTGACATTAGCACCAATATTAAAAAATACAATCTTGTGGGGAAAAAAGGTTTATATGTCTCCCAAGACCACAATGTAATTACTGCCTCTCAAAACTGTAATGGGCTTATGAGGATTCTACACTTGTGAAGGCTCAGAGGAGCAAGGTTCTGCACCACTTATTTAGTATAATGACTTAATCATTGGCTTACCAAGGTCAGGGACAAGAATGAAACCAAAAAGAACTCACCATCATTACCTGCTTTACCAAATTATAAAAAACAAAAACAAATAGTTCATCCTTAAAGCTTAAAGTGTTTCTGAAAGCAAATGTTTTTTTTTGTATACCTTAACGTATTCTTTGCATAAAAGTGTTACTAAATCCGCAACTGAAAAATCAGTCTGTAGATCCAGTAAATCATGCTTGTTATAAAAGACTGTTTGACCCTGTCTTCTCTGATACTCCCCTTCTTCCACTGTCCCCAATCCATCTCCTTATAGAACAGAGGCTAGGGGACAAGCTGAATATGCTCAGTTTGGTGTGTATTGCTAGAGAGTTTTTTTTCTTGGGAGAGTGCATGTGATCAGCACAGGGCCAAGCAGCACTGTCTAGACAGAGGGTCAGGGATCCTGCAGCCTCATAGGACAGTGAGAGCAGAATGAAAACTCCCCCTACAAGCTTCAACCAGACACTGATAGAATTAACAAGACTGCTGTAACTGCTGATGAAAAAAAGGTATTTAGCAGTTTATATTTACTAAAACTATTGCATTTCCATGTTCTGTGTACTGTGGGAGACCAGATATAGTGAATGCAGGGTCCAGGGTTTAGTAACACTTTAAGGTAAAAAACATACTGTGCGCAGCTCCCCAACCTCCCCCCTCAGTCCCCCTTATACTTACCTGAGCCTCTTTTTCTCAGTCCCTCTCCTCACTGGCTCAGAAGAAGGAGTGGTCAATCACAGCCAGTGAGGAGGGAGAAGGGGAGGGGCCAAGCTCACTGTGTGTATAATGGAATGAATATGAAATTCATTTTTACATACATACAAACATTCATTTTTAATGCAAGCAGAGTAAGTACCTGAATTTGACTTGGTGTCAGCTGCTTGCATTCCCTGCACAGCAGAGCTCAAGCTAGAATAGGGAGAAGCAGCACAAGTAAGGCAGTCAGCTGTGCTGCAGTCTTCATATAATGACAAAAAAGAGGGGGAGGGAGAGAAAACGCCACTGTCTGTGTGTCATATGCTTGACAAATGGGGTGAAACAATGAAGTAATGCACTCACATACAAAGCAGGTAGGCATGGCATGTCTAAAAGTGTCTCAGATGAAAGAGAGAGAATGCACCACTCTTAGTGTAGGCCGCTGTGGACCGGAAGCAAGTGACTCTAAGCTGTCCAGCCAGCCACAGTGACGTCACACATACTTGTAAAGGGGCATGGCAATGCATTTCACTGTTAAGTCCCTTTGTCAAGCCAGCCCAATACTCAGAACCATTCTCTTAAATAGTTGAGGGGAAAGAGTTAATTCAAGTGTGGAATAACAAGATGCAGCCATCTCAATGAAAAAACATTTATTTTGCTACATATGGTGAAAAATCTTAAACATATATGGACAATCAATAGGATAATGGTTGAATTTATAAACACTGATTTAAATAATAAAGAGAGCATTAAAGGATAAGTTCACCTTTTTTAACATGTTACACCCATATTCAGGGTGTAATATGTTACATATGTACCGGCCCCTTCACCCATTTGGGCAGGGAATGGGGGATCTTCTCCGCTCACTGCCACAATCTAAAGAGAATGCAGCCCTGCAGGGTTCTGCCCACCCAGTGTTCTGTGAATGAATGGACTACAACTACCGACATCCTTTGCAGCTGTTGGCTTGTAGTTCTCAGTTAGGTGCTGTTGAACACTGTGGTCGTTTATTGATTCTTTCTGTCAGTGTAAAACTGCCTGCCCATACAATGTATGGGCAGACAGCATACACTAACAGTCTGCAGGAGACCTGCATGGCATGAGCAATCTGCAGATCGCTGGTGCAATGCTTTCTAGGCTCCTAAATAAAAAATAGTAAATACACATTTTTTCACCTGCAAAGGTCAATTTATCCTTTAACTTAATTATTTGAAAATACATTTTATATAGAGACTTTGTTAAGATGATCGGTACCAAAATATGAAAGATGTAAATGTATTTAGCAAAAATTTTTTTATAAATATTAAAATAAATGGCCAATGGCATGCAATACACTGTATATATAAAAAATACACTGTATATATACATACAAAAAATACACCAAAAAGTACATAAAGAAAGAAAAAAGGTGTGTGTATATGTGGTATTATAATATCTGTATGTAAATGTGCGCCAAGATAAGCATATGAACACAAAGTGATATATAAATTAAGATAAGAGGTTCAGAGTCATTCTTATAAAATATAAAGGTTGTATGTTCATTGAAGCACTAATACCTTCATGTATACAGAGGCAAACCATTATATATTTGTAAGAGTGTTCACATGCATCAGGGTACCTACATGAGAGACAATAAGGAAACAAAAATTGGAATAGAGATGTATAACTTAGATTGGTGGCCAGCAACCTGTAGAACGCAGTCTACCAGTAGATCGTGAACAGGTGACCGGTAGATCATGTTCTTGGCTTGCTGCCCCACCATTCCAGAGCATGCAGAGTGCAATGCAGAGGGATGACTTTGTAAAGTTGTAGCTGTAGTAAAGAGCAAGTGCCACATAAACCGTCACCTCCTCTGTAGTGCTGGCTCTTGTCCCATGTGGAGTCATACCAACTGCACTCCACCTCTTATCCCAGCTAGTGGTCTCCAGAGTGGTGCAAGCAGCAGGAAAGAAGAGATCTTCAGGTCAGTGTGAAGCAATACACTGGGCATAATAGTAGGCTGCTTTCACACTGGTGTGCTGCGCCCACACCAGGGGTACAGTGCAGTATACCTGCAGCTTTCCTGCTGGTTTGCTGTGTTTAGCCATAGACTTCTTTTATATCCTGCGGGTTTGGTGCACTTTCTGAATGTTGGAGATTTGGTGTGTTTTCAGAAAGTGCACCACACCTGCAGGATATAATAGAAGTCTATGGCAAAGCGCAGCTAACCCAGGAATGTTGCAGATGCACTGCACTGCACCCACGGTGCAGGTAAACCACAGCACATCAGTGTGAAATCAGCCTTATAGGGGGCTCAGAACAGTAAGGGTTCATTTACATTTGCAGTTTGGGGGGTGGAAAAAGCCTATAGTTAAGATGTGTTTTTACCGCCCCCTCCCCAACTGTACCCCATTTAGCTGCAGTGGCCAGGGGTGTACACATGTCACAAGCTGCAGCAGGAGTTATATGCCCTGTCATGGTTGGTGGGTGTAGCACCTGCCAAGCATGACCCATTCAAGTGAATGAGGCCACTCTGCAAGTACCCTGCAACCTTGTGCAGTACAGGAAACAAGGGGTTAAAGTAGCATTGTGTTGGTTTCTCACCACCTGCTTTAACCCTTTGGACCACACAAAAGCATGAAGTTGTGGGGCACTTGTAGAGTGGCCCCATTTACTTCAATGTGTTATGATTGGCAGGCAGTAGCTCCCACCAAAAGCAACAGGGGGCTTAATTCCTGCTGTGGTATGTGTACACGTTTGGCTGCTGCCTCAGCAGCTAAAGGGGCTTTGGATTGGGGGGGGGGGGGGTAAAACCACAACTCAACCGCAGGGTTTTACCACCCCCCAACTTTACATGTAAACGAGCCCTAAGGGTGCCCCTGCCGAATGCAACTAAGGGCTCATCCACAAGTTTAGTAGGCACTGCTGCTCCTCTGAAAAGCGATCCAAGTGTGTTTGACAAGTGTTGAGGAGGCGATATGTTGCCTCCTCACCACCTGATTTAAACCCATGATTGTCGCGCAATGCAGGTGATTGTGACACAGTAGTACAGCAATTAGAAGTTTAAATCAGGTGTGAGGAGGCAACACTGGGCGACACTGTGCCCAGTGATTTTTGACTTCTCCCATGCTGTTCAGGTAGATCTCCATCTACCCCTGACTTAGGAGACAGTATGGATTGCCGATTCCTTGATTAGACCCGTAGGAGATAATGTGTTAAGAGAATGAATCCAATATGTCTATTTTTCATAGAGTATCTTAAAATGTTCAGCCTTGGTGAAGTAATTAGGGAGGGCTTCTGTGATCCATACTTGTAAACTTTCAGCACTCTGAGTATGCTTTTCTTTAACATGGCATGGTACACTGTGCTCAGTGTCACCCTGTTCAATGAACCTCCTGTGTTTGCCAAACCTGACTCGCAAGGGTCTAATGGTATGGCCTACATAAAGTAGGTTACAGTGGCACCTTAGCCAGTATACAGTATAACATAGCTAGTGGAGCAGTTATAGAACTGTTTTATGCTAAAAGTCTTCCCGTTACTACTAAACTCTGGGCCTGTGTTAAAAATGGGCACAGCCTTTTCTTGCATCAAAACATTTCCACCAAATTTCCTAATAATTTTTCATTTCTTTTTCATTCTTTTTGCTTTACTTGAGGCTATGCTTTTCGATATGCAAACTTTGGTTTTGTAGTGACGAAAGGTTCCGCTTTAAAATAGACCAATGCTTAATAAAAAGCCTCTCCATGAGTTTCTGCTTGGTGTGTAATTGGGTGATACAATTAATCTGATTTTCACTTGGGGCTCCTTTATCTTTTTTTATCATTTCTGTCAGTGTCTTCAATGCACAGCTGATATGCTCCTTCAGCGTCACTTTTAGAATACCCCTTCTCTAGGAACTTTCATTTCAGAACATCACTTTGTGTGATGTCATCTTCTTTCCTGGTGCAATTTTTATGTAGTCTATGGCACTGACTTATGTGAATGATCTTTTTCCACAGGGGGCAGTAATAGTTTGTGTCATGTATTAAAAGTTTATTTCAATAAATACAGCGCCAAAAATTAAAGAAAAAAATTCAAGAGAGAAAATAGGAACCCATATATTAAAATCAGCTGGAAAAAATGTCCTTTAGACCAATATACAAAGTCAATATCATAACATCCAGAACTGGAACATAAAGGGATGTTCGACAAATCCTTTAGTATATATAAGATGTGTGCTTACCAGATTCTGGTAGTTTGAGCGCATAAAAACAGATCCTTTGAATATTATCTCTGTTCTGGGTCCTGCAGTCTCAGTATGGGTACACTCGGCTGTGGGGAAACCTCCTTCTGGATGGACCCTCTCAGATCTCACCGATCTCACCGATCAGGATGGTAAATACCTCTCCAACACTCACCAGGGATATTGGGAGACAGAAAGAGCCACAATCGTGTGATATTGTTTAAAAAATTTAATTAACCCTGGGTTCCTATTACCTTCTGTCACTCTGTTATGATTCTAGAGCTCTTTTTATTCGTGTACACAAGTGAGTGTTTATGTTTCCCATTTTATGTAATTAAATTTTTTAAACGGTATCACACAATTGTGGCTCTCCTTTCACAACCCATCGGAAGCTGAGCATTACCTGCATTCGCTCAACACGAGCTCCTATGCATCCGTTCTTGCCAAGGACATCTCAGCCCCCGCCACTAGACCAAAGAAGCCCCAGGAAAGATTCCCCAAAAAGAGTCAAACACTCAGGGGATTTCTATAACGCTTGCTCCAAGTGACTAACTCTCCACAACCCCACACTTCTTGCCTACTCACTCAGATAAGTATAAGCCAACGTAATAACTTCATTTTTTGATCTCTTCTTCTGAAGTTATTCTTGTTAGAATCTTCACCGTGAAAAACCGCGGTGTCGCTTCATTTTATATGCTTCGCTTTATACATTTCCTCCTCCCTCAAGCAAAGGCAGGACGTAAATGTACCTTTACCATGTAACTGGTTGTCATTACACTCCCTTAGTCTTTTTTTCACACGGGTGACCCTGCGTTATACACAAATCTCAGCGAGCCAGGCATCACTACAATATAATCAAGCAAGGGCATATCTCAGAAAAATTTCATGTAACAAAGGGTCCCTGCTTATGGGAGCTGAACTTGATGCAGTCACACCATGTGGAAAAAGGTGGAGTCAATCACTGTTCTAACTGTTTGTTTTAGTTTATTGATATCCTCCTCCCTCCCCCTTTTGCTGCACAATGAGAGTTTACTAAAAACATTTCACTCCCACTCGACCCTCCTAACACAAAGGTTTATAATTCTTGAGAATATGTTTAGTACCACAAACGTCTTTATACTTGTCACCAATTACCATGACTACAACACCTGCAAATGTCTTTCGCCTATCCCTCCCACATGAGAATTATGACCAGGAACGTAAGAGGGCTTGGATCCCCTAGGAAAAGAACTAAAGTTTTACGCCATCTTAAACGTCTAAAAACCGATATAGCCCGGATCCAGGAGGCACATTTGTCTTCCCAATATTTTTTTTTGTATGAAAAAAATGTGGGTAGGCATCATTCTGGGTTCAGAGGGCAATGGACTCAAAGCAGGAGTACTTATCCTGATCCACAAAAACTTCCCCGGAAAGGTAATATCTACTGACACAGATGCACTGGGTCGTATAGCTACAGTACAAGTTCAATGTGGATCCAGAGAGCTTAAGATCTCAAGCGTATACGTCCCCAACAACCCAGGGAAGCAATTTTTCACAGACCTTTAGAGAAGCACCCTCTTACCCCCAACATAGTAGGTGGTGATTTCAATAGCAACATACATTTAGAAGAAGACAGGTCCCACCCCAAATCCCATCACACTAAATTACAATCTCCACCCACCACAACCCTTTTGTCAACAACGATGGACTCCCTTCACCTCACAGACCTGTGGACACTCCAACATCCCACTGGTAAGGAATTTACATTCTATTCCCCCCAATATAAAATACTAACCAGAATTGACTACCTTTTTAGTACTGAAGATGTGATACTCCAGGTGAAAGAAACTGAGATTCATGACATTGTCATCTCTGACCATGCCCCAGTCACCATAACTCTTAACGACTACAACCACATCTCCAAATGCCGTCTCTGGCGCTTCCCCTCTTACTTATCCGATAAGAAAGATTCCCACTGCTATATAGCAAAAGCATGGGAAGAGTTTAACGATACCAATAAGGAACATCAAAAAAATCCAAACCTATTTTGGGAATTTTGCTGCATGGCTGCCCTATTTTCTATTCTCTGATATACCTGCCATCATCCTAGGTGACTTTAACATTCCAATCAATAGTAATACAGCAACCATTTCCCAACCACTCAGCCTAACCTCCTCTTTTAACCTAATGCAATGGACACAAGCCACCACTTACTCCAACGGCAATATTCTTGACCTCATATTCTCCCATCGCTGCACCCACTGCAACCTCTCTAATACTCCCTTTCCTCTCTCTGATTACAACCTTATCCGTTTCACACTCTCTCTGTGTCCTAGCTCCCATGCTGCCAACCTGCAAACCACTACTAGCAGAAACCTTCGCCACCTCAACCCTTCCCTCTTTCATTTTGCAACTGATGGCCTCTACAACAAAAAAGCACCCCTGTCCTGCCCAGACCAAACCACTTCCATCTACAACAACATGCTGTCATCCTCCCTAGACATACATGCTCCCCTTTCTACGCGCAGAACTAGGCCTCATCTGCTACAACCCTGGCAAACAGAAAACTCCAGAAGTCTCAAGAGACGCAGCCGTGCTCTTGAGCAAGTGTGGCGTAAATCTAAATCCCTGCAGGACTTTACCCTCTACAAATCTGCCCTTCTCAAATACAACTCCTGCCTCCACACTGCTAAAAAACCTACTACAACACTCTCATCAAAACCCTCTCACCCAAACCTCGTCAACTCTTTTCTACCCTTAATGCCTCCACTCCCCCCACCTACCAACTTGCTTACTGCTCAAGAAATTGCCAACCATTTCAAAAGCAAAATCGACACAATTTGCAAGGAGATATCCAACATCCAACTTCATCCCCTATCCAACACATCAGATCTAACACCGCACTCAACACTCTCCTCCTTCTGCCCTGTTACCACCGAGGAAGTTGTTAAACTCCTCTCCATAGCCCACCTCACCACCTGTCCCCTGTCCCCTCACTATTACTACGACCACCTTCCCGCTCTATCCTAAACTCCCTAACCCACGTCTCCAACCTCTCCCTCTCCTCTGGCACCTTTCCCTCAAACATGCACTTAAAAAACCCTCACTTGACCCCACCTGTTTGAGTAACTTGAGACCGATCTCCCTGCTCCCGCTTGCCTCCAACCTCACTGAGCGCCTTGTCCACGTCCGAATGAGTTGCTACCTCACTGACAACAACCTTCTCGACCTCCTACAGTCCAGCTTCTGCCCACAACACTCCACTGAAACTGCCCCACTAAAACTTACCAACGACCTACTAACTGCTAAAACCAATGGCCAGTACTCCATACTCATACTCTTAGACCTCTCTGCTGCTTTTGACACAGTCAACCACCAGCTCCTCCTCAGCAAACTCCACTCCATTGGCCTCCGTGATTCTGCTTTATCCTGGTTCTCCTCCTACCTATCTCAGCGCACTTTCAGTGTCACTTGCAACTCCATCTCCTCCGTTCCTCTTCCTCTTTCTGTTGGGGTACCCCAAGGCTCTGTCCTTGCGCCCCTCCTATTCTCTCTCTATACATCTTCCCTGGGTCAGTTGATAACCTCCCATGGCTTCCAATACCACCTCTACGCCGACGACACCCAGATCTATCTCTCCACTCCTCAACTCACCCCCTCAATCTCCTCACTGATCAAAAACTTACTGAATGACGTATCGGCATAAATGTCACACCAATTCCTGAAACTCAATCTTTCTAAAACTGGGCTTGTTATATTTCCTCCTTCTCACCCCCCCCCCCCCCCCCATGACTTTACTATTAAGATCAATAGCACAACCATTGGTCCCTCCACACATGCCAGGGTGCCGGGTTTAATCCTTGACTCTAACCTTTCCTTCAGCCCCCACATCCAATCACTGGCTAAATCTTGCCGCCTTAACCTCCGCAACATCTCCAGAATTTGACCTTTTCTGTCTAACGACACCAAAAAACAATTTATTCACTCCTTGGTTATTTCCCGCTTTGACTACTGCAATTCTCTCCTTAATGGCCTACCCTTATACAGGTTATCCCCCTTCAGTCTATTATGAATGCTGCTGCTAAACTAATACACCTAACTAACCGATCCATGACTGCTGCCCCTCTCTGCCAATCCCTTCACTGGCTTCCCCTATCCCACCATATAAAATTCAAAATACTAACCACAACATACAAGGCCCTCCACAACATCGCCCCCAGCTACATCACCAACCTCATCTGCAGATATCGCCCAAATCGTCCCCTCCGCTCCTCCCAGGACCTCCTGCTCTCTAGCTTCCTTATTACCTCCTCCCATGCTTGCCTTCAGGACTTCTCCAGAGCCTTTCCCGTCCTCTGGAACTCTCTGCCCCAGTATGTCCAATCAGCCCCTACCCTGTCCACCTTTAGGAACCTACACCACCTCCACCTAAGAACTGTACCCGAGCCACCCCATCAACCCCTCCCCCCGCAGCTACTACCTTTTGTACCACCATCCCCCCTCCCTTTATAATGTAAGTCCCCAACTACCCCACCGAGCCCATGTCAAGAATCCACCTCCACCACATCCAAGGATTTCCACCTGTCCCATCCCCGACTAACCTGTATGACCCCGTCTCTCAAGGTCTCCTGCCCTTTCCGAGACCTCTTCAGGACTTCCGTTCGTACCCTCCTCCATTATTCCTTCGATCTCTCGTCCTCCAGGACCCTCCTCGCCTCCCCTGCTAAACCCGCTATAGACGTCTACTCCAACCACTACATCGACCCCCGCTACAACACCTCCCGGAACATACAACACCAATCATAAAACTTAAAATATACCACCCTATCCCCTTCGGTCACTTCCCT
>BLSH010357473.1:971622-985355 GCA_018402905.1 Glandirana rugosa | reverse complement strand
CCCAGTATGTCCAATCAGCCCCTACCCTGTCCACCTTTAGGAACCTACCCCACCTCCACCTAAGAACTGTACCTGAGCCACCCCCATCAACCCCTCCCCCCGCAGCTACTACCTTTTGTACCACCATCCCCCCTCCCTTTATAATGTAAGCTCTATGAGCAGGGCCCTCCTGTCCCTTCTGTATTGAATTGTATTGTAATTGTGATGTCCCCCCTCCACATTGTAAAGCGCTGCTATGGCATGTATGATACTACATCTAGAGCAGGGGTGCCCAACCTTTTGAGGAGCAAGGGCCACTTTAGCGACTTGATAATCGGTCGTGGGCCACAATCAGCGGAGTGGGTAGATGACAGGTCTGTGTCCATTCTGCATATGCATAGCAGACACGGACACAGCTCACTTTGCTCTATGGGCCCTCCGATCCGATCCACCCAGACAAAAGGGGATGGATTCCCTTCTGTTTTTTTAAGTGGATCGGATTGGAGATAGACAGGTGTAAACAGACACAAGTCCATTTACATCTGCCACTCTGTAGAGGTGAATAGAGGGTCCAATTGGGTCCACCTGAAAAACGGACAGGCAGACTCGATCGGACCGAATGTATGAAAGGGGTATAAGGCTGCTTTCACCCTGATGCACTGCGGTTTACCTGCACCACAACTAAATTCTTCACTTCCTTCTCAGGGTGTCTGCAGGTATCGCTGGCTGCTGCTGTCCCCCAGATAGGTAGGGCTGGTGGCTGCTGCTGGCTGTCCTCCAGGGCTGGTATTGCTGGTGGGTAATGCTGGCTGGTACTGCTGGTGGGTACTGCTGGTGGATCCTGCTGGCTGGTACTGCTGGTGGGTACTTCTGGTTGGTATTGCTGGTGGGTACTGCTGTCTGCAGTAGAGAGCAGAGCTGATGCTTTCTGTATCACTCCTGTCACAGGCGCAGTACATTTGGTATCATTCCGCCTGTAAAAGGAGCGATACAGAAAGCAGCGAGCACTATACAGGAAGCATCGGCTCTGATTCCTCTAGCACCAGCTCCGTTCATCACGCTGATGCTCAGGGACGGTGGGTCTGGAGCCCGGGATCTGGGCTTGCCGACCAGCCATCCCAGAGTAGGAGGTGGCAGGCCACATCAGAGGGCGCCGCGGGCCACAAGGGCCAGTGGTTGGGAGCCCCTGATCAAGAGTTTGAGTTAGAAAATGCTCTCTCATAGAAACTGATATAGAAATTAGAAAAGGTTAAGGAATATGCCCATCTGGGAATAGCTACCCAAACTTTCTAAATAAAAGGCCAGCAGCATAAGCTGAAAGAGGGGCTCCATAACAACAGATGAAGAAGGAAAATCTGTGCCAGAGGGGACTTCACAAGATCAAAGAAGAAATTTCACCTGGGGATGACAATAGCATTTCCTGCAATCACTTGAGTAGAGCCTGGAGCTTATAGAAATTGCGAACTATAACCCAAGCTAAGTAACCTTTTAAAGTATCCCAATAGGCATACAGACTATTGCAAATGCTCATTTGCATTGAAGGTTAGGTAGCATGGGCAAGTGTATTGTATGCCCATGTATAGTACTCTGTATACTGTGTATTGTAGTTCTACATTAGTAGGTAGTTTGTATGTACATAATTCTTGTTTAGTAAAGACCATTAATATTCTACAGGGGTTTCTGCTTCCTTGCTTTACTTCAAACAGACCTAAAAGATACAAAGTAAAACATAATGAAATACGACCATTAGACTGCTGCTTCATCTTTACTGTCCAATAAAACAAATCAATACTCGCGCTAGGTAAATCGTGACAAACTGAATGTGTAAAAATATATAATGAAATAGAAAAAGACCCTGCAGCTGCTGTCCACTAGGTGCTAGATCACCTCAAATGACAATCAGAATAATACAGCGCTTACAGTTTGTGATAGTATATGAAATATATAAATCATTCCTGTGACAAAAAACAATTGTAAAAAAACAGTCTTTTATGAAGTGCTCGGTGCTCCAAAAAGATTTAGAAGGTGCTGAAGTGCCTCATGTAAACATGCTGTGCCATGTGCCGTGTGCCACACTCCCATCTCGTATGCCTACTCACCAGAACAAATGGACCCTCAGCTTTGCAGTCTGGGGGGTCAAACACGCTTGTTACTGGTGTGAGGAGGATGGGCCTCTGGAACTCCTTGTTGAGATCTCCAAATAAAGGTCTTAGGGGTAGCTAAAATATCCACCAGGCTCGACAAAACAAATAAAAGCTCATAGTGAAGTACTGTATAAAAATGTTTATTTGCGCAATCATAAGCAACACTTACAAGATTGTAGGTAAAAACCAGCATAGGACAAATAGTAAAGCTCTTCCTAGTTCACGGCAGCTCAGCGTGCGTTTCCACGGGGGGAGGAAGTAGTGTCACACACTTGAAGAGGGACAAGATGTGTAAGAGAAAAAGCAGGTCTTCTGCCCTACCAGACAAGATTGCACTGTGTGGCAGAGCTGTGTAAATCTGAGGACCAGATGGGCAGAAAAATAAATGCCTTGCTGGGTTAAAGTGTTCTCACATATGTATTTCCTGTATGTATTTACCTGTTTGCCTTGCGTTCAATTTAATCTACTCTTTTATATGAACATGATCAGATAATAAAATAATGCACAATAAACCATATATGTTGGCAATAGGCCATGAATTCTTCTAATTAAAGACAATTACAAAACAGTTCCTTAAATCAGCATCATCCAATTAAACCACACAACAACTTTCAGGCCTCTGTTCTAATCTCCCTTCAAAGGATTACATTTTAAACTATAAACCTATTTATCTTTGTACATCATATTACACGATATAGAGTTCCATAGTTTAAAAGCTCACAATGCATTTGTCACAGATGAGAATATGAATAAAAGGGTACAAGTACTATTTCGCAAATAAAGATGCTTTATATATGAAAGTGCTTAATGCCTACAATAATTATGTGTGTATACATCCTATTATATAGAAATAATCCATAATGCATCCACAATGTATTAAGCTATTAAGTTAAACCACACACACCACTAAAATAGTCAATATTATGTCATGAAAAAGAAAGAGGATAAGAAAGGAAGAAATTTAAGTGAACTTGAACAGTTTTGCAAAGAACAGTGGGCAAATATTGCAAAGTCTAGATGTTAATAGAGGCAGAGATCCTCTAACGAAGTTCCGGTTCCGGAACGTAACGCGTACGAAAGGGGAGGGAGCAGCTTGACGTCACCCACGGCCGGCGCTGGCCTAATGCATTTCACTCGTGATTTGTATTTTAACAAGTGTCTGCAAGCCTAGCACTGGGTCGCAGTGCATGCCTTGTAAGTGCGGTTTTTACATATTAAACTTTGTTTGTTGTATACGGAAAGCACTATGTGTTTATTTTTATACCACATGTAATACCTGATGTCCGGAGCCGTCCAGTGAAAGTGATAGAAGCCGCATCCTGTCCCTGATTGAAGTATACTCTGAAAGGGGCTAAGAGCGAGTTTGACCCTTTATCGAGGGTCCATTGGGGGACGTGAGCGGCCATCCTTATATTGGTGGTGGAATGCACTGAAGCACTTTGATTATGTGATCTGCACCTTACGGACATGGGCGGTGTTTTGTTGGACTGTTTTTATGGACTGAAATATGATTTTATGATTTCATGATTTTATGATTATTCATAGCGCTGCACTTTTCTTTATGGTGTTAATAGAGACATATCCCAACAGACTAAGGGCCAGTCCCCACTGCTGCAATGTCAGACATTGCATGTGATTCGCACTGCAATGCAAATCACATGTGATGTCTGTGTGATGTGAATTTAGCCATACAGATTGTATGATTGTATGGCTGAATTTGCATCACATTCAGACCAATAACCCTTTTTTGGTCTGCACTAGAATCGCTTCGCATGGGTGTTTACACCTATGCGATTCAATTCCTGTCTGAATTGACAGTTCGCACTGTGATATGTGAACCAATCCGGGGGTGTCATTTACTTTGTATTGACGATCCCAGTGGTTCGCATAGAGCAGTGTGAACTGCCTGCGAGTCACAGTGGATTTGCAGGGTTCCCACATCGCACCAATGTGAACCAAGCCTACAGGCTGTAATTAAAGCATAAGGTGGTTCAACAAAATACTGATAACAAGGGGGTGATCATTTTTCAAACTCAGTGATTCTGCTTTTGATTTTTGATTTTTTTTTTTATTCTGACATGTTGGTGTTATACTTTTCACTTGGATATTATACGTTGCACTGAGTAAATACAGCTGGATAGAACAAACACTGTCTGTCTTCACTTCAGGCTGCAAAGAAACAAAATATGATTATTTTAAAGGGGGGGGGGGGTAATGATTTTCTATACCCACTGTAAGAGAAAATGTCCCTAACTATAGAAATTTCCCATTGCATCTCCTGGACATCCTGTAAAATAATCTTCCCAACAGGATGCAAACAGAAATAAATAAACTGGCAGGGGTTTTTCACCATTCCCTACTGCAGCCAAAGCAAAAATAGGCCATACATACATTTAAGTCACTTTGCAGCAATCAGCTTTTACTTTGGCATGTTTGTATATTTATGATCATCAATATAAAAATAGAGAAATTAAATCCACTGTGATTCAATGTTCTGTCTAGGACAATAACATATGAAAACTTTCATGGTGGGGTTAATTGTAGGCTCTATATCAGAAACACAAAGCCTTAACGTCAAAAACAGCTGCCTTTTTTAATATTATAACAGCAATAGGTAGCATAATACATTCACTTTAGATGATCAAAGAACATCTAAGATGCCAGAGTTGGAACAAACATTAGTGCTGCCAGAGGTGACTGAGTAGTTGCAGTAACAGTTTTTCTTTTTAAAACTATTTAAACCACATAATGGCATCGTTTTTTCCAGCACTTGACACTGTTCTTGTTTTCCGGACATTTTTGTCTGCAAGAAATGTGAAATAAAATAAAAATAAAGGTACAAAATAAAAAAGAAATTAATATATTGAAAATTCTGCAATGTCAACAGCATAAAGCTATATAAATTCAGAATTTCTGCAATAATTGTTCTCTAAAGTGAAAAAAAAATCCCCTCTAAGACAACTGTCACTTGAACTTGTGTCCCCATTGGAAGATGTCCCATCACCGGCTGCTATAGTGACAACTTTAAGATGTTGCCTCCCCTCCACATCTATGTACAGCAACCATCATCTAGCAAGTCCATTAATGACAACAGATTTAAGAAACTATGCCAAAGAGAAACTTTTTGGATTTTGCAACTCAATACTCTTACACCTGATGGTATAAATGAAAGCATAGAACAGGGGTTGGCAACCTGCGGGTAACACCAAGCCTGCCACCACTAATTGTCCGGCCCATCAGTGCCCGTGATTAATTTATGAGCACCCGGCCTGCGGACATGTTCACCACTGTCCTCTTCATTGGACAGTGGCGGGTGGCCAGTATCACAGGACTGGATGAGGACAGGAACCTCTGGAGTTAACTTTTTACATTAAACAGCAGGCGATTGGTTGCCAGGCAATCCTAGCAAACAATCATCAGCCTAGTAATGTGAAAAGTTAACTTCAGCAGTTCCCACCCCCATCCAGCCTGTGATGCAGCTCTCTGCTGTGCTCTACACCTGTGTAATGTTGGAGAGTTCTACCTACACCAGTGGTTCTCAACTTCTGTCCTCAGGACGCACTAACAGGCCAGGTTTGCAAGATAACTGCAATACATCACAGGTGATGTCATTTGATGCTCAGTGATTGCAGTATTCTAGTCTGCATCTCCCCAAGGTACTACTTAAAATCTGGCTTGTTAGTGGGTCCTGAGGACAGGAGTTGAGAACCACTGACCTACACAGTGTGTGTTTGTGTGTCCTTGGGGTGGGGTGCAGGGGGGCAGAGGACACTGCTTTGGGGAGCACAGGAAACTTGCTATGGGGGGAGGGGGGCAGATCAATCAATGGGAGTGATTTGAAGGTGGACAGAGGATGCTGCAATAGGGAAGGGACCCTATTAGGGACTCCATCACCCCTGGGGTCAGGGACCCCTTCTCCCCTGGGGACAGGGACCCCTTCTCACCTGGGGACAGGGACCCAACCTCTCCTGGGGACAGTGACCCCATCACCACTGGGGACAGGGACCCCTTCTCCCATGGGCACAGGGACCCCATCACCCCTGGGGACAGGGACTCCATCTCCCCGAGGCACAGGGACTCCTTCTCACTTGTGGACAGGGACCCCATCACCCCTGGGGAGGAGGCCCCCATTTCCCCTAGGGATGGAGCCCCTAGTTCCCCTAGGGATGGGGACCCCATTTTCCCTAGGGACAAGAACCCCATCTCCAGACCATGCTGGCTGGCCAGGCTGGTGTCAGCCACCCTTGGGTGCCAGGATGGGGGAGGGGGCAGTAAAATCCAAATCCCCAGCCATATGCTCCCCCAGGGTGAAGTGGCTTTGTATTAGCATGTTAAAGTGAGGTAAACCTGTACTTTTATTATTGCTATGTTAGGATTATTATTATCTTAATTTATTAGCAGGTGAATGCGGTCCTTCGTGTATACACATATATTGAATCCGGCCCTTAAGTGGAAAAAGGTTGCTGAACCCTGGCATAGAAACTTTCTGTTAACATCTTTACTTTTACCACATATAAACATATATTTTTATATCTTTGCCCTGCCCCCAACTCTCTGACTCTTTCAGACTCAAGAAGATCTTCCTTATACCTACCACCTCCCTCCCCATAACAATGCTGGTATAGCATCGTTCTTGTCTTCTCTCCCCTTTTTACCCTGCCCCCAACTCTCTGAACCTTTCAGACTCAACAAGATCTTCCTTATACTTACCACCTCCCTCCCCCCAACAATGCTGGTATAGCATAGTTCTTGCCTTCTCTCCCCTTTTTGCCCCTCTCCCAACCTTCTGACAGCCCCAGTATGGTCTTTTTCCAACCTTCTACTTCCCTTCCCACAGTATATAGTCATATCTTAGTCCCTGCTCACATGCATATATTTATCACATACATACATATATTTGTCTTCCTTTGCCCCGCCCTCAACCCTCTGACTTTTTAGACCCAACAAGTTCTTCCTTATACCTATCTCCCTCCCCGCATTGATGCTGGCATAGCATCACACGCATTCTTGCA
The DNA here is from genome assembly GCA_018402905.1 of Glandirana rugosa. Taxonomy (NCBI): domain Eukaryota; kingdom Metazoa; phylum Chordata; class Amphibia; order Anura; family Ranidae; genus Glandirana; species Glandirana rugosa. The sequence goes on along the minus strand of BLSH010357473.1, from coordinate 978,220 downwards.
CACATGCATTTATTTAAAAAAATAATAATATCCATTTTTGCCCTGTCCCCAGCCCTTTGATATTTCCAACCCCGGTATGGTCTTCTTCATACCTACCACCTCCCTCCCCACAGTGTCACTGGCCTAGCATGATCCCTGTTTATATTCATCTCATTTTATGTATTTATTTCTGTATCCATTTATTTTTTTCTTTTGCTTCTCCCCTAACCCCCTGACCATTCCAGCTCCAATATGGTCTTTTTCACACATATCAATTCCCTTTCTATAGTGATGCTGGCATAGGCTGGTCCTTGTTCACTTGCATTGGTTGCCCCTATTTAGCCCCTTCCTGTGTAATGGAAGATTTAAGCCTGACACGCACACACGTCAGGTGCCTTTCCAATCCAAATGCCTGCATCATCCTGGTGAGTCAGCTTTGAATTTTCTCAGTTGTATCTCCTGGTTTAGTCCCACTCGCCTCCCTCTTCCAGCTGCGAATTTAACAAACACTTTTTTTGTCTGCTATTTCCAGCTGAATCTGTAGCTTCTCCTTTTCTCTCTCCTTTCTGTTTCTGCCATAAAAACTTTGTTTTCATTACTCCTAGCTGTCAACCCCACACGGACTTGGTTGGCATTTTTTTTTTGCCTCCTCTTCAGTGATCCTTCATTTAAGCCGGAGCTTATTCACTTATTGGTTCCATACAGTTAAGAATAGAACCTATTTTGCAAGAATATCATATTATTTATGGACTGTTTGAACTGTTTATTTTACTTTTCATTTGCAGTGCATTGGTGTGTGTCATTATTATTATTATTATGATTATTATTATTATTATTATTACTACTACAACTACTATTTATTAATTTATTTTTGCTGTACTGTTGCTTTAACATGAATGAGAACACATTCAGTTTTTCTTCTTTTCTTAGCTTTTATTTTTGTGTTACCCTGTAGCCCTAATGAGAACATGTTTTCTTTCTCCTTCTTAGTCAAGCAATGTATGTCCTTTTTGGCTCCGATAATAATGAATAAAGGTATTTGTACTTTTATATTTTTATACATTTATTGCTTTCAACACATTTTAAAGATTCTTTGTATTTTATTTATTGTCTAGTTTTCAGCCCTGATGAAGGGGGAGTGCTGAGCCCCTGAAACACGTTGGCTGTTACGAAATAGAAATCTTTTAAAAGCTCTTTACAAGCCGGTGTGGCACTCCCATCCTTTCAAAACCTGAACAAACTCCTCTGGGGGTCCAGCAAGACTCCACAGTTGCTGGTGAGCAGCCTCTAGGACCACAAACCACTTATCACATTAAAACGCACCCGTAAAAATTTCAGCACTCCTACATCACAAAGATTGCATGTCCCCTCCACATTCTGTCCTGCTGACAATAGTCACCTGAACAAGTAGAGAGGGTGAATCTACTCATTGGGGAAACAGAGTGCCCTCCCCTATACTAATAAAAACTAGAAAAAAAGTTTTGGCTTTACATTCACATTAAAGTTGTTTACAGGTCCCCAGCAGTAGACATTAGAACATATCCTGGATGTCAGAATCTAAAGTCTTTCCTGCAACTAAACAAACTGATTTTGCCGCAAGAGGAATAGTTAAAGTACATTTCCATATTTGCAGCCAAATTGGCATAACATTTATTTATATTTTTTACTTTTTTCCATTCACATAGCATAACATAAAATAAATATTTCAGCTTACTTTTTTATATGCTCTTTTCTAAAACCTCCAAAACTGAAAAATCTTCTCCCTTTCTATGTATTTACTTTTAAGTAAATAGTGTTGAGCGAACACCTGGATGTTCGGGTTTGGTGGGTTCGGCCGAACTTCGGGAAAAAGTTTGGGTTCGGTACCGAACTTGACCCAAACTTTACCCCGAACTCCATTGAAGTCAATGGGGACCCAAACTTTTCGGCACAAAAATGACTGTAAAAAAGTCCTGGAAAGTGCTAGAGGGCTGCAAAAGGAAGTAAAATGATTTTAGAACAATAATCTGTCCCTTACAGCAACAGCCGGAACCTGACCCTATAGGAGTAGGCGATGATTTTAGAACAATAATCTGTCCCTTACAGCAACAGCAGGAACCTGACCCTATAGAACTAGGAGATGATTTTAGAACAAAAATCTGTCCCTCTAAGCAGTAGACTCTACCTAGTCCAGTCAGATTGTTCTGTAATGCAGGATGAGATGTTATTAGATCTGCAATCTGTCCCTAAAAGCAGTAGTAGTAGTAATCTCTACCTAGTCCACAATCAGATCATTCTGTAATGCAGGATGATATGTTATTATATCTGCAATCTGTCCCTCACAGCGCTGGCAGCATCCTCTCCCTACACTACCCAGAGAGCATGTGACATGCAGCACTAAGTGACTCCAGCTTATAAAGAGGCCGGGTCACATGATGCACTGGCCAATCACAGCCATGCCATTAGTAGGCATGGCTGTGATGGCTTCTAAGGGCAAACCAGTGAAACGCTTGTTGATTGGCTGCCCTGCAGCTATTCAACATGCGTGATCAAATACCCAAACCCAGATGCCGAACTTTTTTTCAAATGTCCGGGTTCGGGTCCGGGTCACGGACACCCCAAAGTTCATTCCGTCCCAAACCAAACTTTACAGTTCAGGTTCGCTCCACTCTAATTTTATTTTTTTCACAAACGCAGTATTTTTTTTTTTTTTTTGTATTTTGGAACTTACCCTGTCTGTACTTTGTTGGAAAATTTCAATTTCATTAATAAATTAGATGTGCAGAACTGTTTGCAGAACAAACGGCTAAAGTACTAAAGCTTGGATGGTGTGTTGTATGTTATTAAAATGTCCCTGAATTTATCCATTATTTCCACATTATCATATATTCAAAGCAATAAAAACTGCATACAGTATATATATAACCCAGTTCCAAAAAAAAACAACTAAAAAGGAAAGGAATATTTGTTTTTCATTATTCATAGATAACTTGTGTGAATCTGAGCACATAAAAACATATAGTCGGGGTTTCTCAAATTTGCCTGCAAAATATACTTTACGAGTAACGAACATATTTTATTTTGTAATAAACAAAGTAAGAATTTTTTTTTTTTATATATAATATTTTATTTTCATTTTTCATTATACAATACATTATAGTCCATTTCTCTTTGTTACAAAAATATAACAATACAACTATATAGCTCTTCACCTATAGAGCTGAGTCAAATTTTGCAGGGGTGAAAGGGACAATCTACTCGGCAAAGCCACGACCTCCTTCCACTGACTGTCTGATAATTCCCCCACATCTGCTTCCCACTTTTCTCTCACCAGGGCCAACTGATCCCCCTCCAGTGCTCCAGGTCCCAAGTTCTGATATAGATCTGAAATTAATCCTCTTTGAGATGTGGCAAACAAGATCTTCTCTCACACCATTGCGAAGCCCCCTCCTCCTTAAACTGCTCCATGATGGCATGTCTAAGCTGAAGATATTGAAAAAAGAGTTTATTCGGTAACCCAAATTCCACCCTTAGCTCCTGGAAGGACTTCAAGCCCTCCCCATTAAACAATTGCCTCATTCTGCACATCCCCCTCTGTTTCCACTTTTGGAAGACCCCCAGTCCCACTAGTTCCGGAAGCTTCTCGTTTTCCCATAGCGGTGCGTAGTCGCTGCAGCCCTGGTATTTCAACAACGACTTTGCCGTCTGCCATACCCTTAAGATTAAAATCCCTGATGGACACTGATTCAGTGTTCCCACTGATTCTGCCTCCAGTGCCTCTAACCAAGATGCATGTGGGGTACTAGTCTGAAGGGGCCGCAAACTATAATTTGTGTTGGATGTGTTCAACTCCCCCCCCCCCCAATTGCTGCAATTGGGCTACTAAAAAGTAGACCCAGGGGTGGGGAACCGCTAGATCCCCTTTGTCCCTAGGGAGCTGTAAACAGCGCAAGCGAATCCAAGCCTGTTTACTCTTCCATATCAGCTCCCTAAAGAGCCTCTCTAGTTTCCTAAACCACACCCTGGGGATCCATATAGGGGAATTATGTAAAATATAAAGCAGCTGTGGCAGCCATACCATTTTAATTAGGTTGCAGCGGCCCGTCACTGTCAGGGGGAGGCACCTCCACCCACTCAACTTCGATCTAAACTTTTTCACTAAGGGTTCTAGATTCCTTTGGATATATTGCTTGGGATTAGATGATACATTTATACCTAGATATTTGAAAGTGGTTGATATTTGCAAAAGGGCCATATCCTCTGACAGATTCTCCACTGACCCGTCCACCGGGAGGAGGACCGGCTTCTCCCAATTGACCAATAGGCCTGACAAACTGGCAAATGCCTTTACCAACTTCATCACTGCTGCCAATGACTGACCTGTATCACCCAAATAAAAGAGGATATCATCCACAAACAACAAAATCTTCTCCTCTACTGGCCCTCTTCTGAACCCCCGTATATCTTGTGCTTCTCTCACAGCTTCTGCCAAAAGTTCAACTGCCATCGCAAAAAGCAAGGGGGACAAGGGGCAACCCTGCCTTGTCCCCCCTCTAATGAAAAGTAGCCCGACATTCTCTGCCCTATTTTAACTCTTGCCTTAGGATTCTGGTATAAAAGGCCCACCCACTTCAGAAATGACGGGCCAATATTGAACGCCGCCAAGGCCTCCCAAAGATACCGCCACTCCAAACTATCGAAGGCCTTGGCGGCGTCCAATGACAACACTGCCCTTGAGCCACAATCTTCCGAAGGCACCTGCAAATTCAGAAATAATCTCCTAATGTTTAGGGCCGTGGACCTCCCCAGGATAAACCCACTTTGGTCCAAATGGATTATTTTGTGCACTACTTTACTTAGGCGATTTGCCAGCACTTTGGCCAACAGCTTCACATCGGTGCACAACAAACAAATAGGCCTGTACAAAGCTGATTGCTGGAGATCTTTCCCCTCTTTGGGGATAAGGACAATGGTAGCCTCAGTCATGGAAGCCGGCATTACCTCCCCAAAGCATCATTAAAAGTTGCCAGTAGCTCTGGAAGCAACACTCCTGCATACTCCAAGTAAACTTTGTTCGGCAATCCATCCAGGCCCGGAGATTTGTGTTTAGGGGCCTCTGATATTACCTCTTCCAACTCCTCAATAATTATTGGTGCATCTAGAGTTATTCTATCCTCCTCTGTTAGCCGTGGGCTCTTTAGAGTTCTCAGAAAGTCCCTTATTTCTCTTTCGATTTATACAGATCTATATAGTAGTCCTTAAAGATTGTTAATATTTCTGCCTGGCACACGGTGGTCCCCCCAGTCGGGGTCCTTATAGAGTATATACCACTCATCCGTCCCTCTTGGGACCTTGCCAGGAGGGCCAGCATGTGCCCGACAGATTCCCCCTCCTCAAATTGAGACTGTTTCAGAAAGAATCTTTTGGTTTCTGCTTTTTTTAGGGATACTGTTCGATATATCGCTTGCATTTCAGACCAGTTTCCTAATTTCTCTAAGGTGGGGTCTTCCACATAGGCCTTTTCCACCTCTTTTACCTTATATATTATTTCCCGTTCCCATTCCTCACTCCCCTTCTTCTTTTTTGAAATTTGATGTATCAAGAGCCCTCTCAAAAGGGCCTTGAGAGTATCCCACACTACACCCTGGCTAGCTGTTCCTCTATTCTGCTGCAGAAATTCCTGGAGTTTAGACAATATATGTTCCTTCGGGGCTATTAACCTCAACCATAATGGGTTAAGCCGCCAGTCCCTATCATGGGAGCATCTTCCCACATTTATGGACACAGCCACTGGCGAGTGGTATGAAAGACCCCTTGCCTCGTATTTGATATCCACCACCTTCGAGAGCAGTTCCTCATTACCCAAGGCCATATCTATCCTCGAGAGAGAGGAATGGGCCCCGGAACGGCAAGAGAAGACGAGAGCCTCAGGGTAACGGACCCGCCATATATCATGAAGTCCAGACTCCCTGAGTATCTCATACAATGGGGTCCATGATGAGGATCCCCTCCCTCTCCCCACCGGGTATCTATCCTGCTGTACGTTCATAACCATATTAAAATCTCCCATCAGTAGAACCGGAATACCAGGCTTATCTGCAATAAACTCCAAGTGACAACCAATGATGTCTAACTTAAAGGGTGTGGGGATATACACACCAATTATTATAAACGGAACCTCTGCCAACCTACAGTGTAGAAACAGTGCAGACAAACCCCACTGAGGAATGGATTAGTATACTTGTTCCCCTAGAATAGGATGTATAAGTAGAATGGAACTGATGGGGGAATCCCCTGGCATTTAACCGGCCTATGGTGTCCCCCGTCAGATGTGTTTCCTGTAAACATAACACCTTTATCCCCAAGGTTGTAACTGATTTGAATAAAGCTGTCTTTTTAACTAAGTTGCCCACTCCCCTCACATTCCATGTCCCAAATGTAACCGACCTACTCATTGTTTAAAGAGAAAAAAAAGAGAAGAAAAGTGAGAGAAAAAAACAAAAAAAAAACAAGGAGGCGGTCGGAGATCATAAGGAAGAATCCACCTCCCTCGTTCCCTTCCCCCACCCCCCCAAAAATCATAACCACCATACCGAGTGACTAGACTGTGTTTAAATGTGCTCAACTTTCATTCAACCCA
>BLSH010357473.1:947678-962828 GCA_018402905.1 Glandirana rugosa | reverse complement strand
ACACGTGCCCTACAAAGAAATGGGGATAGGGAAATAACAATAATCTGTCCCTTACAGCAACAGCAGGAACCTGACCCTATAGAACTAGGAGATGATTTTAATACAATAATCTGTCCCTTACAGCAACAGCAGGAACCTGACCCTATAGGAGTAGGCAATGATTTTAGAACAATAATCTGTCCCTTACAGCACCAGCAGGAACCTCTCCCTATAGCAGTTTGATATGATTTTAAAACAATAATCTGTCCCTTACAGCACCAGCAGGAAGCTGACCCTATAGCAGTAGGAGATGATTTTAGAACAATAATCTGCCCCTTACAGCAACAGCAGGAACCTGACCCTATAGAACTAGGAGATGATTTTAGAACAATAATCTGTCCCTCTAAGCAGTAGACTCTAACTAGTCCTGTCAGATTGTTCTGTAATGCAGGATGAGATGTTATTAGATCTGCAATCTGTCCCTAAAAGCAGTAGTAGTAGTAATCTCTACCTAGTCCACAATTAGATCGCTCTGTAATGCAGGATGAGATGTTATTAGATCTGCAATCTGTCCCTCACAGCACCAGCAGCATCCTCTCCCTATACTAGCTTGAGAGCATATGACATGCAGCACTACGTGACTCCAGCTCATACAGAGGCTGGGTCACATGATGCACTGGCCAATCACAGCCATGCCATTAATAGGCATGGCTGTGATGACTTCTAAAGGCAAACCAGTGAAACGCTTGTTGATTGGCTGCCCTGCAGCTATTCAACAAGCGGAAAAAAAATACCAGAACCCAGAACCCAAACTTTTTTTCAAAAGTTTGGGTTCGGGTCCCGAACACCGCAAAGTTCAGTACGAACCCGAACTTTACAGTTCGGGTTCGCTTAACTCTACTCTGCAGCTTTACCCTTGTAACGTGGATCAATAAGGGTTGCCAGCCAGTAATGATCCCTCTCCTTGATATCATGAACCCTCAGGTCTTTTTGCAGGCTTTGCAGAAACAGGGAGGCCATGCAACATAAGTTTGAGTTGCATGAGAGTCCTCTGGGTCACTGATGATGACATTGTCAGGAACTACCTCCTCCCAGCCCCGTACAACTCCTTTGGTTTCTGGGGACTGAAAACCATCCCTTAAAGAGCGCTGCATGTTATCCTCTACATCCATGCTGACACAATCCTCCTCCTCCCCCTCCTCTTCTTCCTGTGTGTTTGGTGGCCCTGCAGGAATGCTATCTGCATAAAGGGGGCCTTGAGAGGAAAGGAGGTTCACTTCTTTCTCCCGCTGTTCTGTCTCAAGTGCCCTGTCCATGATTTTACAAAGCGTGAGCTCCAGCAGGAAGACTAGGGGGACAGTGTCACTGATGCATACATTGTCGCTGCTCACCATCCTTGTGGCCCCCTCAAATGGTGGCAGGACAGTGCATGCATTCTTGATCAGTAGCCACTAGCGTGGCGAAAGGAAGCCAAGCTTGCCTGAGCCTGTCCTGGTGCCATACTCACACAGTTACTCATTGATGGCCCTCTGCTGTGTGCAGCATTGCCAGTGCTGCATTCCACCTGGTGGGCATGTCACAAATGACAAATAAATACTTTGGGGGGGCACACCCTAATAATGTATTACATTAGAGATGGTGCTGCCATAGGACCACATGAACAAAACAGCATATTACCGCGCATAAATACAATAATGCCATTTAAATCCTGCAAGGTTATTTAGCAGTACCTGAACATCGTAAATAACGGTATGGGGAGTCCGTCGCACTGTGTGGCTATAGAGTGCTTAACCCACTACTACTTTGGTGTCCCCCAACTCAGTGGGTCCTACACTACCCATAGAATGGGAGATTCTGTCTCTTAACCATGGGAGCCATACACTCCTCCAAATGGAAGAACTAGAGAACGCTTCCTACGTCTCAGGTAGACACTGATTAGAGGTAATTATGGATAGGTGGAGTGCTCCAGCCCAAGGGATCTGGTCAGGATCATACAATAGACAAATAAATACTTGGGGGGCACACCCTAATGATGTATTACATTAGAGGTGGTGCTGCCATAAGACCACATGAACAAAACAGCACTCTATGGCCATATGGTGCGTTGGACTCCCGATACCTTTGTTTAAGATGTTCAGGTAATTCTAAATATCTAAATGTCCTTATTGCATTTGTGTGCTGTAATATGCTGTCATGTCACAAATGATGCAGTTGGTGGGCAGGCTCAATTCCTGCTGAATGTCAGTCAGCCGATCACTGGCATTGTATGACCGCCAGAAATGACCACAGACTTTTCTGGCCTGCCTCGGAATATCTGGTAAGCCTAGGTACCTGGTTAAGAAATCCTGAACCACCAAATTCAGGATGTGTGCCAAGCATGGAACATGTCTCAAGTGTCCCTGTCAGAGGGCAGAGAGAAGGTTAGTGCCATTGTCGCATACAAACATTCCTGGCTCAAGCTGCCGTGGCGTCAACCACCTCTGAGCTTGCCCCCGCAGAGCCTGTGTGGCTCTGGTCCCCTAGACAAACCAACTGAAGCACAGCATGGCATCTTTTAAGCTTGCTTGCGTATTCCTTGAATGCTTAGGAAGCCCTGCTGGTTCAGAGGACACTTCTGCAGAAGAGGCCACAGAGGAAGAAGAAGAGGAGGGGGTGGAGGAAGCAGGTGTGGCAGAATCACCACCATTTATTTGTGGCATGGTGGGGAACTAGCTCCAACACTGAAGCCTGTCCTGTATCACTCCCAGCTGCCAGCAGAGTTACCCAGTGTGCCGTGCAGGAAAGGTAACGTCTCTGACCATGCCTGCTGGACCATGAGTCAGTGGTAATATGAACCTTGTTTCTGACCGCCCTGTCCAAGGAGGCCAAAACACTGCCTTCCACATGACGGTAAAAAGCTGTAATGGCCTTACGTGAAAATAAATTTCTTTTTGTAACCTGCCACTGTAGTATTGCACATTCCACAAATTCACGAAAGGGGGCAGAGTCTATCAGCTGAAAAGGCAGTAGTTGTAGTGCTAGCAATTTGGCCAAGCTAGCATTTAGACACTGAGTATGTGGATGGCTGGGAAAGTATTTTTTTTATGGTTCAGCAACTGGGGTAGGGAAATTTGCCTTCTGAAATCAACTGGTGGTGTACTGCTAGCAGATTGGCTGCAAGTACTTGTGGCACCCATTGCTATACCTTCATTCCTCTCAGTGCAGACTTTTGAGAGGACTGGAGGTATAGTAGTGGTTGAGATCCAACATGAGAAGCAAGTACAAGTCCACCTTGATTTATGATGTGGGTCTTTGAGGTGTTGTTGCCAACGGACTGCATGGCTGGTCATCATATGTCTTGTCAACCATGTTGTGCCCAAGCGGTTGCTGGTCTGGCCACGCTTGATCCGCTTCAGACATAGATTGCAAACAGCAACAGTGTTATCTACTGCACAAGTGTTGAAAAAAGCCCACACCAATGAACTTTTGGAAGTCAGCGGAGTGTCAGCAGCACCCTGCACCTGTGGAACTCTGTGGTGTGATGCAGTAGAGTGGCTGCCCTTAAGCTGGCCCCTGGAGGACATCCTGCCTCATTGGAGTTGTGCATCCTCCTCCTCCTCCTCCTTACTTTCCTCCTCTTCTCTCAGGCACCAAAGTACAATCAGTGTCCTCATCATCCCCTGCCTCCTCATCACTGCTGCAAACTTGGCAGTATGCTGCAGCTGGGGGAACATGACTGCTAGTTTCTTGTCCTTCTGTGGCACCCCCTCTCTCTAGGCTCACGTTACTCCCTTCCTCAACCTGGGAACCAACATCAGAGCCTTCAAATTGCTGCGCATCCTCCATCAGCATTTAACCGGCACTATAGTCAAACAATTCTGGTGACCTCCTCCGTGCATGATGGTGGGGCTACAGAAGTAGTAACTGTGGACAAAGAGCCGATGGAATAGGCTGCTTTGGCAGCTGCGTTGGAAGGCAAACTAGTGTGACCCTGGGTGACAGAGGATGAGGATGACTTAGTTATCCACTCCACCAACTCTTCTTCATGTTGTGGCTCAATAACATGGCCAACAGCAGATAAAAAGGACAGGCATGACCCGCCTGCAGAGGAAGCACCATGTCCGCCACCACCACTTTTCACTGTAGACACAGAGGCTGCTTGCCCTCTTTTAGTGGCCTGGGAGTGTCTGCCTCTCCTTGGTGGCCTTCTGGAGATGATGAGGATTCTTTTTAACACCATACTACACTGTATTATATATTGTACCCCACCAAATGCACTGTATGTATAGTCTAAACTGATTGCACTATATATATATATATATTAGACTATATGTATATAGTAATACACCGCCTAAAGTGTACTATATACTATACACCCCCGAATGCACTGTATATATAGTCTATAGATATATATACTAAAATATATTCTTACACTGCCCGCACTGACTGTATATAGGGTACACTGAATGTGCTGTATATATAGTCTACACTGAATGCAGCGTATATATATTCTAAACTGTATATATGTATTCTTACACTGCCCGCATATAGTCTACACTGAATGCAGCATATATTGTATGTACTATACTGCATGTATATATTCTGGCTGCACTGACTGTATATAGGCTACACTAAAAGTGATGTATATAGTCTACACTGAATGCAGCGTATATATATATATATATATATATATATATATATATATATATGTACACTATACTGTGTGTATATATTCTTACCCGGACTATATATAGACTACACTGAATTTGCTGTATATATAGACTATACTGAATGCAGTGTGACATCACTGAAGAAATTACACTTTGCTACAATGTAAAGTAGTGAGTGTACAGCTTGTATAACAGTGTAAATTTGCTGTCCCCTCAAAATAACTCTACACACAGCCAATAATGTCTAAACCACTGGCAACAAAAGTGAGTACACATCTAAGTGAAAATGTCCAAATTGGGCCCAATTAGCCATTTTCCCTCCCCTGTTTCATGTGACTTGTTAGTTTTACAAGGTCTCAGGTGTGAATGGGGAGCAGGTGTGTTAAATTTGGTGTTATCGCTCTTGCTCTCTCATACTGGTCACTGGAAGTTCAACATGGCACCTCAGGGCAAAGAACTCTCTGAGGATCTGTAAAAATAGAATTGTTGCTCTACATAAAGATGGCCTAGGCTATAAGAAGATTGCCAAGACCCTGAAACTGAGCTGCAGCCCGACAGCCAAGACCATACAGCTGTTTAACAGGACAGGTTCCACTCAGAACAGGCCTCACCATGGTCGACCAAAGAAGTTGAGTTGTCAGCAATCCCGATCTGAAGCCGTTCACGGACCATTGACGCAGGGCGGGTTATTTGAATGGTCTGAGCCAGGGAACAGGTGCTGTCCGTTCTACAGCATTCCCCGCACCTGTGTCCCCAGTGATCTGCTTTTGTAAGACTTCCTGTTACCAGTGACCCCAGCTTCCTTCTGATCCTGCCTGATTATCTGTCTGCACCGACCCCGGCTTGCCTACGACTTCTCTTCTGCCTGATCCCCGTGTACTTGACACACTTGCCGACCCTGCCTGTGCCCGACCATCCGCCTGCCTCATCCATCTGTACCGCCCCACCAGCCTGCTAGCAACCCAGCCTGCATCACTACTCTTCCACTCGCACGAGCTCCCAGTGGACCTTCACCTACTACCTGTGATCAAGTCCAGCCCTCGTGCCCCCCCTGTGCTCTAGAGCACCCTGTCTGCACTACCAGGGTTTCCTTAACCAGGGCCATAAGAGAGGTTACCCCCTGCATAAGCCAGACTCTACCATCAGGTACGTGACATGAAGTCCACGTGCTCAGTGTCATATAAAGAGGTTGTCTTTGGGAAATAGATGTAAGAGTGCTGCCAGCATTGTTGCAGAGGTTGAAGGGGTGGGTCAGTCTGTCAGACCATACAACGCACACTGCATTAAATTGGTCATCAAAGAAACGTCTGTAGCTCCCCAGTGCTGGCAGCACTCATGCAGCCCCAGACCATGACACTCCCACCACTATGCTTGACTGTAGGCAAGACACACTTGTCTTTGTTCTGCTCACATGGTTGCCGCCACACATGCTTGACACCATCTGAACCAAATAAGTTTATCTTGGTCTCATCAGACCACAGGACATGGTTCCAGTAATCCATGTTATTAGTCTGCTTGTCTTCAGCAAACTGTTTGTGGGCTATCTTGTGCATCATCTTTAGAAGAGGCTTCCTTCTGGGACAACTGCCATGCAGACCAATTTGATGCAGTGTGCGGCGTATGGTCTGAGCACTGACAGGCTCAGCCCCACCCCTTCAACCTCTGCAGCAATGCTGGCAGCACTCCTATGTCTATTTCCTAAAGACAACCTCTGGATATGATGCTGAGCACATGCACTCAACTTCTTTGGTCGGCCATGGCGAGGCCTGTTCTGAGTGGAAACTGTATTGTCTTGGCCACCATGCGGCAGCTCAGTTTCAGGGTCTTAGCAGTCTTCTTATAGCCTAGGCCATCTTTATGTAGAGCAACAATTCTTTTTTTCAGATCCTCAGAGAGTTATTTGCCATGAGGTGCCATGTTGAACTTCCAGTGACTAGTATGAGAGAGTGAGAGCAATTAAAACTAAATTTAATACACCGGCTCCCCATTTACCCCTGAGACCTTGTAACACTAACGAGTCACATGACACCGGGGAGGGGAAATGTCTAATTGTGCCCAATTTAGACATTTTCACTTAGGGGTGTACTCACTTTTGTTGTCAGCGGTTTACACATTAATGGCTGTGTGTTATACAAGTTGTACACTCACTACTTTACATTGTAGTAAAGTGACATTTCTTCAGTGTTGTCACATGAAAAGATATAATAAAATATTTACAAAAATGTGAATGGTGTACTCACTTTTCACTTTTGTGAGATACTGTATATACAGTGCCTTGAAAAAGTATTCATACCCCTTGAAAATTTCCACATTTTGCCATGTTAAAACCAAAAACGTAAATGTATTTTATGGGGATTTTATGTGATAGATCAACACAAAGTGGCACATAATTGTAAAGTGGAAGGAACATGAAAAATGTTTTTCCAATTTTTTTACAAATAAATATGTGAAAAGTATGACGTGCATTTGTATTCAGCCCCCTTTACTCTGATACCCCTAAGTAAAACCTAGTTGAACCAATTACCTTCAGAAGTCACCTAATTAGTAAATAGAGTCCACCTGTGTGTAATTTAATCTCAGTATAAATCCAGGTGGTTTGTGAAGCCCCCAGAGGATTGTTAGAGAACCTTAGTGAAGAAACAGCATCATGAAGGCCAAGGAACACACCAGACAGGCCAGGGATTACGTTGTGGAGAAGTTTAAAGGAGGATTAGGTTATAAGAAAAATATCCCAAGCTTTGAACATCTCACAGAGCACTGTTCAATCCATCATCCGAAAATGGAAAGAGTATGAACAACTGCAAACCTACCAAGACATGGCCGTCCACCTAAACTGACAGGACGGGCAAGGAGATCAATAATCAGAGAAGAAGCCAAGAGGCCCCATGGTGACTCTGGAGGAGCTGCAGAGATCCACAGCTCAGGTGGGAGAATCCGTCCACAGGACAACTATTAGTCATGCTCTCCACAAATCTGCCCTTTATGGAAGAGTGGCAAGGAGAAAGCCATTGTTGAAGGAAAGCCATAAGAAGTCCCATTTGCAGTTTGTGAGAAGCCATGTGGGGGACACAGCAAACATGTGGAAGAAGGTGCTCTGGTCAGATGAGACCAAAATTGAACTTTTTGGCCTAAAAGCAAAAAGCTATGCGTGGCAAAAAACATGCACTGCACATCGCCCTGAACACACCATTCCCATCGTGAAACATGGTGGTGGCAGCATCAAGTTGTGGAGATACTTTTCTTCAGCAGGGACAGGGAAGCTGGTCAGTGTTGATGGGAAGATGGATGGAGCCAAATACAGGGCAATCTTAGAATAAAACCTGTTAGAGTCTGCAAAAGACTTGAGACTGGGGCGGAGGTTCACATTCCAGCAGGGCAACGACCCTAAACATACAGCCAGAGCTACAATGGAATGGTTTAGATCAAAGCATATTCTTATGTTAGAATGGCCCAGTCACAGTCCAGACCTAAATCCAATTGAGAATCTGTGGCAAGACTTGAAAATTGCTGTTCACAGATGCTCTCCATCCAATCTGACAGAGCTTGAACTATTTTGCAAAGAAGAATGGGCAAAAATGTCCTCTCTAGATGGGCAAAGCTGATAGAGACTACCCCAAAAAGACTTACAGCTGTAATTGCAGAGAAAAGCGGTTCTACAAAGTATTGACTCAGGGGGGCTGAATACAAATGCTCACATTTTCAACTATTTATTTGTAAAAAAATTTGGAAACCATTTATAATTTTCCTTCCACTTCACAATTATGTGCCACCTTGTGTTGGTCTATCACATTTAAGAGGGGCATGATCAGTGACTAGTTTGAATGGTCTCCCCAATAGGTAATATTACAAGGCATCTAAGGCCCATTTGATAGCTAAACATTCCTTCTCAACACTGGCTGTTAGGAACAGTATCCGGCTGCTTTTTTGGCGTCTTGGCCCTTTTCCGCGGTGGTGCGCGCGCCCGCACGTGCTGGAAACGGCGCCAAACAGCTCCATTTAAGATCTGTGGAGCCCAGCAGCAAGTGCTGCCCGCTCTACAGTGTCTAATGACCTGTGAGCCCCAGCTCTACCTCTGATTTCCTGAACCTGCCTGTTTCCTGTTTGACCCGGCTTGCCCGACCTGCTGTTTCCTGCCTGCACCG
Organism: Glandirana rugosa; assembly: GCA_018402905.1. Classification (NCBI taxonomy): domain Eukaryota; kingdom Metazoa; phylum Chordata; class Amphibia; order Anura; family Ranidae; genus Glandirana; species Glandirana rugosa. Next base: position 954,058 of record BLSH010357473.1, on the reverse strand, counting down.
ACCCTGGCTTCCTATGACCATCCGTTTGCCTGACCCTCTGTACTTCTGCTGCCCGCCTGTTAACGACCCTGCTTGGACTTGACGACCCTTCTGCCTGAACCTCAGGTACCGCACAGCTTGCCCATTGCCGACCCGGCTTGCACAACCATCCCTCTGACCTGCACGACCCTCTGGATCTTCACATCTCCATCAGTGATCCTCCAGCCCTCATGCCATCCCGCACTCTCGGACTTCCTGTCTACTCTACCAGGGGTCCAGAATCGGGTGCGCAAGAGCGGTCAATCCCTACACAAGTCAGACTCCACCGCCAGGACCATGACATTTTTTTTCTCATGTCTGTTGAGCTTTCTGCTAAGGCAAACCACTGGGTGCTCCTCCCCGTCTCTGACTTGGGACAGTACAGTACCCAATCCCACATCAGAGGCATCTGTCTGCACCACAAACTTCTTTGTGAAACCTGGGGTCAGGAGCACAGGTAGTGCACAAAGGGTTTGCTTCAACATTTGAAATGCCTTTTCTGCCTCAGGATTCCACGTAATCATAACTGACCCTCTACCCTTGATCAGATCTGTCAGTGAGGCTGCAATGGTTGGGTATAAAATGCCCATTGTACCCTGTGATCTCAAGAAATACACAAACATGTGTTTTATTTATAGGTTGGGGTCACTTGAACCACCTCAATCTTATTGATCTGAGGCTTAATCAGCCCTCGACCAATAATGTAGCCACGTAATTTGGCCTCCTCCAAGCCTATGGCACATTTTTGGGGGTTGGCAGTGAGTCCTGCTTTCCTAAGGGAATATACTGTTGCTTGCACTCGGGGCAAATGATAATCTAAATCTGAGCTGTGGATCACTACATCATCCAAATAGGTGGCTGCGTATTGGCGATTTGGTCTCAATGTCTTGTCCATCATTCTCTGGAATAACAAAAAGGAAATAGACGGGACTTTATATGAGGTATGTGCGGCAAGGAAAACACAGTCATTATCAAAAAAAATGTTTATTGCTACATAATTGCATAACATGTAAGAAACTTCTCATTCATAGGTTTGTGTCCAAAATGACACCATGTAATAAAACATAATAACATGTAGAGAATTGGCAACAGCAATAATTGATACATTGTATAATATATGAACGCTGCATCAAGATAATACATTATAGAGTAAATATAAAAGCCATCCCAGACCACCTCAGAGACAATATGAAGATAAAATCTGTATAGAAAAAACTGGTTAAACCATCCAATGAAGATGAGATGCATCCAATAAGCCCTACGCACATTTCATGGATTTAATCCACTCTTCAGGGGCAAATGCATTAAGTATCTGTGAAAAACAAAAATGTATTAAAAAAGATAGAAATATAATATAAAGCATTCTAGCCAGAATGCCTGGCAAAATGAATACTGACCAGACAGAGGAGAGTGCTTATCCCCCTTGAGTACTTACATATGGACTAAAGGTGAGGTGGCGAAATCGCAGCAGAAGTGCTGCAGGTGTCTGTGATGGGAGCTGAGGTACTGGGACCCAAGGGGTGAAGCAGCAGTACAAAAGGAACCTCACAAGAAGAAGATTATATAGAGGTGGTGTGTAGGCTCCAATACTATAATGGAAAATTAAATTAAGTGAATAATTATGCTATGGTAGAATCGTGAATAAAAACTGAGTGGGAACCTCTACCAAAGACAAGCTGAAGATACAAAAGAAAAGGAAAGGTAGGAAAGGCATGGCCGCATGGTGAAATAGAAAGAATCAAGGCTGAAACAGGAATAATAGAGAGCCCGCAGTGTTCATATATTATACAATGTATCAATTATTGCTGTTGCCAATTCTCTACATATTATTATGTTTTGTTACATGGTGTCATTTTGGACACAAACCTATGAATGGGAAGTTTCTTACAAGTTATGCAATTATGTAGCAATAAACATTGTGTTTTTGGTAATGACTGCGTTTTTCTTGCCGCACATACCTCATATAAAGTCCCACCTATTTCCTTTGTGTTGTAACTGAATTAGGGATGGAGACATAGCCATATGTTTCATATAAAGTCCCACTAAGTCCCCCCCCCCCTTTTCTTCATTCTCTGGAATAAGGCAGGAGCACCATGCAAACCAAAAGTCATCCGCTTATATTGGAATGACCCCTAAGGAGTAGAAAAGGCAGTCTTTCACAGATTCTGTTAGGGGTATCTGCCGATAACCTTTAGTCAGGTCTAACGTAGTTATGTACTTGGCACTCCCCAATCTGTCAATGAGATTGTCGACCCGAGTCATTGGGTACGCATCAAATTTGGATACGCTATTCAACTTCCTGAAATCATTACAAAACCTTATAGTGCCATCTGGCTTTGGGACCAACACTATGGGACTTGACCCGTCACTGTAGGACTCCTATCACATCTAACTCCAACATGTTCTTTAGTTCATTTGCAACAGCTTCCCACCTAGCATAGGGTATTCTAAAGGGCTTTACATTTACGCGGACACCTGGTTCGTAATTATGTCATGCTGTGTAACTGTGGTCAGTCCAGGTAGGTGAGAGAAAATGTCTCTATTCTTACTCACAAACTCTTTAACATCCTTTTGTTGGGCCACTGACAAGGTTTCAGTTATGGGTACCTCAGGTGTCACAGGACCATGTCCTTTTGGGGGTTGGCACTGCCAATAAAGCCTCTCTGTCCTTCCAAGGTTTCAAGAGCTTAACATGATATATTTGTTCTGGTTTCCTTTTCCTTGGCTGGTAAACTTTGTAGTTTACTTCCCCTACACTTTCCATAATGTCAAAGGGACCTTACCACTTGTCTAGGAATTTACTCTGACCCGTGAGGACTAGGACCAGCACTCTATCCCCCGGGTTGAAGGTCTGGATCTTGGCACCCCAATTATAAACCCTTCTCTGGGCCTCCTGGGCTTGCTCCATATGTTCACGTACAAGCGGTATGACAGCCTCGATTCTATCTTACATCAGTGAGATATGCTCAATGATGCTTCTGTAAGGCGTGGACTTTCCCTCCCACGTTTCTTTTGCAACATCTAAACATCTAGAAATCCCCGGGGATGTCTACCATACAGTAGTTCAAAAGAGGAATAACTTTTAGATGCCTGAGGTACCTCTCTTATGGCAAACATGAGGTATGATAGCAAAAAATCCCAATTTCTTCCATCTTTGTCAATCATCTTTTCAACATGCTTTTAAGCGTTTTGTTAAATCTCTCCACAAGACCATCAGTTTGGGGGTGGTACACAGAGGTACAGAGATGGGAAATTTTGTACAACTTACACAATTCTTTAGTAACTCTGGACATAAATGGTGTGCCTTGATCCGTCAATATCTCTTTTGGAATACCCACCTGACTATATACCTGGATAAGCTCTTTGGCAATAGACTTAGCTGAGGTATTATGACTTTACTACTGGTCCCACCAGATCCATGCCAATTCTTTCAAAAGGCACCTAAATTATCGGTAATGGTACTAGCGGAGTGCGAAAACCGGGAGAAGGTGCAGAATACTGACACTCTGGGCATGACTCACAATATTTTGACATGTGCATGTAACCAAGGCCAAAAGAATCTCTGGGTTATTTTCTCTTTAGTTTTCTCTATACCCAGATGTCCACCCATTATATGACCATGGGCCAAATCTAATACCATCCAGCGATAGGGTTTGGGAACCACTAGCTGCTCTACCTCTTCCTCCCCTTGCTTTACCACTTGATATAGCAAGTTATTTTTAAGAGCCAGGTAGGGAAAAGACACCCCTACATTGGGTTCAACAGGTTTGCCATCAATCATTTTAATGTTTTCTCTGGCTCTAATGAGTGTGGAGTCTCTTAATTGTTCCATACAAAAATCATCTTTCCTGACAACTGTTAGAGTCAGAGATTATTGTTCTTTATCGTCAAGCTGGGGACTGAAATACAGCTACTCCTGCTCCCCAGCCATTACAGAAAAAGGAAAAGGATCTACCCCTCCGTTGGGCACACCAACAGTTTCCTTTTCAATTTTGCAATCAAAAGGGTCCAGAGTGAGTTCCATTGTTTCCTCAGCAGGGGGCGCTCTGTCCTCCTGCCTCCTTTTGTTTCCCCATAAGCTCCAAAAGTGTGGAAAATCTCTCCCCACTAGGACTTCTTGAAGAAGTGAGGGTACCACCCCCCCCACCCCCACTGAATGTGTCATGTTGCCCCAAGGGGTATCGCACTCAACCACAGCAGTCTGGTAGTCATGTGTGTCACCATGTATGCAAATAACCCCTATAGTGCTAGGGTGTAACTTGACTTTGACTAATGTCGCAACACTACCAGAAACTAGCAGAGTAGTGAGTGGCTTTCTACCAACTGAAATCATACACATTTGTTTATCCATGCGTTCCTGACATGATGCAATGCATGCGACTTGTGCAAAAAGAGACATGCTTTTTTTCAAGTAACCATTATCACATTGCATTGGTTCATTATTCAGGGAACAGATAGCAGCAATATGACCTAGCAGCGATAACATTTTATGTGTTCTGTACCCAGTCTTCTAAAAGGCCTTCCTGACCTATTTGGCTAGTATCCAGGTCCTGAGCCCATAGTCTTATTATCTGTAGCAACAGTCTTGTAGTTTTTCCCTATGCCCTTGAACCCTGGAACAGTCTTAACAGATCCTCTGAACGATTTTCACACCTAGAGGAGTTGGAGTGGGGCACGGATGGGTTCAAAAAGTCCTCCGCCGCAGTATATCTCTCCACCAGGTCCACCAGCTGATTTTGCCGTCTTAGGGTCCCCATGGTTGACTAACTTCCTCAAAGTGCCAGTGAGTACACGTAAATAACAGTCCATGACCAGATGCTCCACAATCTTAGGGCCTGGCAAAGTCTCTGGCTGCAGCCTCTTCTTGGTGAGGTGTATTAAGTCAAATATTTGGGAGCTGGGTGGCTTGTCAGTACTGTATGACCACCGGTGCACCCGTTGAGCCCGGACTGCAATGGCGACGCCCATGCGTGCAAGCATCTCATCTTTCAGTGTCTCATAATCCTGGGCAGCATCTGGTTCCAGGTCATAATAGGCCCTTTGGGGTTCTCCTGTCAGAAAGGGTGCTAGCCCATTGCTCTTTTTTCCATCCTTCTCGCACAGCAACTCTTTCAAAAGTTGCTAGGTAAGCTTCCACATCATCTGCAGGTGTCACCGTGTGCAGGTAATAGCTGGCATGCACTATTTTCTGTTCCACTGGCAAAGGACCTGCGGACCCCTTCTTTAACTCCATCAGGGCCTCTGAAAACTGGAGATTCATCTCCTACTGGGCTGCAATAGCCTGGCGATTCACCTCCTGCTGGGCTGCAATGGCCTGGTGATGCACCTCCAGCTGCTGGCGATTTGCCTCTTGCTGCACTACAGTGGCCTGTGCGACCTGGCGATTTGTTTCCTGTTGCTGGCGATTGGTTTCCTGCTGGGTTTCAGTGACCTGCAGCAGGGCTTTTAACACATCCTCCATCTTTCCACTTGTCTAGGAAGATGCCTGCCAAAAATCCACCATGTGTTGGGGGTTAGTTCAATGGGCATCACCTTCCCTGGGAAAAAGGTAGTCCAAACAGCAGGTGTTCTTAAAATCTGACTTGTAGCCAGGTTTATTTAAAAGGTTGCAGGTAAATCAAATAAACAAAACAAAAAATAAATCCTTGCCATCCAGGCTCTAACTAAACATTTCCGGCTTCCTAACTCAGAAGGGAAGGGCTTCTCCCAGTCATTCACAAAGCAAAAATCATGCAAACCTTTTGTTTCAGTCATAAAGCAAACTTCAGCTCATCAGCTCTCTCAGGCTTAATGGCTGATTCATGGTTCCTGACAGGTGGACACAAGTGTACCGCAAAATCTGGACCGGAACCAACCCTGCCAAGGTAGCTGGTAAAACCCAGACCCGGATTCCACTTTATGCCACAATATATATATATACAGTGCCTTGCGAAAGTATTCGGCCCCCTTTGAACTTTGCCACCTTTTGCCACATTTCAGGCTTCAAACATAAAGATATAAAACTGTAATTTTTTGTGAGGAATCAACAACAAGTGGGACACAATCATGAAGTGGAACGAAATTTATTGGATATTTCAAACTTTTTTAACAAATAAAAAACTGAAAAATTGGGCGTGCAAAATTATTCAGCCCCCTTAAGTTAATACTTTGTAGCGCCACCTTTTTCTGCGATTACAGCTGTAAGTCACTTGGGGAAGTCTCTATCAGCTTTGCACATCGAGAGACTGAAATTTTTGCCCATTCCTCCTTGCAAAACAGCTGGAGCTCAGTGAGGTTGGATGGAGAGCGTTTGTGAACAGCAGTTTTCAGTTCTTTCCACAGCGTTCCGTGACATATATATATATAACACCGTATTTCACCTT
>BLSH010357473.1:906593-920485 GCA_018402905.1 Glandirana rugosa | reverse complement strand
ATTAAGAGATGGTAGTGCAAGTTATTACATATTAATGTTAATGGTAGTGCAAGTTATTACTTATAAATATGTTTATAAAGTGCATTATTGACTGTAGGTGTGCAAATAAGCAGTTGATGAATTAGTCCCATAATTTATGTACAGTGGTATAAATGATATCCGGGGAGGGAGGGGGTTCAGAGGGATCAGCGGGGTGCAGAATTCAATAAAGAAACAGCTCTGGGGAAAATGTATTTGTTACAATGAGAACATAATACACAAAAAATATAAACATTTAAAAAAAAAATTAAAAACCCAAAAGCAGGGCAAAAGATATGTACTAGTGGGAGACTGTAATCTAACTATTATATATGAAACAATTCATGTCAATATCGAAATTTAGAGCAAGAGGAACTGGCATTTTCAAATTGTAAATTCAAAGGGTCTCTAATATGGAGACTTCACATGTTAGATTACATCCTCTCCAATGTGGGTCTATCTTGTCTATACCGACAAATTTAATATCTGAGGGATTTCTATGGTGATGCTTCCTGAAATGCACTGCAAATTATGACCATGGAAGCCCCTCCCGATGTTTGACTTTGGCACCACTTTACTTTCAACACTTTGTACATCATCACACTGATTCTTCACAAAGGATTTTTTAGTTATGGCATATCCAGTTTAAAATCAGCATTGTGCTGTACCTAGATACATTTTCACGCATAAGTAGGTGCGAAAATAAAACATAAACCCTTTGTCTTTGCCAAAGGCAACTGGAAATGTGATTCTATTCAGATAAACTTTTTCAGATAACTATACAGTTGTACGGCTCCAAGAGCATCCTAATGTTGTACATTCCATAGAACAGGGGTAGGCAACCTGGGTCCCTCCAGCTGTTGCAGAACTACAAGTCCCATCATGCTTCTGGAAGTAATTGTTACTGGCAGCCTTGCAATACCTCATGGGAAATGTAGTTCCACAACAGCTGGAGGGATACTGGTTGCCTACCCATGCCATAGAACATCAAAGTGTTCCTTGGTATCTTACATATTAGGTTATAAAAAATGTGCAAAAAGTGATTAAAGGACAAGTCCACTCAAAATTAATATTTCAGTTTTTGATAGATAACAGTCAATTTAGGTAATTGTTTAGAAAATAACAAACATTTTATAATTACCTACAGCAGCCCTGATCCTGCTCTTCCGGGGTCCCCCGTTAGCACTCCTGGCTCCTCCTGCCTTTCGAGTGTCCCCATAGTAAGCCGCTTGCTATGGGGGCACTCCTGTGGGCTCGATCCCAAGCCCTACTGTGCGCCTCCACTGACATACACAGTGCGCCTCATCCCCAACCCTCACTCCATCATCACTGGATTTGATTGACAGAAGCCAATGGCTCCTGCTTCTCTCACCAGTGAGGAGAGAGCAAGAGATCAGTGTCGCTGCTCTTGGGCACAGTGCCATTGCTCTTGGGCACAACGCTGGATCAAGATCAGGCTCAGGTAAGTATTTAGGGGGGACAGTGTTGAGCTGCACCTAAAAGGTTTTTTTTTTTATCTTAATGCAGAGAATGCCGTAAAGTAAAAACCCTTTATCCTTTACAACCACTTTAAATGACCTGACAATTTCTTATGCTCAATGCTTGAGTTCTTGGGTATATAAAATTATAAAAAATGCTAATGCATAATATTAACATTATTAAAAGATTATTAAAACATCAATTATATTGATAATATCAATTTATCTGTAAAAGCAAGGCCCTTTTGACATTAGCATTCTGATCAAGTATGCCTGTCAGATTTTCAGGCAGACATTTTAAAAGTTGCATGCACCGTATATGGACGGGTGGATGTAAACAAACATGCTTCCATTTACCTGCTTACCTCCAAGTCTTTCCAGGTCCAGAAAAACTTGTTTGCATCCTTTTATATTTTTCTGGACATATACGATATGGATAAGAGGTAGTCTGATATAAACACACACAAGTCTGTTTACATCTGGTCACTCATAGATCTTGTATGGGTCTGAAAAGCTCTGGCTTTTAAATGGAACTAAACACAGAATGGACACAAAATTCACAAAAATGGCATCTGTCTTGTTATTCTCTAATTCAGCAGGGAATCTTTTTTTCCATTTTTGGTTGTGAATCCTATTTGTTCATTAGGGTCAGTTTGTTGGAATTCATTTTTTTGCGATATTGTCAATACCCTGTGGTTTATACTGTTATTTAAGCACAATGTTAAAGAATAATTGAATTGCTGGGCTAATACTGTACGTTTATTCAATTGCGCTGATACACATCCTTAAATTAGCATTTTCCCAAATGTCAGGGCATGCTTTTATGCGTACAATTTGTAGTTACTAAAATGAATATAATATTCTGAAAATTGCTTTCATTGCAAAAGTAATTTGTCTTTAACCACTTGCCGACCGCCGATCGGCATCTGACGGCGGCAAAGTGGTTCATTCCCGCAAAACGCCGTCATACGACGGCGGCTGCGGGATCGAGCTTAGTGGGCGTGCGCGCCCCGCCGGAGGCGCGCCCGCGCGCTCACTGTGTTTGGGGAGGGCCAGGGAGCGGGTGCGGCGGCTTCGATTGCCGCCAGCTACCCGCGATGGCCCCCCCAAGCGGAGGAACGGAGGTCCGTGTATGTAAACACGGACCTCCGCTCTGTGTGAAGGGGGAAGGGCTGTGATCACAGCCTTCCTGTATACGAAGGCTGTGACCACTTCCCTTCCCCAGATAGTGCAGTCCCCCTACAGTTAGAACACGCCCAGGGAACACAGTTAACCCTTAGAGCGCCCCCTTCACTGCCAATGACATTTACACAGTAATCAGTGCATTTTTATAGCACTGATCGCTGTATAAATGCCAATGGTCCCAAAAAAGTGTCAAAATAGTCTGACATGTCCGCTGAAATATCGCAGTACCGCTAAAAATCGCAGATCACCGCCATTACTAGTAAAAAAAAAAAAAACCCCAAAAATGAATTCTCATCATCCGTAAACGCGACCACTTTTGCGCAAACCAATCAATAAACGCCGATTGCGATTTTTTTTATCGCAAATATGAGGAAGAATATAAATCGGCCAAAAACTGTGAAAAAAAATGTTTTTTTATATATTTTTTTTGATTTGTATTCTAGCAAAAAGTAAGAAATTTGGGTTTTTTTGCAAAATTGTCGCTCTTCTTTTGTTTATAGCGGCGATCAGCAATGACGCAGAGGTGATCAAATACCACCAAAAGAAAGCTCTGTTTGTGGGGAAAAAAAAGACGCAAATTTCGTTTGGGTACAACGTCGCACGACCACGCAATTTTCAGTTAAAGCGACGCAGTGCCGAATCGCAAAAAGGGCTCTGGTCCTAAAGCTGGAAATCCTTCCGGGGCTGAAGTGGTTAACTATTTCAGCTATATTTGATTTCTATATCTAAATTACATTTTTAAAATCTCTCTAGTTTTATTTGCAAATGTGTAAAAAATAAAAGCCACAAAAAACAATACATAGCAATACATTTACAACACCATAGGGGACACAACAAGACATCATATCCAAAATAACCCAAATACATCAGTGGCGGCCTGTCCATTAGGGACGAATGGGCGTCGCCCCCCTATCCATGCATCCAGCACCCTGATCTACATGCATGGATTCCAATGGGATCACATGATTAGGCTCTAATCGGCTTCAAAAAAAGGTTGGGCTTCAGTGTTGTGTGACAATAGCGAATGAATATTAGCTATTTTAACACTCCTCCCGGCCAATCAGGAAGCGGGTCATGAGACCCGTCACCCGACTGGCCGAAAGGAGATCTGATCTGATTGGCGGCCAGGAGGAGGTGGGAAGAGAATCTGGGGAATCGAGACAGCAGCCATCTGCAGCCCTGGAAGAAGTTGCCGTCACCCAAAGTGCTGCCCGCAAGATGGGGTAAGTGCGGGGCCCTGACTGACTGATCGACGGGGGGGTTGACGCCTGTGACCCCTGTGACCTGGCCGGCCGACCAGTGGGTGGATTGTTTGCCGCCACTGAAATATATATAATAATATAATAAAAATTATTATATAAAAAAATAATATATATGTTAAAATTAAAATGACTTTTTTGACAAAGTTCAACAATGGAAGTTTTACAGTGGGTATAACATACTAGGGGGAATTTATAAACGGTATCATAGACACTCTTTCAGATGTTTTCAGGGAGCAGCATAGACAGGTACATTCTCATAGACACTCCTTCGCAGTACATTCATTCCTGCCCTCCCTCTCCACTCATTGCACCCATCACACTGACAGGCGTATGAACAAGGAGTTTTTCACTGGGGTGGGCAGATCTATAGCTGCTCTTCAGTCCAATCTACCCACTAATGTGTGCTGTCAATCGAAAGTAAAGTGGACCTGAAAAAGAACTAATCTCTCTGTCCCTATCAGGCTCTGCCTACCCAATGACAAATCATTTATCAAATATGGGCATTATCTGTATCCCCATTTACATTTAGCTTTCGGCTGAGAAATCTCTGGCCAACAGCTGAATGTGGTTGAGGACACCACTCTGTACGGGAAGCTGTCATATAGATGACAGCATTCCAGCACAAACACAACCTGCTTTAAATACTGACGTACCTCTGTACGCATGCTCAGAATTGGTCTAAATTACTGCCAGTTTACTAATCTGTGAACTGCAAAATAATTTAAGAATTTGTCACTGCCAGAGCGACATATTCTTAAATTGGCGGTAGTAAGAACTACCTGAATTTGCTGCAGGTGTCAGTAATGTTACCAACATGGGTGCAAAAGCTTGTATGAATTAGGTGCAGGTAGTTCTTAAGGGAACCAACACCAGAAAAGTGCTGTTAGGGCAATATTGAATTTCCATGATTGTCTTTTGTAATTTAGTGTTCATAAAAATTATTTAGTTCAGTCCAATGAGTATGATTTTCCAAAACTGGCAACCATTTTCAAATATGGCTTTCTTTTGTGAGGATGTTATATAACCTATTTGTATACTAAAACAAATGAAGATAAGCAGTTATAATCTCAGTTTAACTTCACTGGATGCATGCTTCCAGGTCAATAACTCTGAATTAGCAATGGGTGAATCATGGAACATCCACTTCTATATTCAGTCCGGAGGATGGTTAGCCAGGTATGGGGAGTGATGACACTCGAGCAGATTGGTGTTTAAAAGATAAAGAAAAGAGGGTGCTCCATAGCGTAATCCAGTTTAAAAGTACCGGTACATTTATTCACAGTGTGGTTAAAAACACTTACACTTTAGGAAGGTAAAATGAGCGCAATATAAAAGTCCAGATGCAGTGAACCGGGGGGACAGGAACCAACGCATTTCGTTTCATACAAACGTCTCACCCCAGAAGACGTTTGTATGAAATGAAGCACGTTGGGTTTTTACAACTGTTACCTGTAAAACACCTGTGCTTGATGAACATAATAACACCTATGTCACCAAACACAGCATAGGCACGTAACCATAGTTTAATGCTCCGCACTTTTATCTATAGTACTTTTCTCCAATTTGGTTGATTGTCATGCTGGCAGCTATAATATACAGTCATAGGTAGCGCGGTATTCCTATTTTTAATATTGACAGATCCCCGTTCTGGCTCTCTGTGGAGTGACCTCGGGGTGGCCAGCGGACATCGCGGCCACCGGTCATGCGCATCGACGACACGCCACGCACACCCACTGTATCTATTGCACGAACCGACATACAGCTACGGCGATTTGCGCAATAGAGCCAACCTGCTGCAGTATAACTGTGGCGGCTGGTCTTTAAATGGTTAAAGTCAGTCAAAACTTTTTTACGTTTTGGATAGAGCGGGAAGATTTTAAATCCCTATCAAATTTTCATTGCTTTTTGTGTCCAGTAGGGGAGATTTCACCCCACTTATCCTGCACTGTCGGTCTTGGTGACATGCTGTCCCACTTCTTTAATATACATTAAAGAAAATGAGCAACAGCTATATTTCTTTTGCTATCCAGTTATTTCTTTTCAAGATTTCGTTTTTGAAATTCGAGAGATTATTATTTTTCATATGATAGAATTCAAAATAATTAGGAGCTACTGTAGGATGTTATTATACACAGCTAAAAACATGTGGATCGATAATTTGATGTTTGTCCTATTTGACTCCAGAAGGTTGGTTTCTCTTTACAATGAAGAAGAAAGCATTTACTGGCTTAAAGGATAGGATTTGCCACAATATGCTTATTTGTTTCTTTCTGAAGATAATGTTTGTTCCTTGTGGTGGCTGCTGCTATGAAGAAAACATTCCACTGGATGATAGCATCTTTGAAGCATTGTGCCACTTGTTTGTATGAGCTCTGTGATTGGGTATACCACTGTGCTGTCAAACCCAGCCAGTAGATTCTAACAGCATTATTAGAACTGGAGATGTAGAAATTCAGTTGAACAGGACATTAACCAATCTCATACCAGTCGCATTTCAATAACCATTATATTTTGAATAAAAGTGGAACTTTAATCAGGAAATAAAGTCCTGCTAGATCACTTTAGGCTGGACCCCTTTTGCAGGTATAGCTATGTCAATCATTAAAAATAAGTGTTTATACACTGTCTCACCCTGCTCTGCACATGCTCCGTTGCTCTCCATTTTTAAGTACTGCCAAATATGCAGAGGCCGATCTGCTGACAGCCTAATGGCCCATACACACGTTGAAATGGTCATACAACAACAGTTTTACAACAGCTTGTTGTACAACAATCCAGCCGTTAGTACGCGCAATTACAACAGTCAACGGTCATACAACAGAAGTTGCCTGAGCAGACTAGAAAACTTTTGTTGGCCAACAAGCCGTTGTACGACTGTTGTATCGTGTGTACAGAGAAGCTGGCCCACCATAAGATGTACGTGCAAAACACGCATGCTCAGAAGTCAGGAACGCCTGGAAGTGTCCTTTCGTGTAAACCCACGTTCCTACTTCACAAATCACATTCACCTGAACTTCCTTTTATACACTTGTATTATGTCACTATGTACGGCTTTGTTGAACGATTACTTGACACATGTCAGTATGCTAGACACAACAGCCAACAGCCGATTTTGGGCAAAAGCTGAACGTGCGGTCGTACAACCGTTGCACAGAGTGTCCGAGGCATTAGAGCAGAATTAAACCCTTCTATCCTTTACAGGCAAGGAAGCTGCTTCTGTTTGATCTGCAACTGCCTTGGTGCCGCATATGAGATCAGTTATGACACCAGCCATTTGATGGTTTGCCAGTTTGGTTGAGGACACAAGCAAATGTGACAGTTAGCAATCATGGCATTCCAGGAATGTAACTATTTTTTGAAACTATTAAATCGATGGGTTTAGTTCTGCTTTATGATTTACTGCTGTTCAGGGGCTCTGGGCTTCAGCAAAATGTCAGTGTCAGGGATATGCTGGCTGTGACACGGCAGGTGTGCAAGGGCAGAGGCCAGTGCGCATGCAGAGGCATAATCCCTTTCTGACAGGCATATATAGTATATAAGGATAGCAGATGTACTAGGGCCTTTGCTGTCTGATCTGCAGTTTGCCCTGTATTCCTGTTCCTGTGCCCGCCTTTGATTTGATCACTACCTGGCTTCCTGACTACTCTGATTATCTCCACTCCTGACCTTGGCTTGCTTGACCTAGATTTACCCCTTATCTGCTGGATTCTCTGTTGCCAACTTTCTGCCTGAACTTTGACCATTTTTGTTGCTGCCTCTGATGTACCTGATCTCCTGTGTATGACCTGGCTTGTTGACTCTGTACCAGTCTCCTCCTGATGCTACAGCTGCTAAAGTAACTGCATCTATGGTACCTGGCCAATGGTAATCTACCTGAATCTGCAGCATACCTGAATCCACAAGTGCCTGCATCCTCAGCCACCACCCACAGCTCTACCATTTCTGCTGGCTGCTACATCTGCTCATCTACTATGGAGAACATCGCAGGCACTCCTACCTCACCGTGCTCTCGCGGCTGCTGTTGCAAACTTAGTGGTCCTTGAACCGGAGCAGTACGAAATGCCTTCCTCTGCTCATCAGGCTCTACCTGAAGGTATGCCACAGTCAGCCTCCAGCAAGAAAAAAACAGGAGCAATGCTGAAGGCTATTTACAGCTCACACTAATTTTGCTAGCATAATTATTAATGTGGAATGTATTTTCCTTGCTAAAGAACATTATTTTTTATCAAGTTGTTATGGGTAAAGTTCCGCTTTAGCTGTTGGAGCCCTTTCACACGGGCCTTCAGTTTGGATCCATCTGTCAGTTTTTCAGAGAGATTCAGAATGAACTATAATGTATGTCTATGGTTGATGTAAATGGATGACTATCTGTTTACATCTGTGCCTGTTCAGGTCCATTTTTTTAAACTGAACAAAGCTGCATCATTTTCCATTTAGATGGATCTGAACAGATACCGTCTGTTTACGAGCCAGTTCACACAGGGGCGATCCGACTTGCGGGGCGACCTAGCGTGACAATGCAAGACGCCCCAAAGTAGTGCAGGAACCTTTTTCTAAGTCGGAGCGACTTGAGTCGCTTCTATTAGAGCGGTTCCATTGCACTGCATGGAGAGCAACAAGTCGCGGCAGTGTGAACCGGCTCTACTTCTGTTCTGTTTTTGTCTGTATTTAAGCAACAAAAATGTTTTGTTTAAACTTTTGTCACCTATGAAATAAACATAACAGATGCAAAAACGGGTGTAAACTGAAATTAATTGAACTGAAGTGCAAACTGACATAAAGTGAACTGAAGATGGATGTGCAAACTGATATAAACTGATGTAACCTGCATCCATATTCATCAGTTTTTTCTTATGAAAAAAATGTGAGTGAACTGATGATGCCCAAGTGAAAGGACACTTAGGCCCCTTTCACATGGGCATTCTGATCAAGTGCACCTGTAAATTTTTCAGAAGGTCCATGCAACCCTATGGACAGACGGATATAAATGGACTTCTGTGTCCTTTTCCATCAGATCAGAGGTAACCTAATATAAACAGAGTGGAGTCCGTTTACACCGGCTGCCCATAGAGCATACAGGTGTCCGCTGGGCAGAAAATGAATGGGCACAGAAGTGACATCCATCCCATTTAGCTCCAATCAGCAGGGTATCTGCTCACAGATCCCTCACTGATCAGAGAGGACTCCGCTCCATGTGAGAGGAGCTTTATGGGATTCAGCAATTGTGACGGCTTTAATATGACGCGGGATGTCCATGAGTCCTAGGTGAGCATAGTTTTGTGGGGCCTGCATGTCACTAAAGGTGGCTGCTTTCATTCCCTATTAAATGCATGAATTGCAGGGCACCTACTATATAAGTCTGCTTTTGGTTGTTTTTATTTGATCATTTACTGTAAAGCAGTTGTATACCCCCAATTGTGATTTTTACCTACAGGTAAGCCTATGATAAGGCTTACCTGTAGGTAAAATGAATATCTCCTAAACCTGCATGGTTTAGGAGATATTTACCTTCCATGCAGCCGCTGACATCAGCGACACATGTGCAGTGCGCGGGAGTATCGTCCCACGGCTCCGGCCACTCACAGCGAACCTGGAAGGAACCCCCAAGGGAACATGGCAGCTCCCTCAGAGGGGACCAGGCGGCCCTTTCGGATCTTCATTCTGAGGTAAGTATTTCATAATGAGCTAGCATGCGGTGCATACTAGCTCATTATACCTTTGCCTTACAGGTGTTTTTTTTTTGTTCTGTGGGTGTACAACTGCTTTATGTTTAAATGTTTTTTACACTATTAGCGGCTCTTATTTTACTCTCTTCCCTAAATTTAATGGCAGTTTAACCCTTATTAGGGCAAAATCCCTGTGTGACCAGACTTGAGGCTCATTCACAGTCTGCAGTGGATCGCTTTTCATAGGACGTTTGACAGGTAGCAAGGAGGCATTTTGTTGCCTCCTCAGTTCCTGTTTTAACCCCTAAAAGGCCATACCACCATCGCAAGAGTGTGCAATGCATTCAGTTGTGGTGCAGCCCCATTCATTCGAATGGGTTGGGTTCAGCAGGCAGTAAAACCTGACACGGGGATAATTTTTGCCATGCTGTGATGTAAAGCTATGCAGCCATGTGTATATACCCATACGGCTGCCTTCTTAGCTTAGGGGAGTGTTTGGAGGAAGTAAGATTGCGGCTCAACCACCTGTTTTTGATCACCCTCAACCGCAATTGTTAACTAGGCTTAATACATGTTAGGTGAGGTCCATATACACCATTCCACATGAGTGGGGGATCACTGAACACACTGTGGTGCAGGAGGACTATTGCTTTTTAAAAGAAGACACGGGTGCACTTAGCTGGGAGTTTTGAAATAATGCTTTTATTGGCCACTAGAGGGAGCACATTCAAGCTCACATGAAGAAAGAAATAATATTTGTGTTGGTTACTTTGGATGTTTATGAATGTGTTTTTTTTTTTATTCATATTTTTATATTACACTGTGTTTATTGTTTTGCACTGGTGTATGCATGTATAATTCTATATTTTGTCACTCATTAATCATCACTTGTCTATTTGTGTAATAGTATATTTAGGTAGATTTATTTTTTTGGTTGCCTCACTTTTTTTTTGGTAATTTTTATTGCGACTATATTGATAGTATCGCAAGGAGCAGAGAGAAACGTTTAAGCCATAGAAATGTTAAATCAGGCCTCATACACACGGACGTTTTTTGACTCCGGCATTTTCTGGCATTTTCTGCAGCTCTCCATGTTAGTCAATGGCCCCATAAAAACGTTGGCCTTTTTTGAGCTGTAGATGGCGTCGGCGTTAGTGAGCTGAAAGTAGAACCCACGGCCATCGCGTTCTGAGGCTGTAACGTTTTGGCATTTTTTGACGCCGACGCCACAAAACACCAACAAATGCCAACTAACGCCAGCAAACGCCAACTAATATTGTACCGGCGTTTTCCGGCCTTTTTTGACTCCGACCTTTTTAGGTTGAAAAATAGCAGAGGGATGATTTTTTTTTAAAAAACGCCTATTGACGCCGACGCTCACTAACGCCGATGCATAACGCCGAAAAAAGCCGATTTTTTTCCTTGACGTCAGGCCCGACGTTTTATTTATTTTTAAAGATACGCCCGTGTGTATGAGGCCTTAAAGTTCAAAAGCAGATCAGAACTTTTCTTAATAAAATGTATCAATCTTTATTATAGAAAAATGAGAAAAAATTCCACCATCCCAGCCATCACATAGTTACCTTAAAAAAATAGGAATTGCTCATGTAACAAAAGTATTCATTAACTGATTTTTCCCCACAGAAGTGAATATTACAGTTTGTAGTTTGCTAATGAGCCCTCTGTACATAATCAGCCAATCTTGAAGTAGAAATCAAGAACACCATAAAAAAAATATACAAAATCAAATTCTGAAAATCTGCACAAATTTATATAGGCAGGTACATACTATCACCTAGAGATGAGCCTGAGCGTAAGGGAACACTCACACTAGTCAATGCCTTCTTTGGCAGCTGGTACAAGAATACCTAACGCTCAGTTAGGAATTTTGATTGTTTATCCTTTTAGTACTGTTGCAGGTCATTGATATTTCTGGAATTCCCTGCATAAACAGATATAAAATGCAAATCTTTTTTTCTTGAAGGCGTTCCAGTGTTAACCTTCTTCTGTTTTCGGTACTGTTTTGTTGCATTATTCTACTTCTTAAATATAGCTTTTTTTGTGTGTATATATATATATATATATATATATATATATATAAAGCGGTACCCCCGAAGGAGCTGCTAATGAAATTTATATTTGTTCCCGGGCCTCCCTCTGATTATTCTTGCACTCAGTCACTATAGCATTTTCACACAGCCAGGTGCACACACAATCCTGCTTGTTTCCAATGACCAGTCTAGGGGATGAATTTATTGTTGAACTTGAATAGGAGGAGGATAGGTATGAGATACTCCAAGTAACTGACTGTAACTGAGGACAAATTCTCCCTAGGCTCTGTATAGCAGGCGGTCAGTGGCTTCACACAGCAGACTGACTCCAGTGAAACAAGTCCCTTTCCAATCAATCCATGGACAGGCTGGACTTTGCCTCTTCAAGACACTAGCCAGTGTCTCCTTTCTAACTCAATGTAACAGACTACCAAAGACACTGGCAGGCTGATTCTTGCAGAACAGGTCCCTTGTTAAGCAGTAAGGACAGAAGCTGGACTCTGCTCTTCAAGACACTCTCCAGTGTCTCCTTTCTAGCTGGCACACCCAATTAAGTGTTATGAGGGCAGGAGAAAATTCTAGCAACACAATCTCAAGGATCCACTCACAGATCTGTACTCACACCATGTCCTGGGACAGTCGGTAGTCCTTCCTGCCAACCTCCAAGCGACACTTTGCCACTGCAGTATCAGACCGAATGCTAGGACATCCACCCTCTGTCAGCTTTCAAAGAACTGTGGGTCGCAGCTTCAGCATCCGGATAGGCCTGGACTAGGCCTAGCAGCCGGAAGGCTCCTGGATAGGCCGTCGGACCTAGCAGCCAAGAGCTAAATATACGCCTCTCCCCTCAGGTGGGCTGGAACTCCTAACCTTGAGCCCATGTGCTCCCTTTTATATGAAGGCGTTCACCCAAGATGCAGTGGGGAACCACTCCCCTGCTAACTAGAATCGTCAGAACCACCCTCAAATACACCTGCTGTCACGGGCTGAGGCTTTCTCCCTCTGTCCAATAGGGACCCATACTACTGGACAGGGTAAAGCTTCTTCAGACCACATGAATCAGCACCAGAGCACACTGAGCAGACCTTACTCAAATCAGGCTCTCTGATAAGCAGACAGCATATACATTTACCTCTCAGCTCTCCTGTTAAGCAGAGAGAGACAAAAACTATATACACTCCCTAGTACCCAAACTAGGAGGGCGCTACATATATATTTTTTTCTCTACGGCTGTGTTGACTATAAATCTGCCAGATACAGAGTATTAGGAATCATGTAATATATTTCATTTTTTTTTTAATATTTAAATTTTAACTAAAGGCAAACATGTTTTATTAATTTTGGATAGAGTGGAGTGGGATTAGAACATGTGTCAGTTTTTATCGTTGTCTGTGCCCTCGTTAAGGAAAATCCTCTATTTGTCTTGTTTACCATTATCATTGAAAGTGAAAGTAAAAGAAAATCCAAAATTTTGGGTTGTCCCCAGAAAAGTATAGAGGGCAAATCTTCCAATGGGGACAGTAGTTCTGGTGACCTGGGTGTCCCCAAGGAATTCTCTTAATTTTCAGGAATTTCCTCTCACTTCCTGTTTGGCTAGGGGACAGGAAGTGGAGGTATATCTTTGCAATGGGACACAAATGGTGAAAACAAATCTGACAGGGTTTATAACTAGTGTTGAGCGAACCCGGACTGTAACGTTCGGGTCCGTACCGAACTTTTGGGTGTCCGGGACCCGGACCCGGACATTTCAAAAAACATTCGGGTTCGGTCCGGGGTTCTGCTATTTTACCCCACGTGTTGAGAAGCTGCAGGGCAGCCAATCAACAAGCGTTTCACTGGTTTGCCCTTAGAAGCCATCACAGCCATGTAATCATCCGTACCGACACTACCGAAGATTCCCGTTTGGTCACTTTGCGAACAACTAACCGACGGGACGTCGAAGAGTTGTGCACCCCATTTTATCGTCTTGGGGCCTGGCTTGGGCTTACAAAAAACTTTACAGGCCCAGGCCCAGGGCCTGTGGGTTTTCAAGCCATGCCTGGGCTTGCAATGTCAGGCCCAAGCGAGTTGTGATCAATATTTGGGACAGTCTAAACAAAAGTGGTAAACACAGGGTAACGTTTCTATATGGAGGTGAAGGACAGGGGATCGGTTTGTCCTTCACTCTCCTTTAAGGACTTTTAATTCTCTTAAGGAACCCCTGTGGGTCCAGTGGTCTTGATGACAGGGGTA
>BLSH010357473.1:860322-871941 GCA_018402905.1 Glandirana rugosa | reverse complement strand
AGAGCTCCTCACCACATCTGATCCAGCCTGAGAGGCCCCTCACCACATCTGATTCAGCCTGGGAGGCTCCTCACCACATTTGATCCAACATGAGAGGTTCCTCATCACATCTGATCCAGCCTGAGAGGCCCCTCACCACATCTGATCCAGCCTGAGAGTATCCTCACCACATCTGATCCAGCCTGAGAGCTCCTCACCACATCTGATCCAGCCTGAGAGGCCCCTCACCACATCTGATTCAGCCTGGGAGGCTCCTCACCACATTTGATCCAACATGAGAGGTTCCTCATCACATCTGATCCAGCCTGAGAGGCCCCTCACCACATCTGATCCAGCCTGAGAGTATCCTCACCACATCTGATCCAGCCTGAGAGCTCCTCACCACATCTGATCCAGCCTGAGAGGCCCCTCGCCACATCTGATCCAGCCTGAGAGCTCCTCACCACATCTGATCCAGCCTGAGAGGCCCCTCACCACATCTGATCCAGCCTGGGAGGCTCCTCACCACATTTGATCCAACATGAGAGGTTCCTCATCACATCTGATCCAGCCTGAGAGGCCCCTCACCACATCTGATCCAGCCTGAGAGGTTCCTCACCACATCTGATCCAGCCTGAGAGGCCCCTCACCACATCTGATCCATCCTGAGAGGCTCCTCACCACATCTGATCCATCCTGAGAGGCTCCTCACCACATCTGATCCATCCTGAGAGGCTCCTCACCACATCTGATCCAGCCTGAGAGGTTCCTCACCACATCTGATCCAGCCTGAGAGGCTTCTCACCACATCTGATCCATCCTGAGAGGCTCCTCACCACATCTGATCCAGCCTGAGAGCTCCTCACCACATCTGATCCAGCCTGAGAGCTCCTCACCACATCTGATCAATGCTGAGAGGCTCCTCACCACCTCTGATCCATCCTGAGAAGCTCCTCACGACTCCACATCCAAAGTGCTGTTAGAAGTCCTTTGGATGTCCCCGGGTGAATACATAGAGCTTTCTATAGCCGGAGGCGGAGAGGGGTGTGTAGCTGTAATGTCTGGCAGACGTCCCGGCCAGGATGAAGCACACGGCGCCCCCCGGCTCCGCTCTGCTCCGGCGTGTGAAGGGTGCTCGGAATGCGATGAGCGGGAGGGAGGGGGGCACGGCCGTGACGTCACGGGCTGGCGGAGTAGCTGGGATCTCAGATTGAGCTGAGGGAGAGCTGGTGGTGGTGGCAGCGGATGCGGCTCCTCTGCAGAGGTAGCGGTAAGTGCACGGCATGCAGAGGACTAGTGCCCGCTCCGGGGTCACTCATTACTCCTCGCAAACTTATTACTTGTGCCCAAGTCACACTTGTAGAGGGAGGGGAGCTGAGGCGGGGGCTGGGAAGAGTGCAGCTTCTCCCTGGAAGTGACAGTTGTATGTGGAGGAGAGGAGTGCTGTGCTCAGGGTCCATGCTGAGTGCGGGGAACTCTCCTCCACTCTGTGCTGTGCTGCCTGAGTCATTGGAGGAGTTGGGGAAACTTTTGGCAGAGGAAAGAGCAAAGGGCTGGCAGAGGATGAGTTCCCTTGTGGTGACATTGTGTGCTCTGTGCTCCTCCCCATCCATGGAATGTCACCCACTCATCATCCCACCTGTCCTACATCCTCTATAGGGATGGATGTATAGCGAGCATTCATGCAGCCATTATCCTTGTCCACCACACTAAACTCTGCTTTATAAACAGCTATTCCAGTCTCCAAAAACGACCTTCTATTGCCCTCACCCTCCTCCAAATCTTCTTTTCTTGCTGCTGTCATCTGACTTCCTGTTAGAGGGTGACTACATTCCTTCTCCATGGTCCTGCTGTGTGTAGGAATGTGGTCACCCTCTCTTGCTTACTCTCCAGATGGACTATGGCAGGGGTCTCCAAACTTCAGCCCACAGCAAATGTGCACCACCTTCACTTCTCCTCCGCCCCTGACAGCAACATTCATTCTCCATGGTCCCGCTGTGTGTAGGAATGTCATCACCCTCTCCTGCACCACCTCCCAGCACCACCTTCACTTCTCCTCCGCCCGACAAAAACATTCATTCTCCATGGTCCCGCTGTGTGTAGGAATGTGGCCACCCTCTCTTGCACCACCTCCCATCACCACCTTCACTTCTCCTCTGCCCCTGACAGCAACATTCATTCTCCATGGTCCCGCTGTGTGTAGGAATGTGGTCACCCTCTCTTGCTCACTCTCCAGATGAACTATGGCAGGGGTCTCCAAACTTCAGCCCACATCTGATGTGCACCACCTTCACTTCTCCTCCGCCCCTGACAGCAACATTCATTCTGAGCATGCACTGTGTGTAGGAATGTGGCCACCCTCTCTTGCACCACCTCCCATCACCACCTTCACTTCTCCTCCGCCCCTGACAGCAACATTCATTCTCCATGGTCCCGCTGTGTGTAGGAATGTCATCACTCTCTCTTATTTACTCCCCAGATGAGCTATGGACTATGGCAGGGGTCTCCAAACTTCAGCCCACAGCTGATGTGCACCACCTTCACTTTTTCTCCGTCCCTGACAGCAGCATTCATTCTCCATTGTCCCACTGTGTGTGGGGATATAGTCCCCCTCTCTTGCTCGCTCCCCAGATGAACTATGGACTATGGCAGGGGTCTTCAAACTTCAGTCCACAGCAGATGTGCACCACTTTCACTTCTCCTCTGCCCCTGACAGCAACATTCATTCTCCATGGTCCCGCCGTGTGTAGGAATGTCATCACCCTCTCTTGCTCACTCCCCAGATGAGCTATTGACTATGGCAGGGGTCTCCAAACTTCAGCCCACAGCTGATGTGCATCACCTTCACTTCTCCTCCGCTCCTGACAGCAACATTCATTCTGCGCATGCATTGTCTCCAGCACAGGTGTACCCCGCTGCGCTGTGTTGGTTGCTAGGCATGGCAGCATACTAGCAACCAATAATAAATTGGTATTATTGGTAAATTTATGGCACTATAAAAGTACTTTAAATAAATAAATAATAACATGCTTGCCCCGAAATTTACAGGAGGGCGGAATTCCTCCGTCCAGATCTGCTCCGTCTCCTGGCTCTTGCACTGTTGCTACACAGCTATATTGTAAGCTGAAATAAAGATTTCAGAGGGACACTGATGGGGACACTCATGAATGAGGGGATTCTGATAGGCACACTGATAAAAGGAGAGCTTCTGATAGGAACACTGATGTAAGGGGAGATTCTGATTGGAACGCTGATGTAAAGGGGGACTCTGATGGGGCACTGGGGGAAGAAGAGATTCTGATGAGGACTCTGATGGAAAGGGAGAATTCTGATGGGGCATTGATAAAAGGGGAGACTCTGATGGGGACACTGATGGAAGAGGTGATTTTGATTGGGACAATGATGTAAGGGGTGCACTGATGTAAGCAGGATTTCTGATGGGGACAGTGATGTAAGGGGGACACCGATGTAAGGGTGGACTCAGATGGGGACACTCATGAAAGGGGGGATTTTGGTGGGACCCTGATATAAGGGAAGACTGTTGAGGACACTGATGTAAAGGGGGGCATTGATGTAAAGGGCTTTCTGAAGAGGACACTGATGTAAGGGGAGGTTCTGATGGAAACGCTGATGTAAGGGGGGGCTCTGATGTGGAAACTGATGTAAGGGGACACTCCAATGGGGGCCCTCTGATGGGAACACTGATGTAAGGGGGCACTCTGATGGGGACACTGATGTAAGGAGGCACTCTGGTGGGGACACTGATGTAAGGGAGCACTCTGATGGGTAAGCTGATGTAAGGGGGCACTCTGATGGGGAAGCTGATGTAAGGGGGCACTCTAATGGGGAAGCTGATGTAAGGGGGCACTCTGATGGGGAAGCTGATGTAAGGGGGCACTCTGATGGGGAAGCTGATGTAAGGGGCACTCTGATGGGAAAGCTGATGTAAGGGGGTACTTTGATGGGGACACTGATGTAAGGGTACACTCTGATGGGGAAACTGATGTAACGGGGTACTCTGATTGGGACATGATATAAGGGGCACAATGATGGGGATACTAATGTGAGCGGAGATTCTGATGGGTACACTGATATAAGGGAGGGAATCTGATGGGGACACTGATATAAGGGGGATTCTGATATAGACACTGATGTGAGAGGGAACTTTGTTTCTTTCTCTTTTGTTTTAAATCATATCACGCTGATTACAAAAACAACATCCAAGTATGGCATTTGGGCATTTTTTTTAGCTGCCCCTGAACTTTCCTCTATGTTATCTTATCAGTACATTTACACAGGGTCGTTTAAGGTAGTTTCCAGGCAGTTGAGTTTAAAGACTTTTTTTGTAACGCAAAAAAATTAGTTCAGACGCCGATTCAGAGGCATTTGAAATGCCAAACAGCTTGCAAACGCCGCTAAATGTGCCTAAACGGGGTAACTCGCGCCTAGAACCGTTTAGTTTACAGACATTTCCATTCTAAAAAAATATATATATTTTTTTTAAAAACGCTCCTAGACGCAAACGCAGCTAAGCGTGGCATGCAGAACGCAGCAAAACAGCTGTTTTTAGATGCTGGATTCTAGCTGTAAAAAAAAAACATTCAGGGGAGGTTGATATAGCGTCCCGTGTAAATGGGACCCTTCGGTCTGGTATGGATTTTAAGGGGATCCCCCACACCGAAAAAATGCCGTAGGGTCCCCCCCAAAATCCATACCAGACCCTTATCCAAGCACGCAGCCTGGCAGGCCAGGACAGGTGGTGGGGATGAGCAAGCCCTGGACCTTACCACTCCGCTCTGCACCCCCCACCCCAAAGCACCTTGTCCCCATTTTGATGAGGACAAGGGCCTCTTCCCAACAACCCTTGCTGGTAGTTGTCGGGGTCTGTGGGCAGGGTGGCTTATTGGAATCTGGAAGCCCCCTTTAACAAGGGGGCCTCCAGATTCCAGCCCCCCACCCTATGTAAATGAGTATGGGGGTACATTGTAACCCCTAACAAAAAAAAGTGTAAAAAAAAAACACACTACACGGGTTTTTAAAGTATTTCAGCTCTTCACCCTCCGATTTCTTCTTCCCTCTCCGGCTCTTCTTTCTTTTGCGGGGCCTTCTTTCTTCTGCCGGTTCTTCTCCCTCTTCTGCTCTTTTGCCGGGTCTTCTCAGTGACCAGATCTGAACCTAGTCGCTCTCCCCCATCTTGTGTCTTTATGCTCCAGGTTGGCATGGTGTCCACCATAGCATTTGTAGTGGCAAGGCAGTGTAGGACTAGCCAGAAGAGGGATTACTTTGATGGAGTTTGCCAGCTTAAAGATGTATTGCAATATATGTGAACTAAATATCCCTGTTTTACATTTCATAGTTTGCTGGGAAGGGTGTAGCAGTGTGCAGAGGGTCTATTTGGTATTTGTAGTGGCCTACATTATTCACCAATCTCCTCATTAAAGAGCTTTTATACATAGTGGTCATAGACCATGTGATATTTTAATGTTTTACATATGAAGGATCTATGTAATATATCCCACATGAGTGGCTATACTGCCGGTATTTTTACTGTTACAAAGCTTTACTGTTTAGCCCATATATGGGACACATGCCATGTTACTGTATCATACTTTTTTTGCAAATAAAATATGTTTTCTATCAAGCAGACTTATCTTTTTGCCACGTATACCCATCTCACTCAAAGTCCCAAACCTTTTCTCTTTACATGTTGACAGGGATGGAGATGTGCGGATGCACGTCTCACTCAAAGTCCCAAAACCCCCTCTTTTTGCTATATGACCATGCATTTGTCATTCAAAGTGCAACAGCGCTGAAAGCCTAAAGTAGAACTATAGGATTTTTTTTTTCATTTTGGATAAAGCAAGGGAGGCTTATAAACCCTGTCAGATTTTTTTTTTTTTTTTTGCCATCTGCGTCCCATTGCGGAGATTTCCCTTCACTTCCTGGCCCATAGCCAAACAGGAAGTGAGAAGAAATCCCTGAGAATCAAGGGATTTCTATGGGGACCCCCAGGTCACCAGAACTAGTCTGCCCATTGGAAGAGTTCCCCTCTATTACTTTTCTGGGAACAACCCAAAATTTGTGTGATTTCATTTACTTTCACTTTCAATGATAATGGTAAACAGGACAGATAGAGAGGTGAATCTCCTAAATGGGGACACAGCCAGCAATAAAAATTGACAGGTGTTCTAATCCCTCTGCATTCTATCCAAAACGAAAAAGAAAAAGTTTTGCCTTTAGTTATACTTTAAATTGGCCTGGGCAGGAAGGGGGTAAAAGTGCCCAGTAAGCAACTGGTTAATGAAACTCAAACACCTTTTGTATCCACAGTCATTCTTTCTAAACATCATTGCACCTTAATGGAAAGTTCTGGATACACAATGCAATGTAGATTTTTCACACCCCTAAAGGAAGTGGATATTTCTGTTCTCTTCTATAAAGGTTTTATTAGACTTTGAAGAAAAGAAACAGAGTACAACTCAATATCTGGGAACATGTGTGCAAAGAAGCATTCCAATGCTTTGAGACACATATTGTTATGATTCCTATTACTGTTGCTATTGGATTACTATCTTTGATATTGTGGGATCGTGCATATCCCAGTATACAGTGTTCAGAGCTTGTATGGCAGCATTTTATAAAGGCTTGAGACTTATGTATAAGCAAAGCGTAGGCTAGTCTGTCGTCTTATTATGTTATCGAGAGTAATAAATTGTTAGATTTTTCTTTTATTTTGTATACCTCTTGTATATAACATCTAACAATGCAAAATAGTGTTATTACTTAAAGGAGTTCTATGGTGACAACATAGACTTTTATTTTATAAAATAAACATTGGAATAACTATACAGACAATAGGTATTTATGACAATTCAATATAAGCGTTTTTTAAAAATTTACTTTAACTGCTTCAGGCCAACAGCCTCAGGGCACTTTAAGGGTTCTAAAAGCTGGGAGGCAGAGGTGGGCATTTGGATCATGTGACCGCTGTGATTGGCTGTCAAAGCGGTCACATAATTGGAAAGCTCCCGATCGCTAGTATGCATCGGGAGCTTTTCAGTACCTGTCTGCTACCATGCTGGGAGTGCACAGGAGTGCACTCTCAGCATGGTAAGTGGTGTACACAGGGCTGGATATATGCAGCTGCTTGGTGTTAAGGCCCACATGCTTATAGGCCGCATATATGTGTGTGGCTGGCGTGAAGAGGTTAATATTGTGAGTAGTGCCTGTCTGCTGACCACCTCTTTTTACATCTTCCTGGATTCCCTGCATGCTTTTCCGTTTCCCTCTGCTGTTTACTTTCAATTTCTATGGACTACATATCCCATGGTACCTTGCTGCCTGCAAGCATTGATTCCTGTACTAACTCCACCTCCCAAAACTCCTCCTCTCATTACCTCTTTCGTTCAGAAGGCAGGCTCTGTGAATTTTGTTTCACAGCAATTTCTATCAACAGGGCACAGTAGATATGTATCACAGAACTGAAGGAAGTAAATGTGTTGGGTTCCTTACAAAGTAAGTTTGCAAACTTCAAGATCATTCAGATGAATAGGAGTAGGCTAGAAGTAATTGAAATACAGTGTAGAAATCAATATAGGATTTTATATTTTGACCATAGATATGCTTTAAAGTGCACGTAAAGCCTACGTTTTTTTTTTTAGTATGCTTGGTATCCTATATTGTGTTTCCTGGAGATCCTGCCTTTAACATCACTTCCTATTACAGACTGACATCCTAAGTCACTGCCTCTCAATTAATGTGCACACTCCTTCATGTGGCCATTAGGCTGCCTTTTAGTTCTGCAGAAGACATGCACAGACCTAATAGGCTGCCCAAAAGCCAACTGAAGGAGCATACATGGCAGGTTGACACAGTTGCTTCTAATTACAAGGTAGTGGCTTAGTGTTGTCAGCTTGGGATAAGTGCTGTTACTGGCAGGATTTGCAGGTAACAAGCGTTGCAACAGATTCAGAAAAACAATTAAAAACAATTTACTTAAAGCAGAACTTCACTCTCTAAATCACCATTGACTGTTTTAAATCTTTATACTGCTAGCATTAGTAAATAGATGTTTTAAACTATTTTTTTTATGTTTCTTCAGTTACTTCCTTTCTTGCCTAGGCAAATAATGTCTAACACCCCAGGAGTCTTCTGGAGGGGAAGAGGGACTTATTCAGATAAGCACACCCTCCTGCCTGCATGCCTGAACTAAGGGCAGATAGATTCCAGGAAGTAAATGCTACGTGAATCATCTGTCCTTTCTCAAGATGGCCAGGGTCAGAAATGCTAGGGGTTGTATTTCAAAGTGATTTCTCAGCAAAATAAAGCACGGAGATGTAGATGGATGGTTGAGTTTGCTTTGAATATTAAAAATTAATAAAATACTTTTGTTTTGTGGAGCTCAGATGCAGTGTAGTTAGTCATACACTTTAAAGCAGATATTTACTTCTATCACCAAAGTATCTGCCAAATATAAGACGTCACCTTCTAAGAACTTTTATAATTGATCATTTTTTTCCAACACCAGTCATAGTGAAGTCCATGTGCTATCAATGTAGTGCAGCCTTTCTTAGCCGGGGTTCTTTGGAACCCTAGGGTTCTATTAGAGATTGCTAGGGGTTCCATGAAGAATTAACAATTTCTACCACTCAGATAAGTAACTACTGACTCCAATAATCTATTTAGCTACTTGTAAAGGACATTATTCCCACTTAGCACTGATGTAAAGAGGCCCTTCTTCCAAAGACCTCCAATGTAGAAGGTGCCTTCTTTCAATGGCCACCAATATAAGGAAGCCCTTCTCCGCTAAGCACTAGTGAAAGGGGCCACATCACTAATCAACAATGTAAGAAGGTACTTCTCCACTGACCACCAGGTATGAGGGAGCACAGCAATTTTTATTGTTTGCATTTCTTTTCTGGCCATGATTATAATTGTGTCATTCATATATTTATTTAAAAGGTTTATAATTAAATTATTAACAGGGATTCCTTGGATCCTAAAAGTTATTTCAAAGGATCTTTCTTATTAAAAAGGTTAAGAAAGATTGATCGACTGTATTTAACAATATTTTACAAAATTGACTTTTGACAACATAATGCCATGTAAGAGGTAAATATAGGTTGTTGTGAACATTAAAGCAGCATTAAACCCAAAAGGAAACATTTATTATATTGCAGCTTACCAATTCTTAGATGTGATGGCTGCATTTGTTTTATTTTTTTAGGCTTTCTTTCATCTATTTCCACATGGCAATCCAGCCAGTAAGTCTGTTGTTTTTCAAAAGAACAAACCTTCTTCCAGGTGTATCAGTTTACATGGATGAGACAACCCATTTAACACTGACAGTGATCCTTAGAATGATCAGATTTTTTTTATTCATGTAAAACTTTAACCACTTCAGCCCCGGAAGGATTTCACACTTTAGGACCAGAGCCCTTTTTGCGATTCGGCACTGCGTCGCTTTAACTGACAATTGCGCGGTCGTGCGACGTTGTACCCAAACAAAATTTTTTCCCACAAATAGAGCTTTCTTTTGGTGGTATTTGATCACCTCTGCGTCATTTCTGATCGCTGCTATAAACAAAAGAAGAGCGACAATTTTGCAAAAAAACCCAAATTTCTTAATTTTTGCCAAAATACAAATCCAAAAAAATATATAAAAAAACATTTTTTTCATCGGTTTTGGCCGATTTATATTCTTCCTCATATTTGTGATAAAAAAAATCGCAATCAGCGTTTATTGATTGGTTTGCATAAAAGTGGCCGCTTTTACGGACGATGAGAATTAATTTCTGGGGTTTTTATTTATTTTTTATTTTTACTAGTAATGGCGGCGATCTGCGATTTTTAGCGGTACTGCGATATAGCAGCAGACATATCGGACCATTTTGACACTTTTTTGGAACCATTGGCATTTATACAGCGATCAGTGCTATAAAAATGCACTGATTACTGTGTAAATGCCATTGGCAGTGAAGGGGTTAACCTGCAGGGGGCACTCTAAGGGTTAACTGTGTTCCCTGGGCGTGTTCTAACTGTGTGTTAGCTGCCCTAGCAGGGGAAGGGGAGCGATCACAGCTTCCATATAGAGGAAGGCTGTGATCACAGCCCTTCCCCCTCTCACAGAACGGAGATCCGTGTTTACATACATGGACCTCCGTTCTTTCACTGTGGGGGGGGCATTGCGGGTAGCCGGCGGAGATCGAGTCCGCTGCACCCGCTCCCTGGCCCCCCCGAACACAGTGAGCACGCGGGCGATATCGAGCCATCTTGTCGCCGTCAACCTGCGGTTGATGGTCGGAAGGTGGTTAACGGATTATAAAGTGCGAGTTGGAGTTTGTCTTAAACTTGTTAGTGTATCTAAATCTGCTAGTACATCTAACACTCCACTCACCCCAGATTGACATTGCTGCTGTGTACTGTGCCCCCTGTGCCCCTTCATCCAGAGTGGGGGCACTCTAAGACATGAGGTTGTTACTGGTTGGATCAACAGTGAAAACAGAGGGAAAACCCTAAAAAAGAAAACAAATGCAGCTACCAAATCTAATGACTGGTAAGCTGCAATATATTACATTTTTGGTTTTGGATTTTATACCACTTTAATGTTGTGAAGGCTATTGTTTTATGACTAGGCATTTTAATGCATCAGCTGTCTTTTTAAAATTCTGCTGCAGCAGGAAGATTTTAGATTGTTTCATAAATTGTTGTATTACAAAATCTGCAAGCGTATTGTTTTTTTTAGAGCAGATATAACATTTTCAATAATCTATACAAGGAATGTTCCCATGCAAGTTACAGTTTGTTCATTTTAATTATACTGTGATTTACAAAACCGAAGTTGCTGAAAGGGTCAGTGGGCCTGAAACATCAAATACTGGTAAAAGTATTCCTGCTGTAGGTATTGCTCAACACTGCATGCTAATTAGTGCTTGATTCTTTAAAAGTTCCTATGTGATACTGAGCAATAAGTACAAGCTGTATTTATACTGCATGTGAGCTTACCATCCATTTAAACAAAATATCAGCATTAAGGAGCTGTCCAGCACTATTGGACGTTGGGGCGGGCGTTATCTATAAATCAATGAATCTGACATCCAGAAAACATGCCAAAACCATAAAATGTAACATCCTCTAAACCGTAAAGTGGCTGTAAACCTCTGACATGAAATATTAATAAAGCATATCCTTCTATACTGCGTACTTGTCTCAATCCAGAGCACTAAGTGTAATTTATGTCTGCTGCTTCATTCCTCTACTACCTGCAGGAGTCACTTCTGACAGGTTTTCCTGAAACCAAAAGGTAAAAAGGTGATGGGGAGGGAGCTGCAGCACACAGCCTGTGACTGACAGCCTCAGCTCTGATCCTGTGTGTTATATGAAACAGACAAGCTGTATAAATTCTGCACTTTGAATGGCTGTAGAAAAGAGAAGGGTGTAGATAAACAGGTACAACTTATGTAGGAGGATTTGTTTCATTTCTGTGTATTGCCTGAGGTCAGTCATTTCATTGAGTATATGTAAGTGTTTACAACCACTTTAAAGCCTTCGTCGTCTGTATTTAATGTGAATCACGAGACCTAACTCTGTTCATGCGTCATATCTTCCTATACGAAATAATTATAAAGTACAGTCTCCAAA
>BLSH010357473.1:843920-860312 GCA_018402905.1 Glandirana rugosa | reverse complement strand
AAACCCCCCCCCACCCCCCCAGAATATTTATCCATGGCCATCTTGAGTAAGGACAGAGGATTCCTGTAGCAATTACTTCCTGGAATCCATCTGCCCTTAGCTCAGACATGTAGGCAGGAGGGTGTGCTTAGCTGAACAAATCCCTCCTTCCCTCCTGAAGACTCCTGGCAAGTATGACATCAGTTGCCTAGGCATGGAATCCAGGAAGTAACTAAAGAAATGTAAAAAAACATTTAAAGCATGTACCTATGATATACTTTCCTATCTATTTACTAATGTTAACAGCATAAGGATTAAAAATAGTCAATGTTGATTGAGAGAGTGGAGTTCCACTTTAACCTCCCCCCAGCACTCAAAATAATATATTAATGTAAAGCGTAAGTGCAGCCAAATTACTAATAAAAGAAAAACAAAAAACAGGAAAATAGGCACACAGGGCATAACTTCTGGTGAAGAAGGTGTAATACAACTAAAGGGTTGTCACAGGCCCTCATCAAGAGTGCCCGACAATGCCTTTCCATAGAAGCCATATTACAGCTTCTGTGAATGAGACAGGATCTATGAATGAAGGACAGGCAGATGATTGATAGGTCTACCCCTCCATTCATAGATCCTCTGTTGTGCTTACTGTTGTTTCTTCCGTCCTCCCTTTCCTGCAGTCCTTTTTGTTTTTTATTGCTACAGATCCCTTTCCTGTGTCTTGGCACAAGCAGGCTCTATCCTATTTATCTGCTTAGGTAAGCTGTGCACCTGCACAAGCATGGATAGGTGTATGCCCCCTAATTGCTCTATATTCCTTTAGAAGGATCCCAGCATCATAGACTAGTTGCCCATTGTAGCGTACAGATCACTGTTGCTAGGGTTTGCATCTGTGTGATCCTTATTTCTAGCTGAGTCCTTGTTTCTGTACTCTTGACTCCTTGATTGTTTTACTACAGGTGGTTCTCAACTCCTGTCCTCTCAGGACCCACTAACAGGCCAGGTTTGCAAGATAACTGAAATAGATCACAGGTGATATTATCTCCCCAAGGTAATACTTAAAATCTGGTCTGTTTGTGGGTCATGAGGACTGGAGTTGACAGGAGTCTATACTCCGTTACCTTTGCCTGATACTCTTGATCCTTTTATTACAACCTATGGCCCCTTTAAAATTCTTGGATTTTTTTTTATTGCTTGCCTGACCTGACTTTGATAGAACACCTCCTGCCTTGCATACTCGTCTTCTCAACTCCACAGTCCTTGCTTGTCTTCACTGGGAAACAGTCCTATTAAGGCCTGATAATCCTGCACTTCCAAAAATGCAGTGCTTGGTGTTCTTTTACATTCCCATGCTATCTAAAAAAAATCAATACACTTTAAAGGCTAAGTTCACTTTTATTTTTCTAAATTCCAGCTTTCCTATGTACCCATATACTGTATCCATAATATACTTCTATTGAAGAAAAGAAAAAGCTGCCCCTATATTCTAGTGCAGATTTTACCTTCTATAGAAAACTCCTCCATGGCTTCCTGGTTTACATCTTAACCACTTCCTTACTGGGCACTTAAACCCCCCTCCTGCCCGGACCAATTTTCAGTTTTCAGCGATGTCGCTCTTTGAACGACAATTGCGTGGTCGTGCGACGTTGTACCCAAACAAAATTGGCGTCCTTTTTTTCCCACAAATAGAGCTTTCTTTTGGTGGTATTTGATCGCCTCTGCGTCATTTCTGATCGCCGCTATAAACAAAAAAAGAGCAACAATTTTGAAAAAACAAACAATATTTTTTTACTTTTTGTTATAATAAATGTCCAAAAATAAAAAATAAAAAAACGCATTTATTCATCAGTTTTGGCCGATATATATTCTTCTACATATTTTTGGTTAAAAAAATCGCAATCGGCGCTTATTGATTGGGTTGCGCAAAAGTTATAGCGCCTACAAACTATGGACATTGATTTATGGCGTTTTTATTATTATTTTTTTTTTTTACTGGTAATGGCGGCGATCTGCGATTTTTATCGGTACTGCGATATCGGGGCAGACATGTCGGACGTTTTTGACACTTTTTTGGGACCAATGACATTTATACAGCGATCAGGAATTTAAATGTCCACTGATTACTGTATAAATGTCATTGGCAGTGAAGGGGTTAACCTGCAGGGGGCAGTGAAGGGGTTAACTATGTTCCCTGGGTGTGTTCTAACTGTGGGGGGGCGGGGTTGACAGGGGCATGACAGATCTAACTGATCCCAGTGACAGGGATCAGTAGATCTGTCATGCCCCCCCTCACAGAACGGGGAACCGCCGTGTTTACTTCGGCGGTTCCCCGTTCCTCCTCTCTGTAAGGAGATTGCGGGTCTCCGGCGGACATCGGGTCCGCCCGACCCGCGGGCACGGGCAGCGTGCGGCGGCACGTGCTCGCGCCCGCGGGAGCGCGCCCAGCACGAGCCGAATGGGAGGACGTCAATAGACGTCCTCCCGGCATTTTAGAGCCGCGCTGTAGCCGTCATCCAGCTATAGCGCGGATAGGAGGTGGTTAAAGGACGAGAAAACTGTTGGTGAACTAAGCACTTCAACAGCTGATCTCATTAATACACATCCTGCATTTGCCCTCCCACCTTGGAAATTGCTCCTGCTCACCTCTGTAATTCTATCCTTATGCAATGCAGGCAATATCAGTGAGCACCATTTTCCCTGAATGCATAGGCAGTGTTTTCCTCTACTGATGTATTGTTTTGTATCTTTCCTTCTTCTTGCATAGATCGTTCATTTCTCAGAGTGTGCAGGAGCTGAACAATCATAGAACAGCCTATGTGGAGCAGAGCTGTAGTACTGAAAACAGGAATAGTGTGTCTTTGAAAGTCTGTAAAGCTCACAATGTACTATACAATCTGATTGTACCATTTCCTTTAGATCTACCATCAGCTATGTAGTGCAAAGGCCTGCCTGATTGGATGCAGAATGATTGGATAGATTTTTTTCGTTTTGGTAAATCTAAAGGAGATTGTACAGAAACGTGCATGGCCACCTTCATACATAATAATACATATATAAAAGAGGTGGTGTAGTGATGAGGGAGGTATGGTCCTGAGAGGTAAACATGCCCCATTCTGTGATGCAGTAAGGCATGATGGGATGTGAAGTTTCCTAGATGGGAGCAGGGGAAAATATCCCTGTTCAGTGCGGAGTAATAGATGCGCTCCCATTGAACACAATGGGCTGGGAATTTGCACTGCATTGCACAGAAAACACACACGTTTTCTGTGCAATGCGGAGTGTGAATGCACCGCACATATGTGAACCGGACACCTTGAAAACAATGTGTTTTCAAGTGTACTGCGAATTTAATGCGGTTTAAGCCGCATTCAATTCACATAGGTGTGAACCCAGCCTCAAGCTGAACTCTGGAGAAAAAACTTTTTTCCATGTCCTTGTTGCTGATCTCCCACCTTCACCAACTATGCCATCCATCCTCTTCTGAGCTCTGTAGTTCCTCTGTAGCAGCCTGCTGAACATGCTGAAAAACCATTTCTGCCCAGTGATTTCCTGTGTGTAAGACCGCTGGCTCCTCCTGTACTCCCAGTCAGCGGTCTTGGCACACCCACCTTTAGTTCACTAAAGCTCACCCTGCTCAGTGTAGTGGGCGGAGGGGGTCTCACAGCCCCTGGTCTGTGCCTGCCATAGAGGTGGCGTCCTCATCAATCTCCCCTCCTCCCTGCCAGCACCGCCCCCGCCACTCCGCCCCGTCCCCCCTTCCGCCACTGCCGCTGCAATCTCTCCGTGTGAGAGGGAGAGAGTTAGCAGAGATCACCCGCATGACAGAGCGGAGATCTTGAGCTGACTGGTCTGGTATGTGAAAACACCACTCGCTGTAACTTCCTGCCTCTCATACTGGCATTGGAACAGTGAGCTCTGCGCTGTCTATCATAATGCCAGTATGAGAGGCAGGTACAGAAAGCCATGTTTTCACATAACAGACCTGTCAGCTCGAGATCTCCGCTTTGTCATGTGGGATTAGTTCTCTGCACTGATGGACACTGATAAGCTGCACTGGTGTCACCGCTCTGATGGGCACTGATAAGCTGCACTGGTGTCACCACATTGATGGGCACTGATAAGCTGCACTGGTGTGACCACACTGAATGGCACAGATAAGCTGCACTGGTGAGACCACACTGATAGGCTGCTTGGGGGGCACTGGTGTGACCGCACTGATGGGCACCGATAAGCTGCACTGGTGTCACAGCACTGATGGGCACTGATAAGCTGCACTGGTGTCACTGCAGTGATGGACACTGATAAGCTGCACTGGTGTCACTGCACTGATAAGTTCCACTGGTGTCACTGCACACTGTTGGGCACTGATAAGCTGCACTGGTGTCACCGCACTGATGGACACTGATAAGTTGCACCGGTGTCACCGTACTGATGGGCACTGATAAGCTGCACTGGTGTCACCACACTGATGGGCACTGATAAGCTGCACTGCTGTCACCACACTGATGGACTCTGTTAAGCTGCACTACTGTCACCGCACTGATGGACAGTGATAAGCTGCATTGGTGAGACCGCACTGGTTGGCACAGATGAGACCACACTGGAGATGAGACTGCACTGGTGGGCATAGATGAGACTGCACTGGTGGGCATAGATGAGACTGCACTGGTGGGCATAGATGAGACCACACTGGCGGGCATAGATGAGACTGCATTGGTGGGCATAGATGAGACCGCACTTATGGGCACAGATGGGTTTTTTCTCATGCCGGCATTTAGGACTGATTGCTGTTAGAAAGATCTCATAAAGCTACAGCAGGGGGAGGAATATTTCAAATACTGAGTTACAGCAGAGTACAGTGTATAATATAGCATTATGGAATGTGTCTACAGTTCAGTAATGATTGCATAAAACCCGTAAGAGCAATATGTTTATCTCCTTGTGTCTGGAGGGGAGAGCACACACGGTGTGTTACTGAGTAGTATGGCTTGCTGCCTGCAGAATGAGGGGTGTCATTTATGTTGAAGTGGGCTTGTTCAGATTTACATGTACAGGCCTAGTGTCCCTCCCACATTCATTGAAATGTGCAATGCATGATGGGAAATGTAGTTTAATTATAGTGTAAAGAGAGGGGAGAGGATATGATGCAATCACTGTTCTAACAGATCCTCCCTGGCAGAATACATGATGCATTTTTGAATCACAGAGCTAACTTCATGAAAATGTAATCAGACTTTTCTCTTCAATGGTAAGGAATTTCACAAATGTAATAACTGTTTAGTGTTTTGTGTAGGGGGTGTACTAATGGGGGTTTTTTTGAAAATCCTGAAGTTCTGCTTTAACCCCTAAATCTAGACCCTAAAACTAACCTTGAATTAACCTTTACCACTTAATTATTCTTTGAAAACCTGCACCATAGTAAGTAAGCACTTTCCCGTTCGAAGAAAAACTGATAAGCACTGTTTTTTGTAATATGCTAAATACATTGCTAACATTCAGGCTCAAGCAAACTTAATCTGTCATTTCTCTGACAGTCTGCCATGGCTAACAAATTCTTCTGAAAAAAACAAAACAGCAGTGTCTAATTTTTGCCCTCTTGTCATGCTGTTGACATTTCCCAGCAGGGTAAAGGATTGCTCTTCTGGCCATGCTTTGTGTACACATTTGGGACTTTAAAAGAATGGAAAGAATCATCCTTTGACTGCAGCAAACTTTGAAGATTTCCTGTAGTTAAAGTGCACACTGTAGTGTTTTTGTCCCAATTGAATATTTCAATAAATTCCTTCTTTCACATTTCCAAATTTCTGTGCCTCTCTCTGCTTAATTTCCACATTTGGCACTCCATGATGGAGGAGCCAGTGACGTCAGGACGCTGTGCCTGGAAGTAAGCACAGCTAAAATGAAACCGCAGAATGCCAATACATCTACATAAGGGGACAGCATATGTGTCAATAATGTAGTGCACCAGTTCAGTGCAAACTATATTATGAGAGGGAAAGTATTTGTTTTTTTAAGCAGAAAGTACTATGATTGCTTTTATTTCTTTGAGCATATTTATGGAAGATTGAAGGGCCATATAAAGGTCATATCTCTCAAGGAAATTTAGGCACACAGGAGGGCCCAGGGATGCTGGGTAAAAATTGTCAGTGCATATTCCCATTTGGAGAGCCGGAAGTGGTGCATAACCCCTTAAAGGGGAAAGCCTGCTTTGATCTATTTCACTCATAGGGGAAAATGGGAAGGTGAGAGCATATGGTGGAAGGTGAGGAGATAACGAGGAGGACTTTATTGATGTATGTTGGATTATATAGGTTTGTTTTACCAATTACCCACAAGGTGTATAAGGCTGGGTTCACACTGCTGCGGTGCGAATTTTCTGCAAATTTAATACGATTGCGATGTGGGTTTTCTCAGTTCAGTGTTTTTGTGGCAAGTGCGATTTTTACATGTCTTGGTGCGAATCTACTGCAAAGCTGTAGCTGGAGCTGAAAGGGGAAGTTATCGCAGTGATGTGAATGGGAGATTGCGTTTTCAATCCACGTTCTATTGTAGTCTATGGTGCTGAATTCACAACACACAGCATCGCACACGGATCAAACTCCAACAGGACCCTTTTTTTCACGGATTAGATTCGCAACACATCTATGTGAACGGCCCTGATAGAACACTGTTACTGGAGATGGCTTGCGTATTAACCACTTGCCGACCGCCAACCGCAGGTTGATGACGACAAGGTGGCTCTATTAGGCAAACCGGCATCATATGACGGCGGCTGCCAGAGCGCGCACTGTGAGCGCGCGCCGCCGGAGGCAAGCCCGCGTGCTCACTGTGTCCGGGGGGGCCAGGGAGCGGGTGGGGCGGACTCGATCTCCGCCAGATACCTGCGATGGGGCCCCCCCCCCCCGCAGTGAAAGAACGGAGATCTGTGCATGTAAACATAGATCTCCGTTCTGTGAGAGGGGTAAGGGCTGTGATCACTCTTCTCCCCCTGCCAGTCAAACACTAATACAGTTAGAACACGCCCAGGGAACTCAGTTAACTCTTAGAGCGCCCCCTGCAGGTTAACCCCTTCACTGCCAATGGCATTTACACAGTAATCAGTGCATTTTTATAGCACTGATTGCTGTATAAATGCCAATGGTCCCAAAATAGTGTCAAAATGGTCCGACATGTCTGCTGCAATATCGCAGTATGGCTAAAAATCGCAGATCGCCGCCATTACTAGTAAAAAATTAAAAAAAAATAAAAACCCCAGAAATTAATTCTCATCATCCGTAAACACGGCAACTTTTGCCAATCAGACGCCGATTGTGATTTTTTGTAATCACAAATATGAGGAAGAATATAAATCGGCCAAAACCAATGGAAAAAATGTTTTTTTGTATTTTTTTTTTTTTTTTTTTTGTATTTTAGCAAAAAGTAAAAAATGTGGGTGTTTTTGCAAAATTGTCGCTCTTCTTTTGTTTATAGCGGCTATCAGAAATGACGCAGCAGTGATCAAATACCACCAAAAGAAAGCTCTATTTGTGGGAAAAAAAGGACGCAAATTTTGTTTGGGTACAACGCCGCACGGCCGCGCAATTGTCAGTTAAAGCGACGCAGTGCCGAATCGCAAAAAGTGCTCTGGTCCTAAAGTGTGAGATCCTTCCGGTTGGTAAGTGGTTAAAGCCATCGCAACGGCTTAAATTCCCAGTAGTGTTAGCAGCAGTATGAACCCAGCCTAACACATATATGTATATAGCTGAAGAGTATTTTGTACACTGTATTTTGATACATTTTGACAATGTTTTTAGCTGATTGTATTCGGAAGAGTTTGGGCACATTGTTTTTCCACAATGTCGTTTTAATTTAAAGGTGAGGGGAATTACATGTCTGGACTAGCTGTACTGCACTTCTATAGTTAATACTCCACAATGCTGTACTGTGATACCTAACCTTCTGTCATTACATGTTTGTCCTGAATATATGCTGTGCAAATGCCTGGAAACAATGTATTTATAAGTATTTATTGTACTTGTGGGCCTATGGGCCTCTGTACCCAGTCCTCAGATTTCAAACTCAATGATGGTCTTTCATTGCAACCTTCCTATCACTATGTTTCCTAGATAAAATATACTAAATGAAATATTTATTATTGTGTTTCCACATCTCTGCAGAGTTTCTAGATTTAGATGATGCTGTGCTGTAATAATGCATCTTGTCAGCACATATGTTCCTGATCATACAGCATACTATAGTACAATCAATTGATAATGCTTTCTTGTGATCTGTATCTGGCTTCAATTTTTTTTTCTGGGTATAACATTTTCTTAGCGAATAATGTCTTTTTTTTTTTTAATTGAAATATTTGGGAGTGTCTTTGCTTGGTCTCCGCATCTGGAATTCCCTAATGTTTTTTTGTGATGCTGATGTACATTTCTCTATCCTGTTGCTTGGTATATCCCCTGTCAGATCTTCAGTGTTGCTGTAATGATGATCTTTATGATATTGCTCAAACACGCTATTGGTAATCTATTTTTTATGATTAGGTGGTATTTTTAAGGAATATACTGTATATCTTTATGTATATTTGTTTTCTTTACTATCAGGCCTTCGATGTTGGAAGTCCACAATGGCCTTAGGAATTGATACCCTATGGCAACAGAAATATTTTTTAATCCATTTTAGATTAGTTTTCAATTAATAGATTTATTTTAATGTATTTCAAAACTTCTAGGGAATCTCTGCCTAGTCTTCAAAGTTCTGTTCTAATGTGTTGTTGTAGCCATATCGTGTTTTTAACCACTTGCCGACTGCGTAACGACTATAATCGGCGACAGTGTGGCTCTGCCCCCCTAAATCGCCCCTTATAGTCGCCAATCGCATGCATGATGCTAGGGGGAGACCCACGATCGCCTGTGACATAGCCAGAACGGGGACCCGCCAATGTAAACATGGCGGTTCCCCATTCTGACAGGCGGCATGTCCGAGATTACTGATCCCTGTACTCAAGTAGGGATCTCTAGGCTGCTCTAGGTGTGGACCAGGTGTTCGCTTGAGTGAGGTGCAGGCCCTGTCTTTGCCACAGAAAGTCCGTATAGGAAAATGAGGAATGGCTGCACACTCAATTCGATGCAATAGTATTTATTTGTGGAAGATCATAAAAGCAAATACAGGCACCGGCAGGTAACTCGTTTCACACGAACATCGTGCTTCGTCACAACCATAAGGTACACACAAACACTGGTATATAAATACAGGTGATACTTGAAAAATTAGAATATTGTGCAAAAGTTCATTTATTTCAGTAATGCAACTTAAAAGGTGAAACTAATATATGAGATCGACTCATTACATGCAAAGCAAGATAGTTCAAGCCGTGATTTGTCATAATTGTGATGATTATGGCTTACAGCTCATGAAAACCCAAAATCCACAATCTCAGAAAATTTGAATGTTGTGAAAAGTTGCAATATTCTAGGCTCAAAGTGTCCCACTCTAATCATCTAATTAAGCCATAACACCTGCAAAGGGTTCCTGAGCCTTTAAATGGTCTCTCAATCTGGTTCAGTAGGAATCACAGTCATGGGAAAGACAGCTGACCTGACAGTTGTGCAGAAAACCATAATTGACACCCTCCATAAGGAGGGAAAGCCTCAAAAGGTAATTGCAAAAGAAGTTGGATGTTCCCAAAGTGCTGTATCAAAGCACATTAATAGAAAGTTATGTGGAAGGGAAAAGTGTGGCAGGAAAAGGTGCACAAGCAGCAGGGATGACCACAGCCTGGAGAGGATTGTCAGGAAAAGGCCATTCAAAGGTGTTGGGGACTTTCACAAGGAGTGGACTGAGGCTGGAGTCAGTGCATCAAGAGCCACCACACACAGACGGATCCTGGACATGGGCTTCAAATGTCGTATTCCTCTTGTCAAGCCGCTCCTGAACAACAAACAACGTCAGAAGCGTCTTACCTGGGCTAAAGAAAAACAGACCTGGTCTGTAACTCAGTGGTCCAAAGTCCTCTTTTCTGATGAGAGCAAATTTTGCATCTCATTTGGAAACCAAGGACCCAGAGTATGGAGGAAGAATGGAGAGGCACACACTGCAAGATGCTTGAAGTCCAGTGTGAAGTTTCCACAGTCTGTGTTGATTTGGGGAGCCATGTCATCTGCTGGTGTTGGTCCACTGTGCTTCATTAAGTCCAGGGTCAACGTAGCCGTCTACCAGGAGATTTTGGAGCACTTCATGCTTCCTTCTGCAGACGAGCTCTATGGGGAT
The DNA here is from genome assembly GCA_018402905.1 of Glandirana rugosa. NCBI lineage: Eukaryota > Metazoa > Chordata > Amphibia > Anura > Ranidae > Glandirana > Glandirana rugosa. The sequence goes on along the minus strand of BLSH010357473.1, from coordinate 850,079 downwards.
GCTGAATTAATTTTCCAGCAGGACTTGGCATTTGCCCACACTGCCAAAAGCACCAAAAACCTGGTTCAATGACTGTGGGATTACTGTGCTTGATTGGCCAGCAAACTCGCCTGACCTTAACCCCATAGAGAATCTATGGGGCATTGCCAAGAGAAAGATGAGAGACATGAGACCCAACAATGCAGAAGAGCTGAAGGCTGCTATTGAAGCATCCTGGTCTTCCATAACACCTCAGCAGTGCCACAGGCTGATAGCTTCCATGCCACGCCGCATTGAGGCAGTAATTGCTGCAAAAGGGGCCCAAACCAAGTACTGAGTACATATGCATGCTTATACTTTTCAGAGGTCTGATATTGTTCTATGTACAATCCTTGTTTTATTGATTGCATGTAATATTCTCATTTTCCGAGATTGTGGATTTGGGGTTTTCATGAGCTGTAAGCCATAATCATCACAATTGTGACAAATCATAGCTTGAACTATCTTGCTTTGCATGTAATGAGTCTATCTCATATAGTAGTTTCACCTTTTTAAGTTGCATTACTGAAATAAATGAACTTTTGCATGATATTCAAATTTTTCGAGTATCACCTGTATATCCTAATAGACATGAGATGTGATAATTAGATGATTCAACACAGGTGTAATAAACTCCGCTATTAACCAGTGAATGAAGCGCTCCTCTTTCAACATGCTTTAAAGATACACTCTGCAGGTCCCAATGCAACGATCCTCACGAGTGTGACGAAGCACAATATTCGTGTGAAACGTGTTACCTGCCGGTGCCTGTGCCATTTTGTATGTGCTTTTATGATCTTCCATGAATAAATACTATTGCATTGAGATGCGTGTGCAGCCATTCCTCATTTTCCTATACAAACTTTTGCGCAAACCAATCAATAAACGCCGATTGCATTTTTTTTTACCAAAAATATGAGGAAGAATATAAATCGGCCAAAACTGATGAATAAATTCGTTTTTTTATATATTTTTTTCGATATGTATTTTAGCAAAATGTAAGAAATATTGTTTTTTTTTTTTTGTTTATAGCGGTGATCAGAAATGACGCAGAGGTGATCAAATACCACCAAAAGGAATCTCTATTTGTGGGAATAAAAGGATGCAAATTTTGTTTGGGTAAAACGTTGCACAACCGCGCAATTGTCAATTAAAGCGACGCAGTGCCGAATCACAAAAAGTGCTCTGGTCCTAAGGTGGGAAATGGTTAAACTTTAAGGTGGAAGTAAACTTTGGTATCATTTTCGGCCAAGAAAGCTGTCATCTAGTCCTTTGTTTCATCTTCATTTGCCATGATGCTGCACATGTGATCAGTTATGACCCGGCCATTAGTTTGGTTGAAATCACAAACAATGTGACAGTTACATTCCCGGCATGCAAACTTAAATCAATGGGTTTACTTCCACTTTAAAGTGGAACTTTAGTCAGGAAATTAAGTCCTGCTAGATCACTTCAGGCTAGCCCATTTTGCAGGTATAGCTATATAAAACATTAAAAATAAGTGCCTTTACTGTTTAAAATCCAGTAATACACTGTCTCACCCTGCTCTGCACATGCTCAGTTGCTCTCCATTTTTAGGCATTGTTAGGCACTGCTGAGTCTGTAGAGGCTGATCTGCTGACAGCCTTAAAGCAGAATTAAACCCTCCTATCCTTTACAGCCAAGCATGCTGCTTCTGTTTAAAGTGAAACTGCCATGGTGCTGCACATGTGATCAGTTATGACACCAGCCATTTGATGGCTTGACAGTTTGGTTGAGGACACAAGTAAATATGACAGTTAGCAATCCCGGCATTCCAGGAATGTAACTGTTTTTTGAAACCATTAAATCGATGGGTTTAGTTCCACTTGATTATGATTTACTGCTGTTTGGGGTGTCTGGGCGTCAGCAAAATGGCAGCCTCCAGCAAGAAGCAGGTTGTTATGGGTAAAGTTCCACATTAAGTTTCAATACCTTACACTGTTGGTAATCCATTATTTTTGTAAGCCAGTGATATTTTTATATATACTTGTCTTATACAGTCTCTTCTTTTTCAATGCCATTTCTTCTGGTTTGGCTGTCCTGCCTTGTCAGGGATGTCGGTGGTGCTGTTACAGGTTACTGAACCAAAATCCCTATTCTCTTAGCAGAACACCCATTCTATATTATTAATATTACTATTACTATTATTATTAATTGAAGAAATGAGTGTTAGACATAGATGAAGGAGGGTCTAAGGTGCTACAAAACCTAAGACCTTGTTTGGTTAGTGGTGCTCCTCACTATATCATTTAACGCTATGTTTTCTTTGTGACTCTAATGGCCCCTATGGAACAAATATACCATTTAACCAATGATGGTCACGGTTGCATTTCACATTAGACCACACAGACTGTGACCTAGAGCACCAGTGCCACCAGAGGCAGCGATTGACTGCCCAGACCATGTTGAAATCCAGTCTTTTGTAATCTAGAATGTTGATCGTGCTGCTCTCCTGTTTGGTTTATCAGGTTCAAGTACGCACTATTTTTAGATGGCAGACGTGGCTTATATTGCCCAAATAGTTACACATCAGTAGCAGTCTAAAAAGCCTTTGGTCTCTGTTTCTGGGGCATGCCACAAATCCTGGACTGGTACTGGTATTTGAAGGCACATTTATTTAGGTAGCATTGAAATAGTTGCAGCATAGGGTATGCTACAACAATGCATAAATCACCCTACCTATGTTGCAACACCGCATGTGCCACCTATATAGCAGCAATCCATTGGCACATGGATTGATGCATACATTTTTTAAGTGAACCTAGGCTTTGCCAAAGCAAATCAAGTCCACCAACTCTCTTCTGCAGTGACATAGGGGTTGATTTACTAAAGGCAAATCCACTCTGCACTACAAGTTCACTGCAAGTGCAGTCATGTAGATCTGAGGGGAAGATCAGAAATGAGAGGAATCTCTGCTGATTTTATCATCCAATCATGTACAAGCCAAAATGCTGTTTTTTATTTTCCTTGCATGTCCGCCTTGCATCTACAGCAAGTGCAATTCCAAGTGCATTTGTAGTGTACTTGTAGTGCAGAGTGGATTTGCCTTTAGTAAATAACCCCCATGCTTTTGATCATTATGGTACTGATTGTGACTCTATGGATATTTCTAGTTTCCGCACAAAACTTATGTTCTCTCAGTGGGCATATTACTGGATGTGATTGCATTCATTATTATACGCTTCTGTAATTATGATCATAATCTTGATATTTCTATAATATTGTAAGTCTTGATAATTAGTTTTGGTTCTGTATACTTTGTGTGTTGAAGAGTGATGAGTGGGGGCTGGGCTAGCCTAGGAAAGAAAAAAATAATAAATCCGGCTCTGATGACCATATGAATCCTGAGCTGCGTGAAACACCCAAAATCCCACTGGCCAGATACCACTGTAGTCGTTTGATGTAAGCTTATCACTACTGATATATGGGCTAAATGTTAATTGATCTGGGCAGTAACTCACTTCATGTATTTGAATGCTCCCACTTTGGATGACGGAGCACAGAGGGCACCTTTGGACAGCAGCATTGTCAATGTGGGGGGGGGGGGGGGTGTTAGATGCACCAGCAAATTTAGATACACTAACAAATTGAAACCAAACTCCAGCTCATACTGCAGTTACAGCAACATCATTTTTTTGCTTTTGGAACAAAGGTTTTACATGAATAAGTACAAGATAATTACGTTAAGCACCTATGTCAGTGGTAAATGGTTTGCCTCTACATTCTTAACTGATGCATTTGCTGGAGAGCCTGTTCTTTTGAAAAACAACAGACTTACTAGCCAGATCATCCGGTGAAAATAAAATAAAAAAAAAAATAAAAAAGAAACATAATGCAGCAATCACATAAACGAATTTGTATAATAAATGCTTGCTTTTGGGTTTAATACCACTTTAAAATGATTGTAAACGCTATACATTAAACATGAACAAAGCGCATCCCACTATAGTGTGTGCTAACCTGAATCCAAAGCATCCAAAGCAAAAGAGTGATTCCTCTCTCTGCTATCTGCACGACTCACTCCTAATAGACTAGGTTGACACCACAGCCTCTCTGAAAGCTCTAGGTCCTCTCAGAAAACACTGACCGTGCTTCCTCCTATGTTTTTCCAGTGTGTCTCAGCACCATGTCCAAGACCCTCACCAGCCCTAAACTATTTTTTTTTTGGAAATGTTGCAAACATGCATTAATGTTCCATGCTCAGTTAGAGCGGATATGCCAGTGGTACAGTGACAATGATTTGAATGGCTGCTATAAATGTAACTTCTCACTACACATTGCTGCAGTTTCCACCACCACTCCTGACATTTTTATAGTGGGATGAGCTGAAAATGGAATGTCGTATCTTTTCCACTACATCTACTTTATGAAATACATCTTCATTTTGATGCCATTTTGATTAAAATCATCTGCTTCTTCTCAAAAGTCACAAATATTTATAATCATGTGGAAGATATATTGGCTATGGTTTAAAAGCACAAAAATAACAATTCACAACATAAAAATGTCAGCCAGGAAATCAGCACTGCTCTTCACTGATCTTCGGGTCCCCAGTGCTGCATTTTCAGTGTGGGAAACAGACTGTGACTTTCTAATGGTTTACGGCCAGCTTCCCACTGCGCATGCGTAAGTTGCACTGCACTTTATGAATGGTCATGTAGCCTCTCTTAAGTCCCAGGAGGTTGCAGGGAGGGAGTGGGGGCAACCTCCGCTCAGCTGCCTAGGCGATCTGAGCGGAAGTGGGAGCGGATAGTTATCAAAACTTGGTACTCGCTCCCTAAAAAAAAAAAAAAAAATCAGATTTTATATGAAGTTCTTTATTGTACATTTACAAATTTGAAAATAGAAGTTTGGGATTAAAAAAAAGACACAGCCATACTCACCTAGGCGGTGCAGCATTGATCCGATGCTTCATCTTTTCCCCCGCCGCCTTCACAAAGACTGCTGATTACTCAGTCCTCAGTCTTCAGTGAGCAGAGAGACAGTTACTGTCCTTTACTGGCTCTCTGCTCTGTCCCTCCAGTGCTCACTGTAATGCCGGGCTGTGCAGGGGGCGGGAGCGGCTGACTCGTGCTCTCAGTGGAGTTCTGAGAGGCTGAGCCAGCTGCCGGCCCAGGCATCTGGGTGGATCATAATGTTAACTTTGCGATTATTCCAGAGTCTGGATGGGCTGAATATGGGTTACAGGAGGACAGATTGAGCCAAAATAGCTTGTCCCTCCTTCTATTTTAAATGTGGAGTAATATTTTTAGTGGAATAGAAGAAGCCTTTTACTAGTGCTTTGTTGTAGTACTTTAGAGTATACTTATCACTGCAGAAATTAACTTGAATAGATGCCCACCATGAAGGCATTTAAAGGTGGTTGCACACACTGTCAGCACATTGTAAAAGCCTCATGGGTACCACAATATTGTAGGCAAAATAATTCAAACTAGATAATTCCTCATAGGGTTAAAGGCTTTTCTGTACACTCCTGACCATCATTCCTCCTTACTGGCTCATCGCCTCCTGTCAGGAAGCATTAAACCTTGCTGGATAAGACAACTAAGGTATTGAGGTACCTTAAAGGATAAGTTCACCTTTTGGAACATGTTACATGCTTCACCCGTATTTAGGGCGGAGCATGTAACATGCTCCAGCAGCTGCAGCCATTTGACCCTCCCAGTGACAGCGGGTGGGCATCTTCTCTGCTCACCCACTGTCACTCTTTGTCTGGACGGTTACATAGACACACGAGCATAGAACATACCCGTTCGTCTATGAGTGACTTTCCTTCTTACTTACTTGGTAATGCACTATCAAGTAACTCTTGAACATCAAAGACCAAATATCTCCTGACACTTACTCACTGCTCCGGCCTGTTCGTCTCGGGTCGTACCCGTGTAATAAAAGTTTCTCACTGTCACCCACTCGTCTCTTCTACGGGTGGGCGACAGTGACCCTCCCAGTTTACCGACGTCGACGACCTCGTACAATGTACGAGGCGGGATTTATGCCCACTTTGTACATTGTACAAGGTTTTCCACTTGAATAGGAAATTCCATGGAGCTATGGAATCAACAGAATAGGTCGTTCCAAATTACGAAGGACTGTCCTCCGCTACTCGGTCATTCCTCCTTA
>BLSH010357473.1:813670-833029 GCA_018402905.1 Glandirana rugosa | reverse complement strand
CAATAATTCTAGCCCTAGACCTCCTCTGTAACGCAAAAATGCTAACCTGTAGAATTTTTTAAACGTCGCCAATGGAGATTTTTATGTTGCAAAGTTTGTCGCCATTCCGCGAGCGGACGCAATTTTGAAGCATGACATGTTGGGTATCATTTTACTCGGCGTAACATTATCTTTCACAATATGAAAAAAAATTGACCTAACTTTACTGTTGTCTTATTTTTTAACTCAAAAAACTGAATTTTTTCAAAAAAAATCGCGCTTTTAAGACCGCTGCGCAAATACGGTGTGACATAAAGTTTTGCAATGGCCGCCATTTTATTCTCTAGGGTCTTAGAAAAAAAAATATATAATGTTTGGGGGTTCTAAGTAATTTTATAGCAAAAAAACCTGTTTTTAGCTGATAACCTCCAAACTCCAAAATGAGGCTCGGTCTTAAAGTGGCTAAAGCCCATCTCCCAGTAAAGCTCTTCCTCCCATTTACCTTTTTGTTACAAAAAAACCTTCTAAAGCCTGTTTTATACTCGCCTATCTCTTCTGTTTGTGTCCCTCACTAGTCTCTGTGCCACTCAGGGCCCAGCACATCACCTGATATTAAATTTAGGTAAGTAAATGTGGCATTTAGATTTTTTTTAAATCTATTAGTTGGAGGTAGCAAAAGGTTGGGGGAGTGAGGTTCATCTTAACCCCTTCAAGTCTAAGCCTTTTTCTGACACTTGTTGCTTACGAGTTAAAATCAGTATTTTTTTGCTACAAAATTACTTAGAACCCCAAATATTGTATATATATTTTTATCAGAGACCCTAGAGAATAAAATGGCAATTGTTGCAATATTTTATGTCACACTGTATTTGCGCCGCGGTCTTTTAAATGCTATTTTTTCAGAAGAAATACACTTTCATTAATTAAAAAAAATACAAAACACTAAAGTTACCCCAATTTTTTTGTACAATGTGAAAGATGATGTTATGTTAATTCTAAAACACTTGTAGAATGGTGACAAACTACGGTACCTAAAAAGCTCCATAGGCAACTCTTTAAAAAATGTTAACGGTTACCAGTTTAGAGTTGCAGAGGAGGTCTATTGTTAGAATTATTGCTCTTGTTCTAATACCTCACATGTGTAGTCTGGACACTGTTTACATATTCGGGCGCGCCTTGCGGTGTGGGAAACCCACATTCCGTGCACGTTTTTAGAACGGTGTTCAAACACACTGCAGTTGTGATCTGCAGCGCATGTCAATGTTAAGTTATGCAGGTTGCAAATGCAGTGTGTTTGCCTGCCCTGGATCTGGTTGCAGTGCATTTCTAGAAGTAGTGCACGCACTAATTTTGGTGAGACACAGTGCAATTTGATCCCATTCAAAAATAATGGTCGCAAATTGCACCATAATGAATTGCATGTGGACTGCACAGGAATGTTGCATGTTCCTGTGTGATTCATTGTGTGAACCGGGACTAAGAGAGGATTTACCCCTGTCGTTTTCTTTTGTTTTTTTTTGCCATCTTTGTCCTATTTAGGTGATTTCCCTTTACTTCTGTACAATAGCCAAAACTGGAAATGAGAGGGAATCCCTGGTTGTCACCAGGGCCATCAGAAGTAATGTCACCATTGGAATATTTCCAGCTTTGATGACACCCCAAAATTTGGCATTGTCTTAACCACTTCCTTACTGGGCACTTAAACCCCCCTCCTGCCCAGACCGATTTTCAGGTTTCAGCGCTGTCGCATTTTGAATGACAGTTGCGTGGTCGTGCAACGTTGTACCCAAATAAAATTGATGTCCTTTTTTCCCCACAAATAGAGCTTTCTTTTGGTGGTATTTGATCACCTCTGCGGTTTTTATTTTTTGCTCAATAAACAAAACCAAGCGCGACAATTTTGAAAAAAGAACAATATTTTTTACTTTTTGCTCTAATAAATATCCAAAAATAAAAAATAAAAAAATTAATCATTGGGTTGGGCCGATTTATGTTCTTCTACATATTTTTGGTAAAAAAAAATCGCAATCGGCATTTATTGATTGGTTTGCGCAAAAGTTATCGCGTCTACAAACTATGGGAATTGATTTATGGCGTTTTTATTATTATTTTTTTTTTACTAGTAATGGCGGCGATCTGCGATTTTTATCGGGACTTTGATATTGGGGGGGGGGGACATGTCGGACATTTTTGACACATTTTTGGGACCAATGACATTTATACAGCGATCAGAAATTTAAATGTCCACTGATTACTGTATAAATGTCATTGGCAGTGAAGGGGTTAACCTGCAGGGGGCAGTGAAGGGGTTAACAGTGTTCCCTGGGTGTGTTCTAACTGTGGGGGGGATGGGTTGGCCGGGACATAACAGATCTAACTGATCCCAGTTGCAGGGATCAGTAGATCTGTCATGTCCCCCTCTTACAGAACGGGGAACCGCCGTGTTTACATTGGCAGTTCCCCGTTCTACAGCTTTGCAGGCGATCGCGGGTCAGGAGCGGACATCGAGTCCGCCCGACCCGCGAGCACGCCCACGCAGCGTGCGGCGGCCGCGCGCGCCGCCGCCTGTGAGTGCGCGCAGGGGGCGTGTAAAGGGGCGGACGTCCATGGACGTCCACCTGGAGATTCAGATCCGCGCTATAGACGTCTTTCGTCTATAGCGCGGATCTCTAGAGGTTAAACTTTCACTCTCTGAGATATCAGTTAAGAGGATAAATAGATAGGGTGAATCTCCCTAATGGGGGTATAGCAGTAAAATAGGTGTTTTAATCACTCACCATTCTATGCAAAACTTAAAGTTTCATCTTCAGTTATACTTTTTATTTTATACTGCAGTTTATTAGCATTTAGACAAATACATATATACAAAAAGAGTCATTAGAATGTCCATTCCAAATTCAGACGACAATGGGTAGGTACATTGGATGTAAAACTATATAAAAAACAAAAACATAGCCAATAGACAAAGCAATGAAACAAAAAGCTGTATTAACCTCGTGTTACTGTATTACACATACAATAAATGCATAAAAGAGATCATTGTGTCCTTTGATACTTTATTTTATCAACTTAGAAAAAGAACCACAGGTAGGGGACATTCAATGTCAGCATCCAATATTGTCAAAGTGTATACTTGGCACATCACATTTGCATAGTGGGTACATCCTTGTTATACTTTAAATTGGAAGTCAAGGCAACACTTTTTTTCCATCTATAGCAACCTTTACCCTTAATTCAAACAATTAAAGAATTATTGGGGATTTCTGAGGGGCCATAAAGTTACACAGAGCAGCATGTATAATTTTAGGCGTGTTTTATTAATTCAGTTTAAAAGTTTGATATAATTTTTTTTTTTAGAGACATTAGCAACAGCACATAAACATGCAATATATTCACATACACATACAGTTGTGCTCATAAGTTTACATACCCTGGCAGAATTTATGATTTCTTGGCCATTTTCAGAGAATATGAATAACACAAAAACATTTCATTCATTCATGGTAAGTGTTTGGCTGAAGCCATTTATTATCATTCAACTGTGTTTACTCTTTTTAAATCATAATGACTACAGAAACTACCCAAATGACCCTGATCAAAAGTTTACATACCCTGGTGATTTTGGCCTGATAACATTCTCTGAAAAAGGAAATCATAAATTTTGACAGGATATGTAAACTTTTGAGCACAACTGTACATTCCTATGTGCCATGTATTGATCACAGTTTAACCAGATTTACACATTTTCAAGCACAGAAACATGGGTTACTCACACAGGGTCATATTTTCATTGTTTTTCACAGAGATCTGCTTTGTCAGGTTATATGGGAAAAATATCTATTGTTTACCAGATGTAGTATTTTCACTAAGGAATAGATCTCCAAGAGGAAAGAGAGCATCCCAATAGATGAAATATAGGATAGCAATTATCTTATTTATTGAAACAGATAGCTTTGCTAATGCCTAAGCAGGTCTGTATTAATTTGAGCACCCCAATACATGAAACAAGACCGCAATCAATGCAAATGATTTAAGTGTAAAGAAACAGAAATTTTGCCAGATCCCAAGAAAGGGTGAGACAACTATCCCTAAAGTGAGTAAGGCTCACCTTTGGTATGGTTATCTTTTCCATTTAAGGGATCTGGTCAAAAAATACATGCTATACATGGGAAACACAATTTTATATTGCTCCAAAAAGTCAAATTCAAAATTCTGGCACTGCATTCCAGATCCTTCAAAAATCATGTCAGAAAAAAACAAATGCCCTCATTCACTAGCCCCAAACTGCATTTTAATATCAGTTTTAATCCAGTAACAAATATTCAGTGAAATTTGGCTACATGTACACTAGCTTACCCCAACCATGGAAAAATGCAAAACAAGGCAAAAACACAAACTTAAATTTTGCCATGATTTGCGTTTTCCCGTGGCCGGCAGTCAAAACATTCCTATTCTGAATGCAACTTATCCGCCTTAAGAAAAGGGAGTTCTAACCTCACCTAAATGCAGCAGCTCCTAAACTCTGCTAAAAGCCTATGTGTACATGGACACACATGGATTTATTTACTAAAGGCAAACTCACTGTGCACTTGAAAGTGCATTGCAAGTGCACTTGGAAGTGCAGTTGCGGTAGTTCTGAGGGGGGACATGCAAGGAAAATAAAAACTGCATTTTTGCTTGCATGTGATTGGATGATAAAAATCAGCAGAGCTTCCCCTCATTTCAGATCTTCCCCTCAGATCTACAGTGACTGCACTTCCAAGTGCACTTGTAGTGCACTTGTAGTGCACAGTGGATTTGCTTTTAGTAAATCAACCCCATACACTTTTATGGAGTTGAGTTTAGGAGCTTTGGCAAAAAAATGCCAATAGCTCTTAAACTCAAGTTTAGGAGCTGCCAGTGGACATGAAGTCTTAGAGGTTAACTTTAAAAAGTGTATTTCCACTTCTGTAGTCAGGTTGGGATAACACCTATGTTATATGTATATGTTCCTATTCACATAGCAGAACTTCTGAGGCTCCATGTACACTGGGCTTAAAAAAAAAACTGCTCTCTTGGCAGTAAAAAATGCTCATGTAGAACATTTTTTTTGTACAACGTTTGGACAATTTTTGGAGAGTTTTAAGTTTTTTCTGCCAGTAAGCTTCAATCAGAAACGCGAACCAAAAGGGGTTTTTTTCCTGCCTCTAAACATTGAGCTGAAAATATGCCTGTAATCTTTGTAATGTGCATGGACACATAGGGTAACATGGAGCTGCTTCTATAGGCAGAACACAATACTCCTGTAGAAGCAGGAGTTCAGTATGCAAGTGAAGTTGCACTCTGCAAGGATTTTTTTTCCCACAGCCTATTAAATGTGGTGAAGCTTGACTTTGCAAAGAATATCCAATCACATGCAAGTAACATAAAATAACAGCAATTATTGATTGGATGATGCAATGCAAGTTGTGATGCGGCAGAACTTCACCTTATTCACTAAACTTAAGGGATAATTCCCTTGTAGAGGGCAAATTCACTTGCAAAGTGAACAGTAATTTTTGCTTTATTAAATCAACCCCTATCTGTCCTAACAAACGGTTAAAGATCTCAAGGCTTGGGTGGTGGATTATATGGTAATGCACTTTATCTCAGTTTTTCACCAGTCTGTCCCCACTTAGAAGTGGTTCAGAATAGCTTGTGGCTCTTAATAAACCTGCACCAAAGAAAAAACGTAAAGTGTTACTAAACCCACAACAATATAATCAGTCTGCATATGCATGCATGTTGTTGCACTCACTGTGGAACCTAAGGGGTCAATCCTCCACATTGTGTAAAAAGGCTGTTTAATCCTATCTTCTCTGATCCTCCCCTTCTTCCACTGTCTCCAATCCCTCTCCTAATAGTGCAGAGCCTTTAGAGACACATGCTCAGTCCGTTATGTCTTGCTAGGACAGTCAGAGTAGAATGAAAACTCCTCCTACAAGCTTTAACCAGACACTGATAAAAGTCACAAAAAATGTTTATACTGCTGTTGAGAAAAAGTAGTTAGCAGTTTATATTTAGTAAAATAAATAGAGGTGCACCGAATGGAAATTTTGGAGCAGAAACCGAAAGTTCAGGACACACTTGGCCGAAACCGAAAATGACCGTTTTTTTTTAAATATATATATATATATTTCATATATAATTGTATTCAAATTTTTACTTAATATAATTAATTTAAATGAATATTAATTTGTCTGCCATTATAGGCACTTTAGTGCAAAAAAGGCAAAGAAAATGCATGCCTTTAAATTCTATGTATGTCTTCACACTGGTTCCTTGCACTTCCTTTGTTGTGTCAAAAATCTTGCTTGCTGCATTATTGGTCAGTTAAAAAAATCGTACCAAAAAGGCACCTCCCTGTTAAAATGTCTGTTACATCTTCGATGTGGTTTTTGAGTCACATGACAAACACACCATAAGCATAGTAAAATTTGCTGTAAAATTGTGGCAAAATTGCTATAACATCAGAGCAAATATGCGGCAAAATTGTGTGCGTTTTATTGCCAAAATGCAGAAAACACCATTTTTGTCCGATATGTTTTGGCTTCAGAAATTTCGGTGTATCCCTAAAAATAATTACATTTCCATGTTCTATGTACTGTTGGAGACCAGATATAGTGAATGAAGGGTCCTGGGTTTAGTAACACTTTAAAAAGGTAAGAAATATGCATTTTTAAATAAAGTTAAGTTTGCCATGTAAATGGGAGCACATAACAGACATATAGAAGGGGTTTCTCAAATTTAAATATTCAACAGATTGCCTGCAGAGGTCTAACAGCTTCTTCTTTTTAATGTTGTTTATCTGAAACAGCTATTGATTCTTCCTTATCTGTTTTTACTATTTCAGTTGAGGACAGCTCATCAAGTTCTCTTGGGGGCAGACCATTCTTTGGCTTTTAAATTATTTTCATTAGCAGTCCAGCTATAAAAAAGGTTAATTAGTTCTCTTCTAAATGTTGAAAAACCTTCTGTAAGATGGAACATCATATACAGTGCATTATGGTTTAAAACCTGATTTAGGTGTTTATACTAAAGGGAATCCTCTCTTACTCATCAAGCGTATTTTCATTAATCAAATCAAACAAAATAGACGATGCCTATAAATCATAGCAGTGAAATTTCTACTGTACAACATAAATGTCGTCAATAAGTGTAAACTGCAGATGGCTCATAATTAAAGTTCTCCTTATTTAAAGAGTATGGTTATGCTTGTGGAAGTGACACTAAAAGAAAATATTTCTGCATACTCCTATCATTTACTAGTAGATTTTAGACCTAATACAATGCATTTCTGACTGGTATCATTCTTTATCCTTTTTTGTATCTCATCATAGGTGACATGTCTACTTTTGGTGCACCTTTCACAATAAAAGACAGTCCTTTGTTCCTCTGTTAATTATCTTTTTGATTTAGGAATTTATGCCTTAAGGAGGGACTTGGGTTGTCTCCAACTTTTATTCTGTATATTTTGCTCTTAGTATTTTTGCATATAAAGGTCTGATGGTTTCCAAATCTCTCTACACTACAGGGTTTCTCCACAAGAGTTCCTTGGAACCTTAGGGTTCCTACAGAGGTTCCTAGGGGTTCCATGAGCAAAGAGCAATTTCGACCTCTCAAATAAGTTCCCACTGACACCATTCATATTTTAGCTAAGTAGGGGTATTTTTTTCTAATGTCCCCACTGACCATCACATTAATGTTTCATGAGATGTAGATATAGTCATTTGTAGCAGGGGTTCCCTGAGATGGGAACGTTATTTCAAAGGTTCCTCTGTGTTGAAAAGTTTGAGAAAGGCTGATCTAATAACGTTTATTCTAAATATTCAATAACTTTTTTTTAGTTTCTGATCAAAATATTTGTTATGTCCCTGTACGGTTGTATAGCTTTCTGTAACTTTGTTTTTAATATATCCATAGCTGTTTTAGGTTCTCTGGACTGATGTTTACCAGGGCTTGCATCATTCTCAGAGATTTCCAGGGGTATTCTGCTCCATTCCTCATTAAACGTCTAAGTAGTAGAAAGCCAGAAACATAGATTTCTTACCATTAAAGCTTAACTGCACTTTCAATAAGCATTATACATACATTACCTTGAAAAAGTATTCATGCCCCTCAAATTTTCCACATTTTATCATAATGCAACCAAAAACATAAATGTATTCTATTGGGATTTTATATCATAGACCAACACAAAGTGGCAAATAAAATGTAAAGAAAAGAACAATTCACAAATATGTGAAAAGCGTGGCGTGCATTTGTATTTAGCCCCCTTTACTCTTGATACCTAATTAAGTTCACCCGTGTGTAATTTAATCTCAGTATAAATACAGCTGTTCTGTGAAGCCCTCAGAGGTTTGTTAGAGAACAGTGAACAAAGGAACACACCAGACAGGTTAGGGATAAAGTCAGGGAGAAGTTTAAAGCAGGGTTAGGTTATAAAAAATATCCCAAGCTTTGAACATCTCATGGAGCACTGTTCAATTCATCATCCGAAAATGGAAAGAGTATGGCACAACTGTAAACCTACCAAAGAGTAGCCGTCCACCTAAACTGACAGGTCGGGCAAGGAGAGCAGTAATTAGAGAAGCAGCCAAGGGGCCCGTAGTAACTCTGGAGGAGCTGCAGAGATGCACAGCTCAGGTGGGAGAATCTGTCCACAGGACAACTATTAGTTGTGCACTCCACAAATCTGACCTTTATGGAGGAGTGGCAAGAAGAAAGCCATTGTTGAAAGAAAGCCATAAGACGCCCCGTTTGCAGTTTGCCAGAAGCCATGTGGGGGACACAGCAAACATATGGAAGAAGGTGCTCTGCTCAGATGAGACCAAAATGGGACTTTTTGGCCTAAAAGCAAAACACTATTTGTGGCGGAAAACTAACACTGCACATCATACTGAACACACCATCCCCACCGTGAAACATGGTGGTGGCAGCATAATGTTGTGTGAATGCTTTTCTTCAGCAGGGACAGGCGAGCTGGTCAGAGTTGATGGGAAGATGGATGGAGTAAATACAGGGCAATCTTAGAAGAAAACCTATTAGAGTCTGCAAAAGACTTGAGACTGGGGCGGAGGTTCACCTTCCAGATGGACAATGACCCTAAATATACACCCAGAGTTACAAGGGAAGGATTTAGGTCAAAGCATATTCATGTGTTAGAATGGCCAAAGTCAAAGTCCAGACCTAAATCCAATTGAGAATCTGTGGCAAGACTTGAAAATTGCTGTTTACATACATTCTCCATCCAATCTGACAGAGCTTGAGCTATTTTGCAAAGAAGAATGGCCAAAAATGTCACTCTCTAGATGTGCAAAGCTGGTAGACATATACCCAAAAAGACATGCAGCTGTAAATGCAGTGAAAGGTGGTTCTGCAACGTATTGACTCGGGGGGCTGAATATAAATGCATGTCACACTTTTCACATATTTATTTGTAAAAAAAAATTGAAAACCATTTATCATTTTCCTTCCACTTCACAATTATGCGCCACTTTGTGTTGGACTATCACATAAAATCCCAATAAAATACATTTACATTTTTGGTTGTAACACGACAAAATGTGGAAAATTTCAAGGGTTATGAATACTTTTTTCAAGGCACTGTATGTAGACATCCTTGAAGCCTACAATTTGCCACTTACTATTGGAAAAATACACCATCAATAATATATTTAAATACAAGAACTAAAGTGTCATTTTTTGCAACCTGGTGGCTGCATTTATTTTCTTCTATAAACATTTTCTTTGATTTTTACCTGGTAATTCTACCGGTAGCATACGTCTTATTTTAGGGTGACAATGCTTGCTCACCAATATTGTATCTATGGGGGAGCAGTGCTGTCACTCTTATAACTATTATATCGTAAAACATAGGGGGGGGCGTGTTTTGTAATCCACAGGGGTGACAGTGCAGCACATGCAGAAAGCGCAAAAAGATAACACAAGATTTCTAGCAGGATTAAATGATAACTCTAAATATATAGCAAATATGAAAAGATAATATAGCATATACAAGTGGTACACAAGCCATATTGCAATGTAATGTTATTTAAAATTAATTTCCCTTTTCAATCTTCAGCCACTGTAAAAATTAAATGCAATATGGCAACCTGGAGGTGATCTGCATACTGTTGCTATAAAGAACGCCCCAGAAATGCCTTTTCTGCTCAGGTGATTGACTCGCTAATTTTTCTAGGAATCTGTACTAAGATGCAAGTCAGATTTTAGACATCCTTTAAAACAGGATTTGTAGCTTTTGGTGAGATACCGTACAGTGGTTAAATACTTCCAAGGGGATGCAGACACTGCTTTTCTCATCAGAATAATAAGCCCTTGTGCACGCAATGGAAATCACATTATTCTCTATGGTGCAGTACGACTTTCATTACATGGTGAAGTACGTTTTTTTAAAAGATGTGTTTGTTTCTTTTGCTGCAACACAATGCATTTTTACCCCTATAGATCTCAATGAGAGTGAATAATTTTGGTGCAGTTCTGTGCTTACAATCCAGTCTCTTTCTGCTACCAACAATGATGTCACAGCAGATATGCTAGTCTTTGGCCAAAACCAAAAAATGCATGAGACATGAAAACCAAGCATAAACAAAATACAAAATGCACTGAAATACACATGATTATGCAACAGCACTAGTGTGAACCTAGACTATGAGTGTGCCAGGTGATTATAATAAACCAGACCCTCCTATTCAGTATCAATCTACCATGGAAATATTATTCAGTACAGAAAAATGTAGGAATTTGCAACAACGTTTGTTAAAATCTTTGCAATGTACATGGATCACCCAAATGGATGTTTTTTTTTGTATTTAGCAAACAGCTACTGTATAACAAAACACTTTCAAATTGAAGACTAGCATGGTAAACCTCCTTCCTGTCCAGGCCATTTTTATATTTTTTTTTGAGAGAGAGCGAGCTTTCTTCTGGTGGTATTTAAAAGAGAAGTATGGGATTTTTTTTATCATATTTACCTAGGTGGATGCAGCATCGGTCTGATGCTGCATCTGTCCCCGCCTGCTCTAAGACTGAGACTTGAGTGATCAAACACCACTGATCGCTTGGTTCTTAGAAATTCCTGAGTAGAAAGCTGGTGACTGTCAGTCACCACTGTCTGCTCCCCCCTTTTCGCTGGATTGCTGAGCTGTGGATGGGGTGGGAGTGGCTGGCTCAGGCTCTCAGAGGCTCGCTGAGAGGCTGA
The DNA here is from genome assembly GCA_018402905.1 of Glandirana rugosa. Taxonomy (NCBI): domain Eukaryota; kingdom Metazoa; phylum Chordata; class Amphibia; order Anura; family Ranidae; genus Glandirana; species Glandirana rugosa. The sequence goes on along the minus strand of BLSH010357473.1, from coordinate 821,811 downwards.
GCCAGGTGCTGGCCCAGGGTTGTGGGTGCATCCCTACTATATAGTCACAATCTTTCCACAGCCTGGACCGACTCTGTGATGTCAGACGACAGCTGGCTTCAGCCCCTTGTCTGCTGAAAACGAGTCACAACAGTGCAGAACAAGCTGCACTCCAAACTTTGGCTGTACTTCTCCTTTAATTACCACTGTTTTATTTTATATTTTACTGTATAAAGTAAAAAAGAAAAAAAACTTTATTTCTGTTATAATACTTTGCAAATGAAAAATATTTCTTAATACACCCCAATGGGGTAAGGGGATATTAAATGTGAGACTTTTTCCCTGCCTAGATGCACTGAGGTGCCCAAAATCCAAGGAGCACATCCAGGGCATAAATTAAGCTTCTGATTTCCTGACTGCCTATCATATTTGTAGAGGCCATGCAGTGCCAGGATAGTAGGAACACCCTCAAAATGAACCACATTTTAGAAAGTTTACCCTGCAACATATTTACTAAAGCTGGCCATACAGTATACAATTCTCTTATTCAATCTCCTTTAGCTTTAGGCCTCATACACATGGGTGTTCTGAAAAATGAGCTGTAAAGCTAGTACCGATGCCAGGAAGAAAGCATTGTTAAAAATGTGATTTCATCAGCGTTTTGCATTAGCGTCAATGCGCATATTTTTTACACTAGTTTGAATAGAAGTCGGATCATTATTATCCGTCTTGTGGTGCGACTTGTGTGCTGAGGATCTTGAAGGGGAACCCCCTGCAAAAATGACAAAAAGAATTTGCCTAGTGTTCCCCCCCAAGAGGTACCAGACCCTTCGGTCTGGTATGGATTTTAAGGGGAACCCCCATGCCGAAAAATGGTTTAGGGTCCCCCCCAAAGTCCATACCAAACCCTTATCCGAGCACGCAGCCTGGCAGGCCAGGAAAGGGGGTGGGACGAGCGAGCATACCAGGCCGCATGCCCTCAACATGTTGATGAGGACAATGGCCTCTTCCCGCCAACCCTGGCCGTTGGTTGTCTGGGTCTGTGGGGGGGGCTTATCGGATCCTGGAAGCCCCCTTTAACAAGGGGGCCCCCAGATCCTGGCTCCCCACCCTATGTGAATGAGTATGGGGTACATTGTACTCCTACCTATTCACCTAAAAAGAAGGGTAAAAAAACACACTACACAGGTTTTTAAAATATGTTATTAAATCGGCTCCGACGTCTTTTCCCCTCTCTGGCTCTTCTCCCTCTCCGGCGTCTTCTTTCTTCTGCTCTTTTGCATGGTCTTCTTTCTTCTGAGGGGTATTCTAACTTCTGCTCTTTTGCTGGGTCTTCTGTCTTCTGCTCTTTCGCCGCTGTCTTCTCCCTCTGTTTTTCTTCCCATGTTGACACCCTTGTGTATGAGGCCTTAACTTCAACTTCATGTAGTGCAAGGGTCTGCCTCATTACATACAAATTGACATTGTTTAGGTTTGGCCTCATATTATATGGCTTTGGCAAATCAAAAGGAAAATTGTACAAGAAAATTGTATAATGTATGCTCAGCCTAAGATGTATGGTAAGTCTTCTGTATCAGAGATGGCTGTTAATGAACCACTGTTTTCTACAGGTGTCCTCCCCATTCCTCTCATCAGTGATACTCAGAATCTGAAAGGCCTCTTTACTATTTTACATTTTTGGACATTTTGGCAGTGGCCGTATTGGTACTTGGTTACCCTGATCTGTGACAGCTTATGCTGGTTGACAATTAGTACTAAATGACATGGTAATCAGGGCAGCCATCAGACATTTTGGGGCCCCTTACACAGCTTTAGACCTGGGCCCTCCGTCTGACCCCCAACATTCCCCAGGGCCCGCCCACTGGCCATCCCACCACATCCGCCCACTGGCCAGGGGTGTACACATGTCGCAGCCGCAGTAGGAATTATACACCCTGTCACACTTGCCAGGTGTAGCCTGCCAAGCATGACCCATCCAAGTCAAGTGTGCAATGCATGCTAGTATGGGATCCAAGGGGTTAAAAAAAGTACACAGGCGGCACAGCCTCACCCGATGCTTGCAATAAGACCTCACACCGAGCCATAAGTGCTGGAGGTCCTAAACTTGGATCAGTTGTGGTCCAGGGGGCCCTCTCCATGTGACCCAAGTTTGGTATTTTTATTGCCTATGGTTCAGGAGAACAGTGTCCCTAAACCGGGTGTCCTCCTCCCATAGACTGCAATGTTAAAAACTGCTAAAGTCTTTGCTGTAAGGGCTCTTAAGAGACTAGGGCCCCTTACAACAGTACTGCCTGTACCCCCTGATGGCGGCCCTGATTGTAATGGTGTGATAAAGTTACTGGTGCTGGCTTATGCCAAGGGACTCCCCTGGCAAAGCACTTTGTCCCCGTGTTCAGGACAAGAGCCTTTTTCTCACAACACTGGCTGATGGTTGTGGGGGTCTGTGGGCGGGGGGGCTTATCGGAATCTGGAAGCTCCCTTTAACAGCAAGAGGGCACCCAGATACTGGTTCCCCATGTGAATGAGTATGGGCTACATAGTACCCTTACTCATTCACAAAAAAAGTCACAAAATAGAAACATAGGCACCAATTCTTTTTTAGGTTACAACTTAAAAACCATTGCCAGGGGAAAGCTGTCATGGGTAATAGTGGAAGTAAAACCACTTGTATACATGATGTTCAACTCCTGCTGAAGGAGTAAATGTTTGAGCAGTGAAAGTTTGGTCCAAGCTTGTGTTCAGGGGCAACCTTGAGCTCATCCCTTGCCATTGTATGGTAAGAAGCAGTGGAATCACAGATAGTGTAAACTCCCAATAATTTTAATACAGGCATAATTAAAAACATCTCACTCGCATTATTTTAGTGCATGCCAGCTTTATATAAAACAGCTTGAATTACCAGCAGTGGCGTATCATCCATGGGTGCAGGGTGTTCACTGAACATGGGCCCCGAGGGGTGGGGGGGCCCACAGTGCTCTGACCAACACTGCACATAAGGATGATCTGTCCCTGGCTGACAGCCGGGGATTATTGGTGCGGTGTGGGCTTGCACACGGGCCCACTAATTTCATGATACACCCCTGATTACCAGATACTACATTCAGCTCTTTTCCCTGCTGACTCTCACCCATGCACCAGTCTCTGCTGCTCGCTGCGTTAATGAAGCTGCTTGGGACTGGCAGAATCTCCACCTGCCTTTTGCTTAACCACTGTTTGCACATCATATACACCTTTGTTTCATTTTGTGGTTAATTTGTGTAACAAATAAATTGAAGGTATTCAGTTATCTAAAGCATGGACTTGACACTATAATTTTTATGATTAGTGTAATGTAAAAGTCAACCACGGTATTCAGCTTTTTTATGCTATTTTTCAACTGTAAATTTAAAATCACTTTTCTTATGTTTTTCTTTGTAATGTTGCTAGCATAGCAGGGTTTAGTCATTAGGCAAAGTTCTTATGCTGATTTATTTATGTATGTCTTTTGAACGCGATGGACGTGTATTTTTTTCAACCTCACTAACTATGCACCTAAAATCATTCTATACATTTGTTATTTTCTGTCTGCATGAACAAAAAAAAAATTTTTAGTAGTGTTTGTTGTGAAACTTAAAAGGCAAAGTAACATGTTTCAACATGTTTCTTACTAGAAAAAGCAAAAAAAAGCAAACAGAGACTTGTGGCACAGCATTTAGGGAATTACCACAGGAGTTCAAAAAAGGAATATAAATTAGTAATCCACTGTCTATTTACTTTAGGTGAAGCAGCTTTGACCAGAGAAGGCCAAAAAACATTGTGAAACAATGTGGATAAACTCTTTAACTCTTTTTTGCACACATTAAAATGGGCATTTTTGGTCTAAAGATTACTCAAAACCCACAAAATGTGTCATATTTTAGGAAAGCAGGGGGTTTATAGGATAAAATGATGGTAATTGCAAATGTTTAGGCTGGGTTCACACCATTGCAAATTGGATGCATGTTCCCCTCATCCAATTCGCTATAGCAGGAGATTTTAACCGGCTTTCTATGAAGCTGGTTCACATATCTCCGATATGGCTCCGGTGTGAATTTGCACAGGAGCCCTGTGCATTTTTGGGCTGTTTCAGGACCGAATTCAGCCTAAAATTCGGGCTGAGATCGGACCTGAAACAGTGCACCAAGACGCACCAGACCCCTGCTCGCAGCCGCATCGCTATTAGGTGTGAACCCATCCTGAAATGTTGCACAGTGTTAGCGCAAACATTTAGCATTATTTTTATGTTTTTAGTAAGAAATACACTGCATTTCATTTTAGTGTACACAAACCCAATATATAATCAATCTTTTGATAAAATATATAAGATGAAATTGTGACGAGTAAGCAGATACAAAATATGTCAAACTTAAAAATTTTGCCTCTGCGGTGCCACAAAAAAAGTCCAGTACCCAAAATTATCCACATGGAATGCTTTAAAAACCTTTGCAGCTCATCTCTTTAGAGTTAACTATAAGGCGCTTTAGCGCTAAAAATAGCGCATGCAAAGCACCTGAAAAACTCCTCCCAATCCATCCCAATGTGAGAGTCTGAGTGCTTTCACACTGGGGCGGTGCACTTGCAGGACAGGAAAAAGGTCCTGTAAGCAGCATCTTTTGGGCGGTGTTGGAGCAATGTATACACCACTCCTCCACCCGCCCCTGTCCATTGAAATAAATGGGCAGTACTTCCGAAGCGGCTGAACACTGCTTTGGAAGCGCCACGCACCGGCACTTTTAACCCCTTGACAACTCCTTAGGGGTTAAAAGAACCCGCTGCCGCCCAAATAGCGGTTTCAAAGCGCCGCTACAACAGCGGTTAAATGCCGCTAAAACTAGCAGTGCTTTACCGCTGCTGCGGCTGTAGCTCCAGTGTGAAAGGGGTCTAAATAAAGGTCTCCGCATGATTCTTCTTATTGTCGCATGTGTGGTGATATCTAATTTCTGTTGCGCAATGTTTGTTTGAAAGTTATTAATTTGAATTATCTTAAACGTTGTAAGCTCCCCACATACATACTTGAATTCTTTTACACATATTTACTAGGACCTGTGCATAGCATTATTGCGTCACACATTTCACAGTGCCTGCCTTCTGAACTACAGAGTTGCCGAGGGGAGGAGTTTCAGGAGGTTTAGTCAGTACAAAAACTACTGCTTGCAGACTGCAAGGTACCATGGGAAATGCATTCTTAAGGCCCCTTTGACACAACTGTTCTGATCAGGTCCATCTGTCAGTTTTTAGGCAGCTCATGGGGATCATCTTTCCTGAGGAAAATAGTCAGCGTGCAGGCAGTTTTCTTTAAAATTTGGCGGTTTGCCAGGTTTATTTTAGGAAATATGTTTGCAGGTTAAAACAAACAAAACAGAAAATAATTGCTGTTCGGCGCTAAACTAAACAGAATAGTTTCCTCACTATACGGCATGGGGCTGGGCCCGACACCCACAAAACATAAGCCAAAATGCAAACCTTGTCTATTTAAAGTCCAGACGGACACAGAGCTCCCTCAGATTCCCCTCTGAGTTCCAGGTCAGAGCTCTAGTGAAATCTCTTCCTGATTATTTAAGCCACCTGCCGGTGGACTCCAGTGGACCACAAACTCCGGACCGGTAAAATCCGGACCGGACTCAGTTTAATCCAGTCCCAATGAACGCATACGAGGCGTCAGGTAGCGTCCGTCTACCACTTCCCCTCACATACCGTCACAATATATATACAGTGGTACCTCGGTTCACGAACAGAAGAGTTCACAAAAATTTGCTACAGTTCATGAACTCTGCTTCAGTTCATGAACACGATTTTTGGCCATGGTCTCTGCTTTTCTCTGCTCATGCATCCCAGAGAGACACTGAAAGTGTACAGTACAGTATTGAGAAGCTTTTTGGTGTGTTTTACTGTACATCCAGTATGGCTCCAAAGAAAATGCAGAGCAAGCATGGTGGTAAGAAGAAAGTACAGAGTAGTAATGCAGGTGACAATAATGTACAAGATTAGGTTTCTCTCTCTTCATACTGTACTGTACTTTTTTCCATAGCGTTTCCATGTGTTTCAAAAACAAAAAAAAAGGTCAGAACGGATTAAACGGATTTACTTTAAACACAATGGAAAATTTGCCTTGGTTCACAGCCAATTTGGTTCACGACCAGAGTCAGTTCAGGTTAGCCCCCTGACCTCCGACCTCCGTGCTCCATCACCATCTTGGCCATCTGGGTAACACGTGCTGCAACTAACCTTTTATCTGTCTAGGCTGACTATGTAAATGGTTTTCCCCTTACAAAACTGTTACAACTGCATCTTATATGAAGACATTCTGCCTGTACTGCCTTTATTATATGGTGTTGATATACTGACATGATTGTGTTTGTTCTATTAGATTACCATTGAGTGCTCCAGATGAAGCGCAAAATCCTACCGCAAAACTAGTTGAGCTCCTCTCTGTGACTTCATGTCTTGGTGGTTTGAAACCCTATATACACCTTGGGTTTCATGTTTATACCTTTGATGATATACTCTTATCAATAATTTAATAGGTTTCACCCCAGGCATATTTGAGTCAGTTTACTCTATATTAGTCTATCCTCTTCCCTCATTCACCCCATACACTTATGGGTCAGTGGTCCCTCTGGGAAGACGCCTTTTTAGTTATATTTCTTGCTATATCTATGATGTTTGATATCATTGTGATGTCATGTTTTTAATCCATGAATTGTCTTATACTATTCTGAAATAGGCCTTTGAGCCTACTATTGTAACAAATAAAGTATATTTTTTATTATTAACGCATGCCTATAAAGTCCATGTCTTGAACTGCAATTCCACACGCATATATAAATCGTGATCACACCACACATGTGAGATATTGTAGTAAATGTAAGTGTGAGACCAATAATTCTAGCACTGGACCTCCTGTGTATCTCTAAACTGGTAACCTGTAAAGGTTTTTACAGCGTCGCCTATGAAGAATTTTAACCACTTGCCGACTGGGCCATAGCCAAAAAATGGATGCAGCGTGGTCGGATAATTCTGGGAGGGCATACTATAATGTTCTCCTGCACGACCCCTGGAATATCCGTGACCATGGTAAAGGGCCGATGACAGCTGCATTTTACCACGTGATCGCTCCGTCAAATGACAGGGCGATCAGTTGAAACCAAGGAGACGCATGCACTGCTTAGCTCTTCCCCTTTCCGTACTGATTGGTACAGTGGCAGAGGAGAGGGGAGAGATTGGGTGCAGCAGTGCTGTGGGCTGGATCTGCAGTGCCCACAGCGCAGCCCTGTGCCCATTCCTGCACTCATACCCATCCATACTCAGCCATCCCATCCATGCTCAGCCACCCTATCCATGCTGAGCCATCCAATCCATGCTCAGCCATCCCATCCATGCTCAGCCAGTCTGTTGTGCTAGGGGAGAGGTTTATGGGAAGGCTGGAGGAGTGTTTAAACTAGGATTGAGGGGGGAGGGTGCATTAGATTATAACGGGGTAGACAGGTCAGACAGGGGTCAGCCCCTATTGGTGGGTGGAATGGGGAAAGATGGGGGGAGGGCACAGAAAGATGATATGAAGGTTCCCATGTTACAATCAACCATTGGAAATGGTACTGTTTGTGCTAAAATTAAAAATATGCAAGATACATGTGCAAAAGGTGACAGTGAATTAAAGTGTTTGTTCACCAATGCCAGGAGTCTGCCAAGCAAAATAGGTGAGCTAGAAGCTCTGGTGCATGAGGAGAACTATGATTTGATAGCTGAATCTTGGCTTCATTCTTCACATGACTGGGCTATTAATATTCCTGGCTATGCTCTCTTTCGGAAAGACAGGGTAAAACGGAGGGGTGGTGGTGTCTGTCTCTATAAAGATAGACACGTTCCTCGTCTCAGAGGTGGAGGAGAAATGGTGACCCTCCAGATATTGTTTGAGGTTACTATTGGAAACATCACGCGTGTGGGTATACGTCTAGATGGGTATTACGAAGTCTGAGTAGTGTGAGAGGTAGTTGATCCAGGAGTAAGTGTGAGCGAAACTCTAGTGAAGAGTGTATCTCTGTCTGTGGTGGTGGGGAGGCAAAATGGGACAGAAAGGCTTTCTCTCGTATCGGTCCTTATAATTATCGGGTCAGTACACTTCTTACTTCGGTTCTAAGTCGATA
>BLSH010357473.1:755525-792134 GCA_018402905.1 Glandirana rugosa | reverse complement strand
TTCTGGAAAGAGGTCCACTGCCTCTCCTCAACCAATATGACCTACTTTCCGGAATACTTGCCTGCTCAATACTTACTTCAACACACTTCCCTTTCTCAGTCAGCTTACAAAGGGTCCTTGCTCCTTCATCTAGTCAATGCAAAACTATGCATCCCCACACATTGGAGAGATACTAGCCCCCCTACCGTAAAGGAATGGATCCAATGGGTTGTGAAAACAGCCAAAATGGAGGATTTCATCCACCAAGCCAAAGAGACTCCAGACAAATTCTGCAAAATCTAGGCCTGCTGGTTGATCTTCACACACTTGGTAGATTATCATAACATACAGTACTATACACCTGAAATGATAGTAACCCATGAGAGCTTGGAATTAGGAAATCAAGGGAACGGGAGCTGTTACATGAAGGGGGACAAAGACTTATTTCCCCTTCTCCTCCCATTCTCACGGCCAACTGCCCATACTCTAACTTTATCCATACGAATTTAAAGCCCTTGCGCACACGCTCTCTAAGCCGATACGATCCCCAACCCCATATCCCTAGCACATTATTACTTTTAACACTATTGTTGGATACATTTTATCTAAAGATTTATCAGCACCTCTATATATCACTTTGTACAAGCACCTTAAAATATCAGGGCAACGTGAATACATATATGATACTAGCACATTATCATTTTTAGGAAAGTGATATAGTCGCTTTAGCCTGTATCTGCAAAACGATAAGCACTGTCGGCAGTATTATTTGTATTCTTTTTACTTGGACTGTGTGCAACTGGGGTCGTCACATGTCAACACGATACTAGCACATTAATACGTTTATTTACTGAAAGTTAGGGGGACAGATCATTTTATTTAGCATCCGACAAGGCACACCTGTTTCCAGTATTACATTCCAAAAATACTCACCCCATCACTACATAGCGATATTGGCACACTAGCATTTTAAATTTTGGTTACCATTACTTATAACGTATTTTTTTCTATACTCACAATCAGAACCATATATGAAAGAGATACCTACTATAGATAAATAAGAATTTGGCACACCATTATATCAGGGGAGCGCCAACCCAGACTCAAACAATCAAATACATGGTTTTCAATGTGTCCAGTTCACATAGGTGCGGTGCATTCACAGTCCGCATTGCATAGGAAACGTGTGCGTTTTCTGTGCAGTACGGTGCAAATTCCCAGTCCATTATGTTCAATGGGAACGCATCTGACACGCAGATGTGCTCTGCACTGAACGGGGATCTTTCCCCCTGCTGGCTGACCCTCCCCCCTCCCTCCTCGGGCAGCTGCTGCACTGTGGGAACGGATAGGAGCCGCCGTTCTCACAGGCAAACAAGCTGGAATTCACACCACTATGGTGTGAATCCAGCCTTACAATGGAATGAACATTCTTACTCAGGTATACCTGCAAAGTCACAATTCACCGCACAGACACACTGCCCCCCCCCTTCTTTGAGGGGATTAAGATGTTATTTCCAATGACCCATGGGTAAACGTCTTATCTTGCTTCTGACATTTCTTTACGCTATATTAAACTTGCTTTTGTACATACACCTTAATGATATTGCTATGACGATTGTACTATCCAAGTTGACCTTCAGATTCTCAGTTTCTGATGTTGTGTTATTCCATATCTCACTGTTCATATTTTGTAATTGATCTTTTTGCAATTCAATAAACCTTTTTTGAAAATCAAAAAAAAAACTGTGCATTATAGCCAATCAGCTTCTAAGTTCAGCTTGTTCAATTAAGCTTTGACAATAAGCCCCAACTCACATCGGGCCATTTCAAATCGCACGCCAAATCGGAGCCTATTGCCGGCAACGGTGCCGTCTGAAACAGTGTGACGCGGACTTTGTGGCACTGCACTGATTTCCAAAAGTAGTTCCTGTACTACTTTTGGGGACTTCGGGGGCGATTTCAATAGACATCTGTGCATGAACAAGCACAGATGTCTCTCAAATTGCCCCTGAAGTCGGAATGAAATATCGGTTTGAAGTCGTGCGAGTTCAGCTGAACTCGCACAATTTCGAACTCGCATTCAGTGTGAACCTAGGCTAAAACCAGAACTGTACCAGATTTTGCACTCTTCAGTTTTTAGTAAATCACCCCCCCTGTGCCCTCTTACCTTGATGTATGCTTGCTGCACAGCACTGATGTCATAGGCTTCCTACACCTTCCCTTCATTTGCAAAATGCAGAACAGATCACTACCCAGAACATTGTGGCCAGTCAGTGTTTCCTTGTGGTTAACCACTTCCCTCATACAGCAGCCCAGCCTTCATCACCTCCTACCAATGCAGCCAATGGATAACATATAAATAAACTAAAACAGATTTGCAGGAATGCATGCATGCACATGTCTAAGGCCTGATTCACACCTATGCATTTTTAGTGCTTTTTGCATTTTGCAGATTTTCACTACAGTACATTTAACATGGTTTCCTATGGAACACGTTCTGTAGTGCAAATCTGCAAAATGCAAAAAGCACTAAAAAGGCATAGATGTGAACCAGGCCTAACGTGCAATTTGGGAGTGTTTTAGATAATAAAAAGATACTAGTTCTGCTTAACATATCATACAGCAACAATAAGATTATTTCCATGCAAAACAATCCCATTAAAAATAATATTTAGCAGATAATGGGCATACCTCGAAAAATGTACATGTGTGAAACCAATATCCGCGGAGGGAAAGAAACAGTATAAGCGTGCGTTTCTAGACGCTTTGCTAGGGTTGCTCATTTAACCCTTTTGGCGCCAGTGATTCGAGAGTGAAAATCAAATATATTTCTTTTTGCAATAACAATTTGTTAAGGTCAGCTTTAGGCAGCGTACTGTCTATCACTTCATTGATTTGCTGTCTTAAATCAGGAACAAAATGACATTTCTTAGCAGTGTGACTGACCAGAGAAGTGTCTAGTCAATTTGTTAGAGCTGTAGACCTTAGATTGATGTTGGCTTTAATGAATGCGCAGATGTGGTACTACTTGTCTGCCCCACATTCACCAATCTGCAGGGGCATTTCAACAAGAATTCTATGCTGTTATCTGCGTCTCCCGTCTCTTGTGTGAACACTTTAATAATACTTTGATTATTTTGCTAGAATAGCAGCAGCTCTTATGCAGGTAATTTTGTCCTAGCAGGTCCACCTGTAATCTATGTAACACCAATACATTTTTTTCCTCCCTCTATATGAACAGTGAGTGATTAAAGAACAGGTTGACTTTATCTGGGTCTTTTTTTAATCACCTTTCAATGATAATTGATGTTTTCCTCGGTTTAAGGTGGACTAAGAACTATAATTACTATTGTAAATCACACAGAACATTTTCTACAGGGCCTTCATAAGTTACATCTGTCAATGGCCTTCACGTTTCTTGAACCTAACATAGATAGATTATACTCCTTTTCCTTGAAGTACTAAATATGAACATTTTTAGGTCTAAGTTATTTTTGTTGTAATTGTTTTTTTTTTATAAAATGACATTAATAATATAGTAACTGCTACTTAGTAGAGTGGGATTTTTTTTTGCAAATCGCAGTGTATGTCCAAGATTTGAGGTACCTTTACTGTTTTTTTAAGCGTATCTAAGTCCATGAAGAAAAATGTAATGCAGTGCAGCTTACCAGCTTCCACAACCAATTCTTAGATGTTTTTATGCTTTTCTCTTTTATTTTTACTTGGAGCTTCTGTCAGTACCACGATTCCTGTCCTAGGGGGTCAATGCTTTCCCACTGTACCTGTGGAGGAATAGTGTTGTATCCTCTACTTCCTTACATAGAAGGAGGTGTTTTGTAGTCCTCAGAGGTATCTGGAAACATTGGTATTGATTTACTAAAGGTAAATGGAATGTGCACTTTGCAATGTGCAGATGCACTCTGCAAATGTAGTTGTACCAGAGCTTAGTAAATGAGCAGAAGCTCTGTTGACTTCCATCATCAAATCACGTGCAAGCAAAAATGCTGTTTTTTTGTGATTGGGTATTCTTTGCAAAGTGAAGATTTACCTCATTTACTAAGCTCTGGAGCAACTGCACTTGCAGAGTGCAATTGCAGTTTGCACAGTGCAAAGTCTGTTTGCCTTTAGTAAATCAACCCGATTGTGTTTTATTAGAGTGCAGCACAGTTAGCTGTTCACTTAACTTAGTGAATGAGGTTATGCTGACAAATATACAGTTTTTGTTTTTTATTTCATTGTGCAAGATTGGGTAGTTCATGCAAATAAAATTTTCACCACATTCAGAAATCTAAGGAACAGGGACTAACATTTATTAGTAATAAAACTAACACCAGCTTTTTAACCACTTCAGCCCCAGAAGGTACCCCCCCCCCCTTCATGACCAGGTCATTTTTTGAGATACGACACTGCGCTACTTTAACTGACAATTGCGCATACGTGCGATGCTGTACCCAAATACAATTTATGTCCTTTTTTCCCCACAAATAGAGCTATTTTTTGGTGGTATTTGATCACCTCTGTAGTTTTTACTTTTTGCGCTACAAACAAAAATATACAGACAATTTTGAAAAAAAAAAAACAATATTTTTTACTTTCTGCTATAAAACATATCCAATAAAAAAAAATGCAAAAAATCTAATCTCTTTATCAATTTAGGCCAATATGTACTCTGCTACATATTTTTGGTAAAAAAAATCCCGATAAGTGTATATTTATTGATTTGAGCAAAAGTTATAGCGTCTACAAACTATGGGATAGATTTATGGGATTTTTATTTATTTATTATTTTTACTAGTAATGGTGGGAATCAGCAACTTGTAGTGGCACTGCGACATTGCAGTGGACAAATCTGATACTTAGGCCTCATGCACACAGGGCATTTTACAGCTGCTTTTAGCAGCTTCAGACATTTTGTTTGCAGCTTAAAAACACATCTCCATGTTATTCTATGGCTTCATGCACACCTAGGCTTCTAGGAGCTGTAAGTGGCATAGGTGTTTTCAAGCTGCAAAAAAAACCCCAGGACCAGCGTGTTCTGTGGACCATAGTTAGAGCTGTAAACGCGTGTGACACTGGTAAAAGCTGCTAAACGCAGCTTAACGCTGGATACAGCCGCGTTGAGATCCGTCAAGTGTTTTTTTTTTTTGACCTGTCAAAATCAATGGTTTCTTATGAGAGCCCATTGATTTGACTTGCGGAGCAGCTTGTGCGCTGAGGATCTTGGAGGGGAACCCCTCACCAAAATGAAAAAAAAACAAAAAACTGGCGTGGTGTTTCCCCCAAGATGATACCAGACCCTTCGGTCTGGTGTGGATTTTAAGGGGAACCCCCATGCCAAAAAAAAAAAAAATTGCGTTAGGTTCCCCCCAAGATCCATACCAGACCCTTATCCGAACATGCAGCCCAGCAGGTCAGGAAAGGGGAGGAGATGAGCGATCAGTCCCCCCCTCCTGGGCCATACCAGGCCACATGCCCTCAAAATGGGGGGGTGGGTGCTTTGGGGTGGGGGTGCCTGCACCCCCCACCCCAAGGCATCTTGTCCCCCATGTTGATGAGGACAAAGGCTTCTTCCCGACAGCCCTGGCCATTGGTTGTCGGGGTTTGCGGGCGGGGGGCTTATCAGAATCTGGAATCAAGGGGACCCCCCCAGATCCCGGCCCCTCACCCTATGTGAATGAGTATGGGGCACAAAGTGTCAAGAATGAAAACAGTACACAGTTTTTTAAAGTAATTTATTAAGGCAGCTCCGGCGTCTCTTCCAATTTCTTTTTCCCTCTCCAGCAATGTCTTCATCCTCCGGTTCTTCTCCTCTCTCCGCTGATGTCTTCTCCCCTCTCAGCTTCCTCTCCTCTCTCTGCGGTCTTCTGCCTCTGCTGGGTCTCCTCTCTGCGCTGTCTTCTCCCTCTGATCTTCCTCTGATCTTCTCTCGATTCTCTCTCCCCCTGTAATGCTTGGTCCGCAGTGTGCCTTTACTTATATAGGCATGGGGCGGGACCATCCGAAGACATCATCCAGAGGCCCCATCCCCTTGCGACATCGTCATACCGGTGCATGATGGGATGATGACATCACAGGGGGCGAGGCCTCCAGATGATGTCACCGGATGGCCCCGCCCCATGTCTATATAAGCAATGGCACACGGCGGACCAAGCATTACACCGGGAGAGAGCATCAAGAAGATTGGAGGAAGAACAGAGTGAGATGACAGCACAGAGAGGAGGCCCGGCAGAGGCAGAAGACTGCGCAGAAGAACCGGAGATGGGAGAAGACATCAGCAAAGAGAGGAGAAGAACCGGAGGATGAAGACATTGCCGGAGAGGGGAAAAGAAAACAGAAGAGATGCCAGAGCTGCCTTAACCACTTGCCGACCGCCGATCGGCATCTGACGGCGGCAAAGTGGCTCGTTCCCGCAAATTGCCGTCATACGACGGCGGCTGCGGGAACGAGTTTAATGAGCCCGGCGGCGCGCGCGCTCACTGTGTCCAGGGGGGCCAGGGAGCGGGTGCGGCGGCTTCGATTGCCGCCGGCTACCCGCGATGGCCCCCCCGGAGCGAGTGAGCGGAGGTCCGTGTATGTAAACACGGACCTCCGCTCTGTGTGAGGGGGGAGGGCTGTGATCACAGCCTTCCTTTACGTGAAGGCTGTGACCACTTCCCTTCCCCAGCTAGGCAATCCCCCATACAGTTAGAACACGCCCAGGGAACATAGTTAACCCCCTGCAGGTTAACCCCTTCACTGCCAATGGCATTTACACAGTAATCAGTGCATTTTTATAGCACTGATCGCTGTATAAATGCCAATGGTCCCAAAAAAGTGTCAAAATGGTCCGACATGTCCGCTGAAATATCGCAGTACCACAAAAAATCGCAGATCGCCGCCATTTTTAGTAAAAAATAAAAAAAATTAAAAACCCCAAAAATGAATTCTCATCATCCGTAAACGCGACCACTTTTGCGCAAACCAATCAATAAACGCCGATTGCAATTTTTTTATCGCAAATATGAGGAAGAATATAAATCGGCCAAAAACGGTGAAAAAAAATGTTTTTTTATATTTTTTTTTTGGATTTGTATTTTAGGAAAAAGTAAGAAATTTGGGTTTTTTTGCAAAATTGTCGCTCTTCTTTTGTTTATAGCGGCGATCAGAAATGACGCAGCGGTGATCAAATACCACCAAAAGAAAGCTCTATTTGTGGGAAAAAAAGGACGCAAATTTCGTTTGGGTACAACGTCGCACGACCGCGCAATTGTCAG
This sequence comes from Glandirana rugosa, assembly GCA_018402905.1. NCBI lineage: Eukaryota > Metazoa > Chordata > Amphibia > Anura > Ranidae > Glandirana > Glandirana rugosa. Next base: position 784,902 of record BLSH010357473.1, on the reverse strand, counting down.
TTAAAGCGACGCAGCGCCGAATCGCAAAAAGGGCTCCGGTCCTAAAGCTGGAAATCCTTCCGGGGCTGAAGTGGTTAATAAATTACTTTAAAAACCTGTGTACTGTTTTCATTCTTGACACTTGTTAAAGGGAGTTTTCAGATTCAGATAAGCCCCCCACTCGCAGACCCCGACAACCAATGGCCAGGGTTGTCGGGAAAAGGACAAGGTGCTTTGGGATAAGGGGTGCAGGCCCCCTGCCCCAAAGACGCCACCCCCCCAATTTGCGGGCATGTGGCCTGGAATGGTCGGGGGGGCGCTTGCTCGTCCCCTCCCCTCTCCTGACCTGCCAGGCTGCATGCTCGGATAAAGGTCTGGTATGGATCTTGGAGGGAACCTCACGCCATTTTTCTTTTGCCATGGGGGTTCCCCCTAAAATCCATACCAGACCGAAGTGTCTGATATCGTCTTGGGGGGAAACCCCACACCAGATTTTTTTTTTTCATTTTGGCGAGAGGATTCCCTTCAAGATCCTCAGCTCACAAGCTGCACTGCAAGTCTGATCATCATGATCTGACTTCTGGTGCGACTTCTAGTCAAATAAATGGGCTCCCATAGGGAGCCATTGATTTTGAATAGAGGCAGAGAAACGCTGCTAAAAGCTAGCATGGCTAAACGTGCATTAATGCCAATGCACAAATCGACTAAAAGCACGTTTTTACAGCCACTTTTTCCTGGCGTTGGTAGTGGCTTTGCAGCTTGTTTTTTCTAACGCCCCATGTGCATGAGGCCTAAGTGACACTTTTTGGGGACTAGTGAAACTAATACAGTGATCAGTGCTATAGGGGCACTGAAAGGGGGGAGGAGCAAGAATCGCACATGGGGAGAAGAGGAGGATCAGGGCTGTTCTGTGCAAAACCATTGCACAGAGCAGTAAAGTATAACATGTTTGGTGTTTTAACAAAAAAAAGGTTAGACTTGATATTAGTCTCCTGTAATTCCTCTTACAACAGCACTCATGTGCGAAGGGAGATGGTCCAGTGGCCGGAGTTAGCAGACTGACATCACATTCTGTTGGATAGGATGTACTGACAGCAATCAATGTGAGTTTCAGGCGGCTTCATTTTATTAGTGTATGATTTGAATTGATTGTGCCAACTATATTACACTATTAGAGCTCTCTTTTTATTTTATTGTTGAATAGGAGCGCATTTACAAGATTTGCCAATTGGGAGCCCTAGGGTCCTTTCACACATGGCTGTCCATTTTCACAGATTCCACTAGCTCAGCAGGGATTGATCCGTTGATCCCCACTGAGCCGGCAGATGACAGGTCCGTCTCCGCTCATAGTGCAGAGGCGGACCTGTCAGAGTCCCGATCTCTTCTATGGGAGATGAGATCAATACGGATCCGCCTGTCCATTTTCATACAATTCCATCCGATCCGCCAGACAGATGGAATATAGGGTCAGTGGACATGTCGCCGCTGACCTCCGTCGCTCCATAGAGGTAAATGGAGCATCCGATCTGGTCCACCTGAAAAACAGACAGACAGACCTGATTGGTCCTCATGTGTGAAAGAAGCCTTATTTGGATCCAAATGTGCAAATGTGTAGTGACTTCTTTATGCAGTGAGGTCCTACTATCTAGTAAGTTTTCACCTTAAGTGTTACGTGGTAATTGGTTTTCTTTAACACATTTACCTTCCTATGCACCGATTTTTCCATATAATGATCAGATTTGCAAGATTTCATGGTTGGACTTTTTGTGACCCTCAGGATCCACTGGATGTGGATTGCACAGTTTGTAATTGGGACAGTCTCATTCTTATCGCTGCAATTTATATCCAAAATCATCCCCATATTTACAGTTTAACAGTGTGTTTAGTTGTTTGCTGGAGTTCAGCTTTGAATATCAAATTTTTTCAGCACCCAGGAATGATAAAAGGTGTGTGAAATAGAAGGGGACAAGCTAACAACATAGAGGGAACAAGCATATGTCATATCATTCGTGCACTGTCAGCTGAACAAGTATGGTAAGAGTTACCGGAATGCAGTCTAATAAAGGATGAGTTATCACTGCTAAGGTAGTTGATTGCCAGGACTTGCTGCTCTCAATAACGATGCGTCAAATGTTGTAAATCTTTGTTGACATTTTCTGTCTTGTCTACAATGTTTTTACCATGCATATTTTTCACCCGTCTAATAGCCTCATGTTTCTCTTCAGAAATTGCTCATTTTTACTCTCCGAATGTTTTCTCTTAGATAAGTATAGGGCCTCTTTGTTGATGTGGAAACCGTTCACAGTTGTTTAGAAGCACAAACATGTATGTGAACATGCAGTAATTACTGTTTCTGTTGTAATGATTTCTTAATCATTTTATAGCTGGTTGTCAAAGTTAAATTGTAAGCAACATAAACTCTAGTGAGAATTTTTTCATTTATATTTTTTATAATACATCCTGTGTAGTCTGAGAATGGGGTTGTAGGGCTGAAGGTTGCTAGTGGCAACATAATCCAATGGTATTGGCTTAAAGATGTAGTAAACCGCCTGCAATTTTTTTTTTTTTTAACCTGCAAGGTAAAGTTATAATGTACTAGTATGAATTGCATACTAGCACATTATGTGAAACTTACCTTAGTACGAAGCCCTGCAGTGGCGAGCTGTCAGCGCTGACACGGCTTCCATCTTCATCTGGTCTTCCTTCCAGGTTCGCTGACTCGTGCGTGCGGGAGCCGACTTTTACGACACAAGACTCTGAAGGAACAGCCCGGGTTGTCATCGGCTGCATGCACAGTAAATATCTCCTAAACGGTGCACCTTTAGGAGATATTTACAGTACCTATAGGCAGGGCAGCCATCAGAAACTTTGGGGTCCCTTACACAGCTTTAGACCTGGGCCCCCTGTCTGACCAAAGTATTAGAAAGGGAAAGATATCCCAGACATATAATATATCCCCCTGGACTTTGTCGGCAGTCATACAAAATATGAAAAAGTATGGAATTTAGTAAAAAAAGCTATTGCATTTTATTGGTACAAAAAATAGGATAAAATGAAGCATAGGAGTGAGCAGGAACACATGAGCTCACCTCAAACAATGCATGTACATGTAGAGAAATACATATGCAATGTATACATCATTGACACATTTGAACATTTAAAAACACAAGGGTTTTTGGAACATGGTACCACATTTAACAGCAAACATTTGGATGGCTTTGATGCATTTGAGATTAGGCACACTCAGGAGCTGCTTGAAGGGAAGGATCCTGGGGCTATGTCACAAATATCCCAACATGTTTCGGTCAATCCTTCATCAGGGGACAATAAACATCAAGCGAAACGGAAATTGTGCTGTCTGTAAAAGGGTTAAATCAAATATAACAACATCAGTTTTATTGGTAGTACAGCTAATATAGATTGCATGTCATTTGGTAAAAATGCGTTTCCAGGACAAAGACTGGAATAGAGAAGGAAGAAGTTAAAGTAAACCATCACTTACATCTAACTGGAGGTACCATCAACCAAATTTCAACGCAGCCCCGGACAGGATCTGGAGGTCAGGTCCAAAGATGGGCCAAGGGGAGGCAAGTATCTCAGGGGTGAAACAGAAAATTCTGTGCATCCACAAAGTGGCTAGATCAGCTAGACCTCGCAGGGAGGTCTAAGATAACACTAATTGAAAAAGGAAAAGAGAAAAGGACGTATATGTGTATGGATATATAATATATAAGCGTATAACGTAATGTAACAACAGGGAGCAGAGAAGCCCCTCGTTATAATGTGTTTAAGCAATCCCATGAACTGTGCCGCATGAGTGCATTGCCAACTAGGGCAATGTCTGACCACCAACATTCCCCAGGGCCCGCCCACTGGCCATCCCACCACATCTGCCCACTGGCCAGGGGTGTACACATGTTACAGCCCTAGTAGGAATTATACACCCTGTCACACTTACCAGGTGTATCCTGCCAAGCATGACCCATTCAAGTGAAGTGAAGTGTTCAATGCATGCTAGTGTGGGATTAAAGGGCTTAAAAAGACAGTGCACAGGCAGCACAGCCTCACCCAATGCTTGCAATAAGACATTGTCCAAACATGGACCAGTTGTGGTCCAGGGGGCCCTCTCCATGTGACCCAAGTTTGGTATTTTTTATTGCCTATGGTTTGGGAGAACGGTGTCCCCAAACCGGGTGCCCCCTCCCATAGACTCCAATGTTAAGTTCGAAATTCACCCGACAGTTGCCGGTCAATGACTGGTCAGTTTGAGGACCCGGTACGGCCAACCATAGGTGATGGAGGTCCCAAACTTGGACCGGGTGTCCCCCTCCCATAGACTCCAATGTTAAAGACTGCTAAAGTCTTTGTTGTAAGGGCCCCTTGAGACACTGGGGCCCCTTACAACAGTACTTCCTGTACCCCCCTGATGGCGGCCCTGCCTATAGGTAAGCCTTATTATAGGCTTACCTATAGGTACAATTCATGCAATGGAGTTTACTCCCACTCACTTTAACCTTGAGCTTTTTGGCAAGTAATGATGCAAAAGGCGATGATATTCTTAAAAAGAACAGAAACTCTGGAACCTGTACCCCAAAAAAAGGTAAAGGACTGGTCAACAGTATTACCAGTGGCCTCACAGCAGCTGATCATCTTCCTTTTCCTGATTTACCTTGCCTTGTTCTACACTTTGGGGTTGATTTACTAAGGCTGGAGAGTGCAAAAACTGGTGCAGATTTGCATGCTAGCCAATGAGCTTCTAACCTCAGCTTTTTCAATCAAGCTTTGACAATAAAACCTTGAAGCTGATTGGTTTCTGTATGGAGCTGCAATACATTTTGCACTTTCTAGCTTTAGTAAATAAACCCCTTTGTGTCTGAGTGGAGGTGGTCAGACATGCTTGGCCAGTCCATCACCTTTACCCTCAGCTTCTTTAGCAAGGCAGTGGTCATCTTGGAGGTGTGTGTTGGGGTCGTTATCATGTTGGAATACTGCCCTGCGGACCAGTCTCCAAAGGAAGGGAATCATGCTCTGCTTCAGTATGTCACAGTACATGTTGGAATTCATGGTTCCCTCAATGAACTGTAGCTCCCCAGTGCTGGTAGCACTCATGCAGCTCCAGACCATGACACTCCCACCACCATGCTTGACTTTAGGCAAGACACACTTGTCTTTGTACGCCTCACCTGGTTGCTGCCACAAATGCTTGACACCATCTAAACCAAATACATTTATCTTGGTCTCATCAGACCACAGGGCATGGTTCCAGTAATCCATGTCCTTAGTCTGCTTGTCTTCAGCAAACTGTTTGCGGGCTTTCTTGTGAATCATCTTTAGAAGAGGCTTCCTTCTGGGGCAACAGCCATGCAGACCAATTTGATGCAGTGTGCAGCGTATGGTCTGAGCACTAAAAGGCTGACCCCCCACCCCTTCAATTTTTGTAGCATTGCTGGCAGCACTCATACGTCTATTTCCCAAAGACAGCCTCTAGATATGACCCTGAGCTTGCGCACTCAACTTCTTTGCTTGACCATGGCAAGGCCTGTTCTGAGTGGAACCTGTCCTGTTAAACCGCTGTATGGTCTTGGCCACTGTGCTGCAGCTTAATTTCAGGGTCTTGGCAATTTCCTTAAAGCCTAGGCCATCTTTATGTAGAGCAACAATTCTTTTTTTTCAGATCCTCAGAGAGTTCTTTGCCATGAGGTGCCATGTTGAACCTCCAGTGACCAGTGTAAGAGAGTGAGAGCGATCACACCAAATTAAACACACCTGCTCCCCATTCACACCTGAGACCTTGCAACACTAATGAGTCACATGACACCGCGGAGAGAAAATGGCTAATTGGGCCCAATTTGGACATTTTCACTTAGGGATGTACTCACTTTTGTTGTCAGCGGTTTAGACATTAATAGCTATGTGTTGAGTAATTTTGAGGGACAACACATTTACACTGTTATACAAGCTGTACACTCACTACTTTACATTATACCAAAGTGTAATTTCTTCAGTGTTGTCACATGAAAAGTTAGAATAAAATATTTACAGAGATACTATATATATATATATATATATATATATATTTACAGGCGGTCCCCTAGTTACAAACATCCAACTTACAAATGACTCCTACTTACAAACGGAGGTAGTCAACAGGAAGTGAGAGGAAATCTCCCCCTAGGAAGGGAAATTCACAACTGTAAGAGTTATTATGGGAAAAAGGTGTCTCCACTCATGCTTTATCACCAATCCTTGTTTCCACAACAACCCAAAATGTTCAAAATCCAATTATCATTGGGACAGGAAGTGAGGGGAAATCTTCTGAACAGAAACATAGACAGCAAAACAAACATTACAGGGGTGTTAACCCTGATCTATGCTTTTCAAAAAGCTTAAAAATAGTTTTTTTGACTGAAGCTACTCTGAAAAAATGTACTGTTCCGACTTACAAACAAATTCAAATGAACAAGCCTGTGTGTGTATATATATATATAAATGACAGTCACATTTTTGTTAACACGCAGAACAGCTTTTAGCTTTTAGGCTCCATTTACATGGGATGCTATTTCAACCTCCTTTGAACAATTTTTTTTGACAGCTAGAAGTCGGCATCTAAAACGGCCGTTTTGCATGCTGCATTTAGCCGCGTTTTGCTGCATCCGCGTCTAGGAGCGTTTTTCTTTTTAAATGGAAATGCCTGTAAACGAAACGGTCCTAACCGCGAGTTACCACGTTTAGGCGCTTTTAGGAGTGTTTACAAGCTGTTTGGCATATCAAATGCCTCTGAACTGGCGTCTGAACCCATTTTTTTGTGTTACAAAAAAAGCCTTTAAACTCAACTGCCTGGAAACGACCTTAAACGACCCTGTGTAAATGTACTGATAAGATAACATAGAGGAAAGTTCAGGGGCAGCTGAAAAAAAAAACACCCAAATGCCTCTAAACGTCCGTTTATCAGCAGCAGTGTAAATGAGGCCTAAAGCAGAACTAAACAATATTCTTATTATCCAAAAGTAAGCCATATACATACACTACTTGATGGCCCTGTAACCTATTTTTCATTAAATAGTTTCTTACTCTGTTTTTCTGCCCCATGAGCTCCTCTTCTTTTCCCCCTCACTTCTGTCTGTTTGAAATGAGCACTGCATGTTGTGGTTATGTGCAGGGCCGCAGTACAGCCAGCCCTCCTGTACTGGGCCCAGACCCCATCATTTTAAAAGAGGGGCCTGGCACCTGCTGAATAGGAGGGCCGGCTGTACGGTCTTACTGCAGACACCGACCCACTTCTGCCCACCCTGGAGTGCTGCCAGCTTTGCCTCCTCTTTCTCCTTCTGGCTGGATTGAAGGGGGATTGATTTTAGCACATGCGCCCCTTCTATCTCCTGCCCGGGCCCCCCTGTGTGCCCCTTTCCCTTGCAACGCTGCTGGCTTCTCTCCTCTGCTCTGTTACTGGCACCTGCTGCAGGCACACATATGGATATTTCAGGATGGAGAGCAGGGGAAGGGGCCAGTGAATATGTAATTTTCGGACCCCTTCCTTTCCTGAATGAACACAGTGCGATATCGGTACCAATCACTCCTGTGTCCATTCCTTACTGAAGCATAGTAAACTTTATTTACTATGATTCCATTTGTTAATGAGCAGGAAGCCTCCAAGCACTTCCTATTCATTCATCTGTGCAGCTGAGGTTGCAGAGAAAGGGACTGATAAAGCTATATCCTCAGTCACTTTCAGCCAGAGGGGGGCCCTGTCAGGTAGGCTGTATAGGGCCCGTGATTTTTCTAACAGCAGCCCTGGTTATGTGTCATGCTCTATGCAGACTACAAATGCCATAGTCCATAAGTCCCCAGTCCATGCGTACAGTGAGCAATAGAGGTTGGCTACGTTCTTACATACATTGGGACTATGGAGATTGAGCATTGTCACCACTAACCGGAAGTCAAATGACAGCAGCAAAAAAACAAATTGTGAGATTTGAAGGAGGCTGGCAGCAATAGAAGGTGTAGAGCTTAGTGCCACTTTTATAACAAGTCTTCACTGATCTCTGTAGCTGCAGATACTGTGGAGCAATGCAGCTTGGCTATTTTATTGATGAATTCATTATTAACTATCAATGAACCATGTTAATATATTAATTAATCCAATTCTTTCAGTAACTGAAATAATAAGTATACAGAGAAGGCGTTTTGATTTCCTACTGAATTTTCCTGCTGCATGCTTGTTTCTGGTTAGGGATTCTAAATGTATTAAAGCCAGAGACAGCCAGACAACTAGCATTTTGAGAAGGAAGCCAAAAATATCAGCCTCTGTATTTTTCCTAGCACAGGTTTCATTTAAAATAATCTTTTGGAACTGTACCATCCCATTAGAAATATGTCATCTTAAACAAGAATTTAAGTAATGTTTCCTAGCAAAGTGTCTGGTCTCGGAATTGGTTTTACATTATCCATGCTCACCACCTACACCTATCTGATTTTTATGTTTCCTTTATTTCATAAGCTGCCATTCAATCTCTCTAATTTTCTCTTTGCAGTATTTTTAATATATGCCCTTTCTTTTGTTTCAGCACACCCAACGCTGTCACACTTGTCCATATAATCAGCTCAAGTCTAAAATCCTAAAATCTTTTCAGTTCTGATTCTCTTGTCATTTTACAGCTGTTACTTGTTACCGTACATACATCTAATTAAATTATGTTCACTTTTCCTGATCTTCCTTTTTCAGACTTAAATCGCCTACTACTTGTTTTACATAACTTTCTGCCAGGAGCTAGGAAGCATTGTATCTAGCCAAGACATTGTTTATGATAACTCCTAGTACACATGTTAAACACAAGGCCCGTGGGCTGAATCCGGCCCACCGGGCCATTTCAGCCATTCTGCCACCTCTGGCTCTCGCCCTCCACTCCCCGCTCACCACTGTCACTTTTAAAAACACAAGACTTCTGAGTTTACAAGGACAGCTTTCACCTTGGCGGCTCTCACAGGACTCTGACTGTCCTGCACTCACGGCAGGGACAAGGGAGTTGCAGATGCAATTTGGGATTGGGCATCATGTGATAAGCTGCACTGTGATCCCTATGTTTTCCCAGGTGCACAGATGCCGACCAATGATTTGTGCACAATATGAACTCTACACTCTGTGCATAGCGCACTCCACAATTTTTGCACTCTGCACGTAGCGCACCCCTGAACACTACACTTTTTACATAGGGCACCCCTGAACTCTGCACTTTGTACATAGGGCACCCCTGAACTCTGCACTCTGTAAATAGCACATCCCTGAATGCTGCACTGTGTGCATAGGGCACCCCTGAACTCTGCAATCTGTACATAGCACTTCCCTGAACTCTGCACTTTGTGCATAGGGCACCCTGAACTCTGCACATAGCACACCCCTGAACTCTGCACTTTGACTTTGGTCTCTGTGGGTAGAGCTTCACACTGCCATCCAGTTTTTCAAACAGTGACAGCTAGTACAGGGAACTTCTCCCCATACAGCTACCACAGGGGGAGCTGCGTCAGATGCTGCAGCACTGGAAACAGATTACATGTTCGAGCAGAATTTAGGATGGAACATGTAACCTGTTCCAAGTGCTGAACTTATCCTTTTATCCTTTAATGAAGAAAGAACAATAATTTCAAGCACCACCCTCCTTTTAAAGATTCCAGTCTGTTATTCTAAGAGACTGATTTCCAGCCTTGTCCTGGTCAACACTGACACCTTTATGACCGAGAGAATCACTGACATAATGTCAGCTGGTCCTTTTGTGGCAGGACTGAAATGCAGTGGAGATGCTTTTTTGTGGATTAAGTTCATTTTCATGGCTAAGAGGGACTTCATCTGATCACTCTTCATAATATTCTGGAGCATACGCAAATTGCCATAATAAAAACTAAGGCAGCAGACTTTGTGAAAATGAAAATGTATTTAATTCTCAAAACTTTTTGCTAGTGCTCTTTAAAATAATAATACATATTTATAGTTTATTTTTTAATTGTTGGGCTTTTCTAGCAGGTAAAAGCCAAGTCACATCTGTGTTCTGAGAGATCTCAAGCACTCTGCTCAGTCATAGGTGGAAATACCACCTGGGTATGGTGCCCATTAGCAAATCTGCCCAGTCCTTCAGCAGCTGATCTCCAATTTTAATGTTTGTAAAAAAAAAAAAAAAACAGATATCATTGAGCCAAAAAATGCTCAGAGACATTGCACTAGAGTAACTGGCACTAATAATGTCACAACAGAAACAGGTGATGTAGAAAAAACGCCTGTAGCATGGCAGGGAAGGAAGGAAGTAAGAAATGGCACTAGGAGCAAGACTGGTCCATAGTAAGTTGATTGCTGCCATTGTCAGAATTGATTTAACTCCCTGTCTTTATGTCCGTTGATGGGAACCAGGACTTATTTGTCAGCAACTAATTATAATTGTTGTTCAGTTTGCCAGGAGATGTTATTTGCATATTGGAAATCTGGGCAGATCTCAGCAGTTCAGTAAAAAAAAAAATGATTACCGCAATATTTGCACATGTCTATAGCACTATAATGCAAATGTTTACGGCATTTAGGTCAGTCTGCATTTCTCTTTAATTAATCTTTGCTGTCTCTGTCTGCCACAACTTGAACTTGGGGGATTGATTTTCTTATCTATAATGATGAAGCTTCCAAGTGAACCAAACGTGTTTTCTCTTTTATCTTCTAACTAATTTAAGCAACGTTTTTACTGTGTGGTGTTTTTAAGAACAGTTTTTCTTGTATTCATTCTTAACAAAAACAGAAAAGGAGGAGGGCTGATGATATTTGCAGATGTTGTATCCCTCTTTTGTGGGGAAATAAACATTTCTGGGCCACCATGATTACATGCGCCTAGTGGGAAATACAGATATCCATTTGTCCTCAAAATGTTGGCGGTTTTTTACAAATTGACAGTTTTGGCCATTTTAAGTTCCTAGAGTAGTCTGTGAAGGTTTTCATTTAAACCAGTAATGGTACGTCTGGCAGTGGTTTGTGAACTTCAACTTGACTTAATTATTGATGTTGAAGATGATCCAACAACTCATCCTAGTAGCGTTCTCATTTCAAATGAGTGCACTGAACCCTATTCCTGATGTTTTTTAGCATGCTTTCTCTGGAAATATTTTATGGCCTTTCATCTTTCTTTGCATCATCTCTCCCTTTTACAAATCACATTGAAGTGGAAGTGTAATCAGACCCAAAACTTATGTCTGACGGGATGGGACTCCAGAGCAATACCAAGAAGGGGTCCCTGTTTGTAATCAAGAAGGCATTTCCTCTAGAGATACAAAATACTTTTGTAGCTTTTATACTGCATATTGTAAGGCAGTAACTGTCAGAAATGTGGATGGTGTATACATGGTATACAAGGTCTCAGGTGTGAATGGGGAGCAGGTGTGTTAAATTTGGTGTTATTGCACTCACTCTCTCATACTGGTCACTGGAAGTTCAACACTGCACCTCATAGCAAAGAACTCTCTGAGGATCTACAGTAAGATGGAAGTGCAGCACAGTGACCAAGACCACACAGCGGTTTAACAGGATAGGTTCCACTCAGAACAGGCCTCACCATGGTCAACCAAAGAGGTTGAGTGCACATATGCAGTCATATCCAGAGGTTGTCTTTGGGAAATAGACGTATGAGTGCTGCCAGCATTGCTGCAGAGGTTGAAGGCCTGGGGGGGGGGGTCAACCAGTCAGTGCTCAGACCATACGCCGCACAATGTAACTGATTGCTCTGCATGGCTGTTCTCCCAAAAGGAAGCTTCTTCTAAAGATAATGCACAAGAAAGGCCTCAAATAGTTTGCTGAAGACAAGCAGACGAAGGACATGGATTACTGGAACCATGTCCTGTGGTCTGATGAGGCCAAGATAAACTTATTTGGTTTAGATGGTGTCAAGCGTGTGTGGCGGCAACCAGGTGAGGAGTACAAAGGCGAGTGTGTCTTGCCTACAGTCAAGCATGGTGGTGGGAGTGTCATGGTCTGGGGCTGCATGAGTGCTCCCAGCACTGGGGAGCTATAGTTCATTGAGGGAACCATAAATGTCAACATGTACTGTGACATACTGAAGCAGAGCATGATCCCCACCCTTCGAGACTTCAGAGTTTTGCAACATGATAAAGACCCCAAACACACCTCCAAGAGGACCACTGCCTTGCTAAAGAAGCTGAGGGTAAAGGTGATGGACAGGCCAAGTGTGTCTCCAGACTTAAACCCTATTGAGCATTTGTGGGGCTTCCTGAAACAGAAGGTTGAGGAGCGCAAGGTCTCTAACATCCACCAGCTCCGTGAAGTCATCATGGAGCAGTGGAAGATGACTCCATTGGCAACCTGTGAAGCTCTGGTAAACTCCATGAACAAGAGGGTTAAGGCAGTGCTGGAAAATAATGCTGGCCACAAAAAATATTGACACTTTGGGCCCAATTTGGACATTTTCACTTAGGGGTGTACTCACTTTTGTTGCCAGCGGTTTAGACATTAATGGTTGTGTGTTGAGTTAATTTGAGGGGACAGCAAATTTGCACTGTTATACAAGCTGTGCACTCACTACTTTACATTGTAGCAAAGTGTCATTTCTTCAGTGTTGTCACATGAAAAGATGAGAATAAAATATTTACAAAAATGTGAGGGGTGTACTTACTTTTGTGAGATACTGTATATATGTATGCATATATATTATAAATAAAAATTCTTGCCAAATGTGTTTACCCATTGCTACCTACAAAATTTACGTTGTGTCCAAATATCTCTGGATTCCTTGTGCTTCTGGACTCCATAGCAGTTGCATGATGTATAGTCGCATACTATTCCCAATTATAGAATTGTTCCAGATGCCCTTGGATCTAGGTAGTTTCTTTCGGTGTTGCTCCTTCATGTTAATCATGAAGTCACGTTTGGTTGAGTGTGCTAACTCATTCTCATTCCTACTTCACAGTCACTGTTGATATGTTGATTTACAGTGTTCACGAACATATGCCATTAACTTTTTTAATGGTCTCTCCTCTTCTCAGTGGCTTGGTGTTTGCGACATCGCTGTTGTCACTTGAATTGGCGGGTGTTAGGTGAGTTCTGTTTTCTAGGATCACCGATAGGAGATTCAGGTTCCCTAATCATCATTGATGTGGATAAAACCCTGAGCACTGGGGAATTCACCATCCAAACTATTTCACAGAAAGTGGCTGACCTTGATGCCTTTTTTAGCATGTTGATATTGTTTTCTGACAAATACTAACAACATTTGTGTTTCTATTTCTCAAATGTTCTTAGCAGGTGTCCTTCACCTTGGAGATCACAGTAAGAAGAAGGGTGGGGGAAATTAATGGGACTTTACATGAAGCTACTAGAGCCTGGTAAGGCTATTGCTTCCATCCCTGACTATTATATAAATTAGCACAAACCCATCAATTGTTATGTTTGACCATCACATGCCTCATTCAAAGTCCCACTCCCCTTGCTCCCCCACACTGTGCTAATTTATATATTGGCGATCACAGTGTCAGGTTTTGCATATTTTTATTGCAAGCTTTGGAGGAAGCGTGATACTGCATATGCCAACACTGTATGCTACTATTTCTTTTAAAGTCAGTGAACCTTGTATATAAAAAAAAAAGAACAAAAACAAAAAATAACAAAGACAAAGGGAAGGTCACCAACAGATTTGAAGCTGAAATTAAAGATGTTTTTAAATTTACATTGGCTCAGCTTGGTTATATCTAAGGCCTTGTTCACACAGACATACTAAAGTGTACACCAGCGCAAAGGGCCATGTTTGCCCGCATGGCATGCAAAGGTGTTCCGTGCATCTCCGTTCATGTAATCCCATTTATGTCAGTTGGAATCCACCGGCTGGATGGACACCGATGCTGCTGCCAATTTGACATCCATGGGGGTGCGGGTGTGTGTGCCCGTAAGTTTGGGGACACACACCCTCTTTCACGCAGATGTCAATTTGGGAGCAACGGCTGTGTCCATGTAGCCGCTGTGTCCCAATTGATATGAATGGGGCTACCTGCATGGGGATGCACTGAACACCTGTGCATCCCCGTTACAGCAAACACAGTCCTTTGCACAAGTGTATGCTTGAGTACGTCCATGTGAACAAGGCCTAACCCTTCATAGCTCACATCTAGAGGAGTGCTGGGGATGCACAAAATCACTATAGTAACCCATGTTACATACAGTCAGCACTGGTGTCTTCTGGGTACTGCTCAAGTGACTTGCCTTCTGTATACTCAACACAGGGTGCTCCTTATTTGGCACCTCTGACAGGGATCATTTGACAAGTTACTTTATAACTTGGTAATTATGTTAAATGGGTGTATTTATACCATATAAAATATTATAAAATCAGGAAAAACCGCATTATGGCTAAATATATACTAGATAGAGCTGATGATTTACTATTATCAGCTACCATGGGCAAAACACCATTATTTATCATGGGTGACAATGTTTCCATCATGGGCACAGAACTTGCACTCCAGAAGTACCTAATGCTGGAGGGTCTGTTTGCTTCAGGTATAGGTGAACCAATTACCTTATCACTATTTAAAAGTGTTTTAATGGGGACTTTTCTTACCAGTATATTTTTTAAAAAGTAGTTTCCAGTGAGCTTCATGAACACTGGTCAAACTAAAGGTCATTATGTAAAAAGAAAAATATGTGTTAGAAGAAAGAGCTTCCAGTAGCGAGTAGCCTTGGTAATCATGCAAACATCCTCATATCTGTATAGAAGAGGGCACATCTGTTGTCTATATAATTGCTTGTTGTTTCCTGTGATATGCAATTATAAGATAAGAGCAGCTTAAAGAGCATCTAAAGCCGGCATTTTTCAGTTTTATAGAGAGTAGGACAGAGTAGGGAAGAATTAAAACATCTGGCAAGTTTTTTGCCATATGTGGCCCATATAAGAGATTTCCTTTCAATGTCTATCCTTTAGAAACAACAGAAAACAAAAAAGATCTCTCTCCAAACTGAGATAAATCCCCTCTTAGAAAGTTTTCATGGGTGTAAGAAGATGGGAAGATTTCTCAATTTTTCCTGTTCCGATGACAACTCTAAATTTTACATTTACCTTCACTTTCAGTCCCAGTGACAGTGGTCATGTAGACAATTAGAGAGTATAAATCTCCCTAGCAGAAACACAGGCAACTATTTAAACCTGACCCAAGTTCTAAGCGCACACAACTCTATTTAAAACTAAAATAGCAAGTTTTGACTTTACATACACTTAGAGTAAACCTATACTGAAGAAAATATTGCAACAGAAGTAAAATCTAAATCAAACCAATATATGGTGTGACTATCCTTTGGCTTCAAGCCAGCATCAATTTTTTTTTTTTTCCTTTAGAAAATGTTTTTTATTTAAAGCACAAAGTCAGTACAATATACTCAACAAACAAGAGTAAAGGGCAGGTAACACACAAAAGGGGATCAGATAAAACGTGACTTAGTTACAACAGTACAATGCTTGCATTGTTATGCTTACTTGAGTAAACGGCCGTAATCCAAATTACCTAACGTACACGATCTCCGTCTAGTCTTTCCAGGCTACTCGTCTGCTATATCAAAAGGCTGTAGGTGTAACTTTGCGCTCCGTGCTGTATCCAGAGAAGGGTGGGACATAATCCCTTAAATTTTATGTGGGGGGTTGGAGCCTGTGCTCTACTGTAGTCTGAGTGTTTTGAAGCATTATGTGTTTCATTAGGGAGAGGGGCGGCCTAAGAGTGGCGTGTTGTCTATCCTGTAAAGGGGGGCCGTGAGCGATATGATGAGGTTATGTAGGAATGCGTGGGCTGGATATCAATTTTTATATTTGTACACTTTGTACACTTGCACATTAGAATCAAGTGTATGATTAACCAATTATACCAAGCAGGTGCCACTGATCATCAATTTCATATGTAGGTTGAAACACAGTCATTAACTAAAACAGAGACAGTTGTGTAAGAGGCTTAAAACTGGGCGAGGAACAACCAAACTTATCAAGGTCAGGTTGTGGAAGACCGTTTCATGTCACAGGTCACCGTACACCATGGCAAGACTGAGCACAGCAATTAGACACAAGGTAGTTATACTGCATCAGCAATGTCTCCCACAGGCAAAGGTTTCAAAGCTGACTGGGGTTTCAAGTTCAAGCACTTTTGAAGAAGCACAAAGAAACGGGCAACATTGAGGACCGTAGATGCAGTGGTCACCCAAGGAAGACACATTATGATTACTTCCCTTCAACATCGGAAGATGTCCAGCAGTGCCATCAGCACAGAACTGGCAGAAACCAGTGGGACCCAGGTACACCCATCTACTGTTTGGTTAGTTCTCCAAGATGTTTGGAAGAACCTACCTGCCGAGTTCCTTCAAAACTGTGTGCAAGTGTACCTAGAAGAATTGATGCTGTTTTGAAGGCAAAGGGTGGCCACACCAAATATTGATTTGATATGGATTTCTCTTTTGTTCATATACTTTCCATTTATGTTGATTGATAAACATAAACTATTAACACTTCTATTTCTGAAAGCATTCTTAATTTTCAGCATTTTTTTCCCACCTGCCCAAATCTTTTGCAGGTCTCTCTGTTGCTCTCTCTCCCTTCTACTACTCTAACTGCCATAGGAGTGGTCCCTGCTCAGTTTCATGAGAGCTCACTTGACAGCGCTCACGCATAGTGCAGGAATATGTACTTGCAGAGCAATGCTGTAGTGGCAATACGTAGGATTCAGAAAATAACATTAGCGACTGCTTGCTGTCTGAAGGGTGCCATTGACATCAAAACACAATGGCAATATCCAGCATGGCTAAGACAGCTATATGGCTAAGACCCTTCGAGCAATACGGCAATTTATGATGAATGTGAACTACTTGCATATAACATTTAAACAAAAAAACAAAGAGGAAGAATAACAGGACACAAACTTTTCCTAGGGCTGTAATGGCTGACCTCTTTATGAAGATGCTACTTGCCTGATCGTTATGGTGAACCCCTGGCTTTAATATTATCGCAATCTTTGACACAGAACACGCTGGCATATCAGCAAAGTTAGAGTAAGATCAGAAGTCTTTATAGTCTTACTCTATCTAGGTTAGTAACTCATAAATGTGAAAGGTTGAAATGACAGTCAGGCAACTAGCATGTACAGAATGAGAACAGAGGTGACCTTCATATTTTTCTGTTGTTCACTCAACTTTTGGTCAGTTCTGGCTTGTTTTTTTATAAGTAACTTTTATTGTCAAGACAAATTCCTGGTATGACAGTTGGGTTTTGGCGGGCCATTATGGGGTGTTTGGTGCTCCTTCTTTTTCTTTTGTATTCCATAATGTTGTACTTCTTGGTGTATGTTCAATAAATGCAATGCTGTTGCCCTATAGGTATCCTGCATAAGAATGTGGTTCCTTGATTGCCTTATACTCTGACACCCAGGTCAAATACTTCTGAAGTTCTTATGTCTATCTTAATGCTTTGACTGTGAAGGATGTATTCTGCACTACCTGGCAGTCAAGAAAATAACCAGCTTTAGTAGATTTGAGCTTGTTACTTTTTTAAGGTCCCGTTCACGCATTTAGGTGACATTTGTTGTAGAGGAGAGTTTGTTCTTCCCTTTTTATTTTACGGTGCCTTGAAAAATCAAGTCGATACATTGTAGAACCACCTTTCACTGCAATTACAGCTGTAAGTCTTTTTAGGTATGTCTCTACCAGCTTTGCACATCGAGAAAGTGACATCTTTGCCCATTCTTCTTTGCAAAATAGCTCAAGCTCTTTCAAATTGGATGGATAACATCTGTGAACAGCAACTTTCAAGTCTTGCTACAGATTCTCAATTGGATTTAGATCTGGGGTTTGACTGGGCCATTCTAACCCATGAATATGCTTTGATCTAAACTAATCCGTGGTAGCTCTGGATGTATGTTTAGGGTAGTTGTCCTGCTGGAAGGTGAACCTCCACCCCAGTCTCAAGTCGTTTGCAGACTCTAACAGATTTTCTTCTAAGATTGCCCTATATTTGGCTCCATCTATCTTCCCATCAACTCTGACCAGCTTCTCTGTCCCTGGTGAGAAAAAGCATCCCCGCAACATGATGCTGCCACCGCCATGTTTCAAGGTGGGGAAGGTGTGTTCAGGATGATGTGCAGTGTTAGTTTTCTGCCACACATAGCATTTTGCTTTTAGGCCAAAAAGTTAAATTTTGGTCTCATCTGACCAGAGCACCTTCTTCCACATGTTTGATGTGTTCCCCACATTGCTTCTTGCAAACTGCAAATGGGACTTTTTATGGCTTTCTTTCAACAATGGCTTTCTTCTTGCCACTCTTCCATAAAGGCCAGATTTGTGGAGTGCACGACTAATAGTTGTCCTGTGGACAGATTTTCCCAACTGAGCTGTGGATCTCTGCAGCTCCTGCAGAGTTACCGTGGGCCTCTTGGCTGCTTCTCTGATTAATGCTCTCCTTGCCTGGCCTGTCAGTTTAGGTGGACGGCCATGTCTTGGTAGGTTTGCATTTGTGCCATACTCTTTCCATTTCCATTTTCGGATGATGGATTGAACAGTGCTCCGTGAGATGTTCAAAGATTGGGATATTTTTACATAATCCAACCCTGCTTTAAACTTCTCCACAACTTTATCCTGACCTGTCTGGTGTGTTCCTTGGCCTTCATGATGTTGTTCGTTCACTGAAGTTCTCTAACAAACCTCTGAGGGTTTTACAGAACAGGTGTATTTATACTGAGATTAAATTACGCACAGGTGGACTCTATTTACTAATTAGGTGACTTCTGGCAATTGGTTCCGCTAGATTTTAGTTAGGGGTATCAAAGTAAAGGGGGCTGAATACAAATGCATGCACATTTTTCAGATATTTATTTGTAAAAAAATTTGAAAGCCATTTATTATTTTCCTTCCACTTCACAATTATGTGCCACTTTGTGTTGGTCTATCACATAAAATACCAATAAAATACATTTACGTTTTTGGTTTGTAACATGACAAAATGTGGAAAATTTCAAGGAGTATGCATTCAAGGTACTATATACCTTAAAAAAAAAAATAGTTATGAAAACACTGCCGTATGATAGAACTTTCACATGACCAGATGTTTTTCCTTTTTTAGCCACTTTAGTACTGCGCTACAGCCAAAAGACAGCACTGTACCAGAAGTCCTCCCAGAACCCCGCCTGCCCCCGCGGTGCATATCAGGCACACACTCTGTGACACAGCAGGCACAAATCGGGGTAAAGGGCCATACACAGCGGTCCTTTACCTTGGTCCAATCACAGCTGATCACTTGTAAACAGACTTGCCAGTTATCGGCAGTCCTTTCATCACATAATGTGTCTATGTGAGGAAAGGACTGCCGATAACTGGCAAGCCTGTCAGCACACTGTTTACACTGATAATAAGGGCACTGATTATCCATGTCCTGATCATCTGGCAACCCTATGAGTGCCCATCAGTGCTTACCTATCAGTGCCGCCTCATCAGTGTCACCTCATCAGCAACCATCAGTGCAGCTTATCAGTGCTACCTCATCAGTGCCTATCAATGTTGCCTCATCAGTGCGCAACAGTGCAGCTTATCAGTGCCACTTCATCAGTGCCCATCAGTGCTGCCTATCAGTGCCGCCTAATCTGTGCAGCTTCATCAGTGCAGCTCATCAGTGCCACCTCATCAGTGCCCATCAGTGCAAGCCTCATCAGTGCACATCAATGAAGAAGAAAAATTACCAATTTGCAAAGTTATATAACAGAAACTAAGAAAAACATTTTTTTTTCAAAATTTTTGGTAATTTTTCATTAGTTTAGCAAAAAATAAAAAAACCTAGTGGTGATTAAATACCACCAAAAGAAAGCCCTATTTGTCTAAAAAATTGTTACAATTTTGGGTACAGCGTTGCATGACCACACAATTGTCATTCAACGCGTGACAGCACTGAAAGCTGAAAATCGGCCCCGGCAGGAAGGGGGTGGAAGTGCCCAGTATGGAAGTGGTTAAATGATGTTTAGAATGAGAAAAGTGTTCTTTGGAAATGAGAAATGAAAATTCACACAGGACCAGCATTTGCAAAAAGTACTTATATGCAAGACTGCCAACGGCAACAATCTTCTTATATTTGAAGCTTAAGTATTAATCACCGAAACAAGTGTAGTAAGCCTTTCAAGGATTTAGCAGCTTCATTTCTAGCTCAAAATATTTAACGTATACTATTTATATGATTGCATGATCTTAGCTGTATAGTTGGAATAAGTAAATAAATAACATGCAAAAATGCTTAGGGTAAGGATGAAAGCACACCTGTCATGACAGATAGGCAGAGGTTGCCACTGATTACATCTGCTTCTGAAAATGATAATTGCCTGGCTGATTCCTTGGCTTCAATCATTTCTGAGTTTGTAACCCAGAATAAGTATAGCAATACAAAATTATGACTTTTGTCTAAATTTTGTTTATGGCTTAAAGCAGAACTTCAGTCTAAGGTAAGATAGAAATGAATAGCCCATTAACCAGTCCACCCCTTGTTCCTTTAAAAAGTTCTGAATGCCCAGATCCACGATCATGTTACCACTGTAATTGGCTGTCACAGTGGTGGCATTTTATTTATTTTTATTTATTACAGGTTCTTATACAGTATACTGTAGTGTTGTCAATTAACGCAGCTCTTTACACATTTATATAGTATATTCACATCAGTTCCTGTCCTCAAGGAGCTTACAATCTAAGGCCCCTAACTCACATACATACACATACTGTGGTCAATTTAGACAGGAACCAGTTTACCTACCAGAATTTCTTTGGAGTGTGGAAGGAAGCCAGAGTAACCAGGGGAAATGAAGAAAATGCAAACAATGCTAGCTTTTATTGTTCACCTTCAATCTAAAGTTTTCCTCCAGTATTTGTTTCTGCCACAAATGTCCTCAGTCTGATGGCCAGTATCATTCAACCCACTTCCTCTGAGCCCCAGTCTTCCTGGACCCCCTTTCCCCCATCATCCCAGCCTTTGTCTGGAAAATGATAGTAGAAGTTGCTTGTTTTCTCTTCTTTTTCTTTCTTTTCCATTTCCGTTTCCTCTTTTCTTTCCCTTCTTGTCAGCACATGAACCAATTGGCTCCTTGTACTGCTTCTTCTCTCACATGCTGTATAGGGACTGTATATTAAGGTAGTGGCTTTTTTTTTCACTTTTAGGCTCCATGCACACTGAAGCTGATAAACAAACATTTTTGGTCGTTTGGGCGTTTTTTTTAACAGCCCAAAAACGCCCCTTTAGGTTATCTTATGTGTCCATGCACACATGTACGTTTATTGTTGTTCAACAGCAGTTGCGTTTTTGTGCTGTTATTTAGAACGCCCTGAATTGGCGTTCAAGAGCCGTTCTTCTGACCACAAAAAATGCTGGATGGCGATAAACACTCATAAACACCACTAAACAGCTGTCTATCTGCGTCCAGCGTTTTTTGTAGTCACTGGAAGCTAATGAAGTTAAAAGAGAAATGCTCAAAAACGCCAACGCCGATAAATGCGCATAAACGCTGCTTACAAAACGCTACTAAAAGCACGTTTTCTAAACAGCGTCTCCTGCCACATAATCCAACGCCCAGAGAGCATCCAGTGTGCATGGAGCCTAAACCTAGTGCTATCCAGTCACTCATAGTGCATTGGCAGGGTCAGTTGTAATTACAAATATCACTTAACTTATTTCTTCTCAGTGGCTCAGAGATGGGGACGTGACAATTTTCACAGACCTTGGCAACCAGTGTTATGTAGGATCATTTAGGGTCTGTTATTGACTGAGGATCAGAGTCAGGAACAAAACTGAAGTTGTAGGAATAGTCTGCAGCCCATGTGTAAGACCTCAGCTGTGAGTGCTAAAGAATCTATTAACTTGAGGATTTACGATTTGTTTGAATCATTCTTCTTTGCTACAGTTGTTGGCTCACAAATATTGAGCAGGTTGTGTACTCATATTCTTCTAAAGTAACATTAACTTAAAGCAGTATTAAACCCAACAGCAAACATTTATATATTGCAGATTACCAATTGTTGGATGTAATAGCTGCATTCTTTTTCTTTTTTAGGCTTTTTTCTTCTGTTTTCATCTGGTGATATGGCCAGTAAGTCTGCTGTTTTTCAACACAACAAATTCTCTTGCAAATGTATCACAAAAAAAGAGAAAAAAGTATTGGGGCTTTAAATGAGGTCTGCCAATGCAGCTGCTAATATGGGAACTGTGTATAAAAACCATATGGATAATATAAAGTCACATGACATCACACATATCATAATCACAAGAAACATATAAATTATCATTTAACATTTATAAATGTATTAATGGTCAGAAAATGTCTTTTATAAAATGCATGATACAATAATCAAAGAGCATGATGGACAAAAACGTGTAATGTATATACACAGATCAACATATATGCATGATTGGCAAAACAAATTTCATAAGTGACTAGTACATCCTATATACAAATAAAAAATCTGTAAATATATATATATGTTGGGAACTAGACTTGTCTTGGTACCCTTGGTCAATAACTTCTTATTGGGAGCCATTGGTTTGGAACTCAATGCGTTTCGTAGCATTTCAGCCACTCATCAGGAGTTTTAATATATGATGATACTAGAAAAATGGTAAACTCCAATTCCTCCGGTATTGTATTGTAACTGTACTGTCTGCCCTCATATTGTAAAGCGCTGCGCAAACTGTTGGCGCTATATAAATCCTGTATAATAATAATAATAATTCAGGATTATCCATTAGTATATAGTGTCTACTCAAAGATGAAAAATAAAAATAAAAACCTCTCTATTACTTACAAAGCTATTGCCAGGTAGTGACTAGCCTCAGATTGGGAGCCAAAGGAATCCCGGACAAATGTCCAAAATGGAGCTAAGGCGGGAGGTCCCCCCAGGGGCCAGAGGGGAACAAACATAAGTCAGGCCAGGTCACCACAACACAGCTCCCATATGTGATGTGTGCGTGTAGTCCTGAAACCATCTTGTCTGCAAATAAAACCAAATGTGTGAATAAATAAAGCATAACTGAAAATATGTCTGTGTGTGAGTGAATGTGTGTGGAATATATGTGAATGAATAGCCTATGTGTTCCTGAAAGGAACTATTGAATGTGAGCTTTCCTGTGTGAATACCACAGTGATAGCAAGTGAGACGCAAAACAAACTAAACCAAGTGTGTGTCAGATTACCTAAGTATGCAAAGAAAATGGCTGAAATAGGATCCCTTCCTGGTGGTGGGAGCATATGAGATGGTTCACCGGCCGTCTCAGGCCAATTAATACCCAAGGAGGGCATTTATTTTGAGTATTTGTATGAGTGTCAGCAGGTGGTGGTGAAGCAGTGTGTGTCTGTTCTCTGCACGGATCCGACCAGTGTCTTACCTCACAATAGCAGTCCCGGCTCCCGAACATTGCTCTCCTCCTCCTCCTCCTCCTCCCTCACTCAGCCCTGAGACAGCTCGGTATAGGTCCTTGTCTGATTGTCAGCATTGACACTTTCCCATCCAGGGCTGTCTTCATCCCATCCTCCATCTACGACTCTCCGTTCCGCTCAGGACTTGAAAAAGCTGCCATAAGTTCAGAGCTTCTCATTCATTCTTTGTGGAGGAATCTCCTGGCTGACATTGTACTCTGACCAGGATTCCGTTTACCCCATCACAGTGACATGGCGACGCCATGGGCCCCCTGGAGCATGGGCGGAGTCACAATTGCGACCCCATATGCTATGCCTAGGGTAAAACCTTTATCCCAAATGGAGCAAAATCATTGCTGTAACTGCAGTGAGCTAGAGTTTGGCTTCAATTTGTTAGTGTATCTAAATCTGTACGTCTAACAATCCCCTCCCCTTCAGACTGACAATGCTGCTGTCTGAAGTTGCCTTTGTTGCTCTTTCATCCAGAATGTAAGCACTCTAATACTGGAGGTGTGTTACTGGCCATATTACCAGGTGAAAACAGAGGTAAAGAAGTCTAAAAAAAAGTAAACAAATGCAACCACCACATCTAATCTTTGTAAGCTACAATATATAACATTTTTGATTTTGGGTTTATTACCGCCTTAAAATGTTTAGTTCAACATGTATGCATTGTTACCTATAGAATGCAGTAGCAAAAAAGAATTATTGTTTGCAGTTTGTCAGCCAGACATCCAATCTCCCACATATTGTTGTTGAGGCACCATGCTGTTGCTTGTTGACTGAAGAGTTCTATTTTTGTTATATTATACAGATAAACACTCACTTCATAATATGCTCTACTGGTGTTTTAGGTGGCTTACCCTTTTTTTAAAAAAAGTGAGGTTTTTATTTCAGAAAATTGTTACACAAAGGTATATAACATTCATTGTAGCCTAAGGTGGCAAAAAACTCTATTGGTGTTTCATAGCACTGATTCTACATTCTCTTATAAGATTCACTTGGAAGGAGGTCTGGATTGAAGTGTTGAGGATTTTGGGTGAAAGTTGTGTCAATTTGGTGAAAACATGGCTAAATAGATCATTAAGTCTCTTTCATATATTTTTTTTCTAGTAAAGTCTATACATATCTATGCTTACTGTAGTTGGCTGCAAAATCCCATCTGCCTTATCAAATTGATCTTCTTTGTAAGGAAGAACTTGTATTTATTTTTAGCCGGTGTGCCTAGCTGTTGCATCCCCCCTGGGTTTAATCCATGATTCATAATCTATAATGCTTTAATATGGTGTTGCTTCTCTCATTGTCGGTCTTTCTGCCCAGTCCAAAATGCTATTGGTGCTGATACTGATGTGAAAACTGAGAACATTATGATTGATTTTTTTTCCCCAGCAAAACAGAAGTTAAATCTTTTGTTTTGTCCATGGAGCAGATTCCAAGATGTTTGCTTATCTTTATTATTAAGCATATACTAAACAGTCAAATTGTAGCCTTAAAGTGCAACTATACTGTATCTGAGCACTACAAACCAAAAAAATGCTGTTTGATTAATTTATAATATTCAAAGCAAACTCATCCATCCATGTCTCCATGCTTTATGATGCTGAGATATCACTTTGAAAGCATTTCTGGCTGTAGCCATCTTGAGTAAGGGCAGATGATTCATGTAGCGTTTACTTCCTGAAATCCATTTGCCCTCATCTCAGGCATGCAAGCAGGAGAGTGTTTATAGCTGAGAAAACCTCTCCCCTCATGAAGAATCCTGGGATGTAGGACATCCCTTACATAGGCTTGGAAACCAGAAAATAACTGTCTATTTTCTAAGGCTAGCCGAATTAGAATTAAAGTAGAACTATAGGCAAAACTTTTTTTCATTTTGGATAGAGCAAGGGAGGTTATAATCCCTGTCAGATTTTTTTTTCGCCATCTGTGTCCCATTACAGAGATTTCCCTTCACTTCCTGTCCCATAGCCAAACAGGAAGTGAGAGAAAATCCCTGTAAAATAAGGGAATTCCTTGGGGAACCCCAGGTCACCAGAACTAGTGTCCCCATTGAAAGATTTCCCCTCTATTACTTTTCTGGGGACAACCCAAAATGTAGGTAATTTCTTTTATTTTCACTTTCAATGAAAATGGTAAACAGGACAAATAGGTCGAATCTCCTAAACGGGGATACATACTGCAATAATAACCCGACAGGTGTTCTAATCCATCTCCACTCTATCCAAAACTTAAAAAAAAAGTTTTTAGTTTTTAGTTATTCTTTAAAAATAATCAATGTTCATTGAGAGGGTGACGTTCTGCTTTAATCACTATACTGTTACTTAGAGTATTGCTAGTTAATCATACTACAAAAGTATAAAGTATAAAATAAATTGGTTGATATGCAACAAAAACAATAGTATGATTTTACTTGCGCACTAAATGTCAAAAATGTTTTTCTCCAGCGACATACAAATAATTTAAGCCATAATACGGAAATTATATCGGGCTCAAAGAGCGTGTGTGCTTCGAGTAAATACCCAAAAATGACCCAAAGGCATTGTGTTCTGCCACCAGGTTAGGGTTGCCACCTCATCCCTTTAAAACTGAACACATATTAATTACACAGGTTCTGTGGCTGATTAAGGTGGTAATTAAACTCACTTGATGCCTTATCTGCATTCAATTAGCCCCAGAACCTATGTAATTCATATGTGTTTGGTTTTAAAGGGATGAGGTGCCAACCCTACACCAGGTGTACATGTTTAGGAGCCATGAACCATAATTAACATATTGCATGTTATGATCAAGACAATTTGGCACCTGCCCCCAGGGAAATCTTCTGTGCTCTGGGGAACTGTTGATTGAATCTAGTTTATGCCAAGCACAGTGGTCCTGCTATGGCTTATAGATTCTCTGAAGGAATAAACTGTCCACATATAATAACCTAATACCCTACACAGTGAGGTTTCCAAAATCAGGACCCCTTATGTTATTCTGAAAGTCGCCAGAATGAGACTGAACCAGCGGGTCAGAACTTATAAAAATATTTGGCTTATGTTCTCTAACTTCTGCCTGCCGACCTGGCACATATATGTGGCTTCTCAGTTGGTGGGCTTTAACGCTGAGAGGCCTCATTATGTAAACGGTTTTCTGTGCTGGCAGAGCGTGCCCTGTGCGCTCCTAGAACAGTCACTGGCAGGCACCAAAAAGCTGATGCATATTTGTGATATAGAGTTTTTCGATCATGTGACCTCAGCCAATCACAGCGGTCACTTGACCTGATGGTGGGAAGGGTTTAAAGCTATTTTTTTCATTCCTTAGAAATGTGAACATAGTGTTCATGATTTGCTTCATCAGCTGTTCCAAATGCACTTCTTTCTCTAAAACACGCAGACTAAACAGCACTCTTACTTATAAGCAGATTTTGATTTTCTTTTCATTTTTTTTTCGTCAAAAGCCAACGGCTAAGTCCATCTCTAACCACTACTCTTAACCGCTGACATATGCTGACTGCTGTTCTAAAATCATTCAAATGTGTGGTCATGGGAAGGGCAGAAGTGTCTTTGATGTGCAGGTCACAGTTGTTAGCTGAATTTCATGTTGTCGACGCTGTGTAGAAGACAAGATGGTGGCACCCAAGAGAGGAATGATTGGGCCTCAGGAGACAGACCGGAGCAGAGTTTTTGTTCACGGGGCATGCACCAGTGAGTTTTTGTTAACCTGAGGACTATAAAATTGGTAATGGATCTCTAAATATTGCAAAAGGAAAGAGTTGCCTCCAATAATTAAAATAATGACAACTATTGTTATAGAGGAAGTTTTCCAAACATTTTAAAAACATGTATTTAATGTCAGACCTAGACCCTTCTATACATAAAACTAAAACGCCTAAAAAAGTCAAATTTTCCTTTTAATACAGAGTATACATAGACATCTATATGTTCAGCAAGAGCTGTGTTATCTCACAGGGCTACAATACAGTGCTAATTTGCAGAATGTCTGGATGGGATATTTGGACTCAGTCCTTATTGATTACAGTATGTTTGCATTCTGGAAACATCCGAATTCAGTCTTCAGGGTCATTTTATTGCTCAGCAAGTGTATCAAAAGAAATCTCTAGGTAAAATTAAACACATGCTGCCTGATCTGAACACTCTGCGGATGACCGTCAGTCAACAAACAAAACAAAAAAAACCCTTCAAGTCACCCTTGAACAGGCACAGCTGAGCATCACATTGCTGGATTATGAAATAAAATGAATATTGCAATGCTGCTAGTGTAGCTTGTGTTTAAAAATGTATCACGCCAAGTCTACTTGCAGCATAAGTTAGGAAGGCAGATTAATCAGCTAAGTATGCACAGTGAAATGTTATGAAATGATCACACCAATTTCTAAGACCATGTATAGAATTAAAGGCTCTCATACAATGTTTTGTCAGGAAGTTCATAGTTTGGAATCTGACTTAAGAGAATGGACATTGTAGCATTTTAGATCATATCATTTAGAGCAGTGGTCCCCAAAATGTCACTTGTGCACCAGATTCAGCCCTTCGCTTGCTTTTAACTGGCTGTAAGTGTACTATACTTCCCACTGACCCCAACAATGGGGCACATATCTTCCTACTAACATCACTGATGGGGCACTGTTCTTCCCACTGACACTGTTATTGGGGCACTATTCCAACTGTCTGTTCAGCTGTCTAGCAGTTGGGCATTATTGCTCCCACTGACTTCAACTATGGGGCACTATTTCTCCCACTGATATCAACTATGGGGCACTATTCCTCCTACACAAACCAATCATGGGGCACTATTCCTCCTACACAAACCAATCATGGGGCACTATTCCTCCCACTGATACCTAGGAATGGGCATTATACTTTTTCTATCTTTCACCATGGGAGAATTTTAAACTCCTACTCACTATGAAGTCAGGGGGATTGTTTACTATCACTAACCACTGCTGCTGGGGCATTTTCTTCTCCCAGTGGTCACAGTCTGCCACCCAAAGTCTGAAGGACCATGAACTGGCCCTTTGTTTAGAAAGTTGGAGGACCCCTGAGCTTTCAGTGCTTAAACCACAATATGAAGTTCGTTTTTTATTTATAGTAAAGTAAAAAGGATAACAACAAGTGGGCATCGCAGTGCCAGGTAACATAGTACAAAATACAAATTTGCAGCATCATAAGATAAACTGTCAGAGATTATTTTCAGTCTAGGAATCTCATTATGTAAAAAAACTCTACCACTAAAATGAGATGTGGCAACAAATAGAGTGAGAGAACCATGACTTTGAGTAACAGAAAACCTTATAAAAGAAAATAACATCTTAACCACTTCCATACAGGACACTTACACCCCCTTCCTTACCAGACCAATTTTCAGCTTTCAGCGCTCTCACACTTTAAATGACAATTACTCAGTCATGCTACATTGTACCCAAACAAAATTTTTATCATTTTTTTTCTCACAACTAGAGCTTTCTTTTGGTGGTATATAATCACTGCTGGGTTTTTATTTTTTTCAATACAAGCGAAAAAGTAGCGAAAATTTTGAAAAAAAAACACTTTTTTTTAGTTTGTATTGAAAAATTTTGCAAAAAAGTAATTTTTCTTCATAAATCTAGTAAACCCCCCATAAACATGAAAGGACCGAACAATCCCAGAGTTCTTTACTCTATCCACCAGTCATGTAGCCCACACTAGTTAAAAGTTACTAAACGTGGTATCGAACATCTGAGATATTGAAAGTGTCTCTTATTTATTATAGGTGATTAAACCCAATAAAAATGGTTTCTATACATCGTCATATTTAATACCGGGTTTAAATACTTCTTTTTAATGAAAAAACGTTTTAAAAAGTTATGTTTGATTTTTTTTCACAAAAAAAAAGTTTTAAAAGCGATGAAAAAGCGAACATAACTTTTTTTATTTTTGGGTCGTCACTAATATATGGTGGTTTTCTTTCGAGATCAACACTCTTTTTT
>BLSH010357473.1:727037-753952 GCA_018402905.1 Glandirana rugosa | reverse complement strand
TAGTGACAGGTACCAGGGTACTCAGATGGGCTAGTGACAGGTACTCGGGTACTCAGATGGGCTAGTGACAGGTACTAGGGTACTCAGATGGGCTAGTGACAGGCACTCAGATGGACTGGTGACCGGTACTTGGGTACTCTGATGAGCTGGTGACAGGTACTCGGGTACGGTGATGGGCTGGTGACAGGTACTCAGGTACTCTGATGGGTTGGTGACAGGTACTCGGGTACTCTAATGGACTGGTGACAAGTACACATGTACTCAGATGGGCAGGTGACAGGTACTCGGGTACTTTCGTGGGCAGGTGACAGGTACTCGGGTACTCTGATGGGCAGGTGACAGGTACTCGGGTACTCTGATGGGCAGGTGACAGGTAGTTGGATACTTTTATGGGCAGGTGACAGGTACTCGGGTACTCTGATGGGCAGGTGACAGGTACTCAGGTACTTTTATGGGCAGGTGACAGGTACTCTGATGGGCAGGTGACAGGTACTTGGGTACTTTGATGGGAAGGTGACAGGTACTCAGGTACTCTGATGGGATGGTGACAGGTACTCGGGTACTTTTATGGGCAGGTGACAGGTACTCGGATGGGATGGTGACAGGTACTTGGGTACTTTTATGGGCAGGTGACAGGTACTCGGGTACTCTGATGGACAGGTGAGAGGTACTCGGGTACTTTGATGGACAGGTGACAGGTACTCTGATGGGCTGTGACAGGTACATTGATGGGGTGGTGACAGGTCCTCTTTATTGGAAGAGGGGGCAATCAGTGTGCTTGGTGCTGACAGTAAGCGGTAACGGGCTGTTACCGCTATCTCCTCCTCACACACGATCGGTGTGTGAAGAGGAGAACCCGGTAACAGCTCGATACCGCGGATTCCCGTCATTTTGTGACCGGCTGTTATTGGACACAGCTGGTCACGTGGTAAAGAGCCAATATTATTGGCTCTTTACCGTGATCAGGGTTGGGCTTTGTCCGAGGGACAAGCCCGCCCCCCCCGATCGTTGCGCTGTGCGCCCCCGGGGGCGCGCGCGAGCGGCGTGCACGCCGCTCTGTGTCCATTGTTGTTAGTGACCGGCTGTGATAGGACACAGCCGGTCACGCGGTAAAGAGCCAAGATTATTGGCTCTTTACCCCGATCACGGAAGGCCGGGGTCCTGAGGGCCCGCAAAGCGGCGAAAACAAGTGGATGTCATATGACGTCCACTTAGGATGGGGAGTGCACCTTGCCGACGTATAATTACTATACGCCGGTAAGGAAGTGGTTAATAATGTTATTACATGCAGATGATCCCGGTAGACAGCAGGTGTTGCACTGAAATAAAACCACCAGCACTCGTGTGCCAGATAAACAAAGAGCAAAAAGAAAAAAAAAAACACATGTAATAAAAATACAAAAAAAAGAAATGAAAGGAGGAGAGGGAGCAAAGGGAGTCAGAGAGAGGGGGAAAACTGAGAAAGAAGGGAGATCTAAGTAGAGAGGGGGGACAATGAGGGGTAAGTGAAACCCGAAGACCTTACCGCACTGGCGACCTGAGAGAGGATAGCATGGAGATAATTTGCCCAAGGTTCCCAAGTAAGTTCAAAGAGGAACTGACAGTCATTGACAATGCTTGCAACCTTTCAAGTACCATAATCCACAAAATGTAATGTTTCAACCTTCTAAATGATACAGAGGGTGACTTCCATGCCCCTGCAATAATGATCGTAGCAGCTAGTATAACAAAGTACACCAGCCACTTTAAAGGATGGGCCCCTCAGGTGGAAACTCATTAAGTAGCACTAAACCGGGCTGTTGTTCAATAGACAGGTGATTCAGCTTCCGAAGCATGGAAAACACCCTGTTCCAGAAATCCCCAAGTTTAGGGCATTCCTACCATATATGCAGCATAGAGCCTCTCAGTTTGCAATTTTGAAAACATTCTGCAGAGGTCATAGGATACATCCTGGTCAGGCGAGTAGGGACCAAATGCCATCTAGTCATAAATTTAAGGCTAGCTTATCAATGAAACATTCAGAATGCCTTTATAGGAAGTCTGGGGGACCTGGAGTCCAGATCAACCTCAACATTAAGGTCCTTCTCCCAAGCCAGCATGTATTGTTGCTTCTGAACCAAGGTGAGCAGTGACCTGTACACCAGAGAAATACCACCTCTGTTGCCCTGGTCGTTAGTTCACCATTGTTCATAAACTGTCATTGAGGGGGTTTCTCCAGAGATGCACCCCCACCTTTAATTGACAAATTTCCAACTGCAGCATTCGGGGTGATATTCATTATGTGTTTATAATAATCAATGCCTTTAGCACATTTTTTGCCAAAAATTCAGTGCACTTGAACATTACAGATGTTCAGTTCTAGATTTTCAGAAAGAAATCTATGTTGTTGGGGAAAATTTAGCATTTTCCCAAACATGAATGACATCCCTACCAGCCAATGCTCAGAGTGTGTAGGTCAAGAGCACAGCAGGATGCTCAATGCATGCTAATAGCTCCTGCAGGTCCCATTCACCTTCTGTGCTCAAAGCTCAGGCTGTCACTGACAGCCGCAGTTTAGTGTTAAGCCCAGATGCTCCGGAGCTTCTTCTCCTGCTACAGATTGTACAGTAGAAGTACTTGTAGCAAGAGCTGTAAACAAAATGCTTACAAATGTGTAACTTCACAGCCTCGCTCTATCCTGCTTCCCCTGCAGTAGCAAATCACTGCTGTAGTGATACCTTTCTGGCCCACTGTGTCCATCATTAGATCATTATTAGAAAGGATCTGTAGCTGTAACATTTGATCAGTAAGGGCACTTTCATACCAACCCTGTTGGGCTGCATTGGGCAGTGTTGCCCAGTGCATAGAAAGGGCAATGCCTGCCACCCATACACTTTAATAAACTGTAAAGCTCAATTAAGTTTACAAAAAAAAAAAAAAAAAGCTAGCACTGCAATGCAATCTACAACGCATTGTGGGGTGTGTACACAATTCACATCATTGAGTGTGCAATATGCAAACATGAATGCCCTGGTGTGATTAGACCCTAAAAAAAAAATGTGGGACGTTCTGGTTGACTTTGGATTTTACTGTGTATCAGTCAAACATTTGCATAAAGTAGCACAATGCCATTCAGAATTTAGGGATCACAAACCTGTAAAAAAGTCTCCTTAATGCAAATTCCTTTCCACATAAACATGACTTGATCATTCCTGTTTTAAAGAAATTGATTATATTTTCCTGGGTGCATTGCAGTATAATGCAGTAGTAATAGCAAACACGCCTTTTACATTCTGGTACTGCCTACATATCAGTGTGAATGGACTCTGAGGCCCTCTGGACATGTTGGGGCTACACTTGAGGCCCCCTATGTTTACTCAGTTAACCGCCATTGTACAAAGGTATGAAAATCATTATCATTATCCTAATGTATTGGAGCTGGCTATGTCTGCAATTGGATGCTCTGGGACACATCACTGCAAAATGACGCAATGTTAGAAGGGGTCTGCAAGCTATCACTTCTCATCACAGCAGATGGTAGTCATAATGCCTTTGCAATACTTTTGCTTTTGTTTATTGAGAAATACCAACTACCCTGTGTTATAAAGGTTTTGCATGTCTGGAAGCCAGTTTGTCTGAATAAAGTCACAATAATGTTTTCAAATATACCCATTGTTACTTTGAGTGAACATTGTGAACTTATATAGGGATTGTTCGCTGTAGAAAAGTACATTTTTATTAAGAAATCCTTTATTCATATACATTAGTGTTGTAGCTTAAAAAATGGTAACCTTTAAGTATTTTTTGTTCAGCATGCATTAGATGTTATGAGATGAGAAAGTCACTGTGCCTATTTATAAATTGAATTCATATTTTCAAATACTTTGAATTTTCACATGTTAAAGTGTATGTGTGGGCAAAATCTAAAAAAAAAAGTATATTCGGCACAGCTCTCAAATACATGCACATTTCCTAAAGTTGTGTATCTTTAAAAAGTTGCATAGATGGAAACATACCTGGTGATCCTGCCACAAATCCACTGAGCGAGCTTCTCACTTCCTTAGTGAGCTGACAAAGCTGGTTCTGCGGAACTGAAAGCCCAAGCAGTTTTGTCAGTCCTGCTCTACTGGATCACTTTAACACTTCCATCCACTTCTCCATAATTCTCTCCATATCATAGTACAGATTGGTGGCAAGAAGATGTCCTATTCAGGCCATGCAAAATTACAATATCTATATGAACTAATTTAAAGTATTTTAAGACATAGGAATAATTTGTAATGATTTTATATATGGTATACATAGTTTTAGTTTGTGATGTATACTTTTTTTGCACACAGTGTGCACGTAAATAAGTGCCTCTTTGGAATATTTAATTACAACTTCTATGTGTATATTTTTTTAAAATGCTAGATACATTTTATTGAATACTAGTAAGACATGTTATAACTTTTCAAAAAAGCTTCTGCTCTGGCTTTCTGGTGCGTGTGTGCACGCACGAACGCGCACAAGCGCGTAGGTCCCATTCCAGGCAGATTAGTTTCATAACAGCATCCCTACACAATGATATGACCCATACAGTTAAAAAGTATCAGGAAGAGGTGCAAATATTGGGCAACAGAGTAGACCATGTAGAGAGAGCAATGGGGGAATACTCAATCTCCTTCAACAATATGGTTGATGCACATAGTGTGCACAGGGATGAAGTTTTGTGGATCAAAGACAAAATAGCGGACCTAGAAGATAGATCCAGAAGAAACAACCTTAAAATTAGGGGCATCCCCAAAACAGTGAACATCACACAACTCCCCCAATATGTCCAAGATGTGTTCACAGCAATAGCACCAGCGCTCTTGGCCATTGAGCTAACAGTTGATAGAGTACATAGAGTGCCAAAGCCATCATTTCTGGCTGAAGAAATCCCAAGAGATGTTTTGCTCAGGTTGCACTTCTACCGTGCAAAAGAAATCCTACTAAGCACATTTCAAAACCTGGACCAACGCCCGGCCCCATATGCAGCTCTACAACTACTCCCAGATCTCTCCAGGCACACTCTCCAGCATAGAAGAAATTTGAACACCTTCATTAAGGCACTCCGCAATCCCCACATCCTTCACAAGTGGAAATACCCGACGACCCTGCTGATCACCCACAATGGTGCTACCATCTCGGTGTTCTCTCTGGAAGAAAGGTTACATGCCCTCTGACAGTGGGGAATCATACTAGATCCACCTCCAAATCCTATACATGTCGATTGCGCTCCGCTCACACAAGCAGAATGGCAGGTTGTGTCCCATAGGTGCAAAAAACAAACCAAGTCCAACAGGGACACCTAAACAACCACCTTCTGACATAATAATCCCGGCTACGGTTAACTAAGGACACTGATCCATTTCCCTCCAAACACTATGAACATGGACATATGTTCACGGATCTCTTTGCAGTTCCTTTTTTAATAAACCTTATATGTTTATTTCTATCTCAGACTGTTTTGCTTTACTCTTTTCTATATTTACACCGACAACCTCAAGAACTCACACTTATCTCCGGAAACTGGGAGAACTACAACCTACAAAAGCCCTGAAGACACCTACACCTACACCAGCACCACACTATACACCACTCTCCAACAGTGGATCCTCAGACCCATGGTTTCTGCTCCAACCCCACCACAGTCTCAAACTACCCTTATATACACAATTCCAAACACCATATCTTGGCTACCAAATGTTTGACCCTAAATGTTAAAGGCCTAAACAATCCGGCTAAAAGATACTCAATGTGAAAGAAAGCCCTGAAACACCAAACCGACATACTGTGCATTCAGGAAACCCACTTTCGCACTACTGAAGTCCCCAAATGCTCTCACCCACAATTCCCACATGTCTTTCTCGCTTGCACACCAGTGAAAAAAGGGTGCACTCCTAGCCATAAAGAATACAGTGGCGTTCCAACTCAAAAACTCTATTTTAGACAGAGAAGGGCGCTATATCATTCTAACGCGTGACTTAAACTCACGTCCCTACACTTTGGTGGCTCTGTATACGCCAAGCACACATCAAATAAGATTCCTGCACAGACTGCTCAAATGCTTAACCCCAATCAAATATAGTAATCTGTTAGTAGTGATAGTAGTCTGTGGAGACTCAATGTCACTACCGACCCGGATTTGGATACATCGCTGGGACAGCTGCTACATGACAAGGAATTGTATGATGTATGGAGGTGCCAGCACGCTAACAAAAAATAATTCACATACTATTCACCAAGACATCATGCATATCCCTGTATTGACATGTTCCTATCAGATAAGTGGTTACTGCAAAAAATATGGTTGATTTAGTATATTTAATGTGACAGCAATAGGAAAGTGGTCAGAGAATGACTGGAGTCCTATCTCGCCGACTGCAGTAAGGGAAGGTCTCTTTGTGTCATGAATATATAGTCAATCCTTGAGTGCTTCTTGTGAACATTGGAAAAATATGTGAAGTCTTTTCCTGTTGGTTGAACCAGTCTCCAGGAATCTACTAGTGTGAGGGAATTCAGCTTTTAATATTTTGTGCGTTAGGCTAGATTTACCATTCAAGATATCTAGCAATGGGTTTATGGGGACTTTGAAGTCTCCGCCGAGGATGATGCAACCTCTGGCAAAGCTTTTAAGCTCCCCTATTAGGTGCCTGCAGAATGGGAGGCGTCCAGTATTCGGAAAATAGACATTGGCCAATGTCACTGTTTTGATTTGCCAAGTTCTGTTTAGGAATAGGAATCTCCCCGGGGGATCCTGTAATTGTTGGGCTAGTGTGAAGTCCACATGTTTGTGTACCAGAGTAGAAACGCCTTTCAATTTCTGTAAGGGGCTTGGGGCATGAAATGCTTGTGGGTAGTGTTTGTCCTGTAGTTTGGGGATTGATCCTAATTTAAAAAGTGTTTCCTGAAGGAATATGAATGTCAAATTTATTTTTTTTAAGTTCACTTAGTAGTAAAGTTCTTTTCTCTGGGGTGCTGAGAACTTTCACATTGTGGGATATCAGCGTGGGTCGAGCTCCTAATGAGGAGTATGCCATTTTGTGTGTGAGGTAGGGATATTATTGGGATGTTGTTGTTGCTTTTCGATGGATAGATTGTGAAATGAAGGACTAATACTTTTTCTGAGGTTGGTCAATTAGATGTGTTTGGGTATAGGTTTGTAGGGCGAATCCTACAGTTTGTATCAAGGGAATTGGGGGATAGGGCCGATAATCCTAAAATTTATCTATGAGTACCCCACCAGCCACAGTCAAGAACCAGCTTGTCAGTCGTGGTGTGCAGAAAACCTGCGTGACCTAAGGCAGGTATCAGTGGCACAATGCGCAAGAAAAGGGGAGCGTTAATCTTGAGTTGAGTGCTACTATTGGGGGGATGTGCCTAAGCACACAAAGGCAGCTTTGTTTTACTCGTGGGGTGTGACCTGCTGAACCATGAGGTGGAATAACTATCGTCTAAGGAGGTGACAAGAAAATAATCTTTTTGTACGGGGATTCTGTCCGTGACAATGTAAGCCTGCGTCCCGGTTGTAGGAAAGCGAAGACTCTGTTTAAAGTCAGTGTGATGGGTAGGAAGAAGAAATTAGAACGTTGAGAATTTCGGTTTGCCTAACTGTGGGTGTGCTTGTGAGATCATAGGTATGGGGAGATAAGCACTTTAATGATCAAATGAACAATAACAAAACGTATATCATTCTGGCATAACAAGTTTACCTGATATGATTGTAAAACAACTTACAGTTCTAGAAGACTTTGCTGTTACTTTTAGACCACTCCTTGTCACAACAAAACATGGTAACAACATAAAACATGTCCCAACTCTACTTGAGAGGAAGGGCTGTGCATTCAGACCTACATAACTGACCCACCTCTCTTACTATGAAGGAGGGTGGTGAGGTGACCCCAAGTAGGCAAAAATGTCCGCCTGTGGTTGGCATGCAGGATCAAAGAGGCATAGGCGGGTTGGAACTTCAAGGCACTCTGTATATTTAGTAATGTCATCACTTCCATTAGAGAAGGAAAATATGGTTGCTCGCCACACACATGGTGGCCTTTAACGAGGGACCGCTTAAGAAGTACATGTTGAAAGGGGAGCAGTTGGTTGTGTCATATGTTTGGGTTGGAAGTTAGAAAAGTCCATGAACCCCATTCTGACAGATCCAAGTCAGGAAGCCAGTTAAGAGAGATATTAATTGCCCTGTGATCACAACATACAGCAATCAATACCAACAAATTACTAAGATTCTGCATAAACTTCGGGGATTGCTGAGTAATGACCGGGTTCTGGCACCTTTACTTAATGACAGACCTACCGTTCTTTTTAAGGGGGCACCCCCTCTGAGATTAACTGTGGCATCTAACATTGTTGAACCCCCCTCAAAAAAACCTCATGTTCTTTTAGAACATGAAGGGTTTTTACCCGTGTAGAAAATGTAAGGTTTGTAAAGTCAACTCTGTTAGGTCCAAGTGCACTTCCTTTTTTTCTCCACATGATGTTAAGACTTATTCTATCAAGTCTTTCATCTCCTGTAACACCAAGAATGTGGTTTATTTGTTAATTTGCCCATGTGGGTGGTACTATGTTGGGCGCACTATACGTACCCTTCAAATAAGAGTGAACGAGCATCTGACCAACAGCCGAAAGGGTTTCCCGAATCATAGTGTGTTACGACACTATGACATACATCATAATAGGAATCCCTTGGGCACTAAAATTTTGGCTACAGACCATTATGTACCAACTTGGAGGGGCAATAATGTTAGAAGAGAAATTTCCAGGATAGAGACATTTTGGATATATTCTTTGCGCTCATATGACCCTCATGGTCTTAACATAGATTGGGATGTAAACTCTTTTATTAATAATGCCTAGTCTTTACATGTATTATTTATTTTAACTTTTTTATTGTGAATTTTATTTTTATTTTCCCTAGTTGTATATTGTTCCAGCTTCTGGTCACTAGATGGTGCGTGTTTTTTTGCTTCCCGGCCTTAATGTATATGTGAAGTTTTTATTTTATATTACATTTTTTTGGCTCTGATTTTTAGGCTTGATTGCTATCATTGTAATTATGAACGTTATTCTCGTGTTATTTTTTGTGAGGTTATGCTCACAAAAGTCTTCTGTTTTTAAGTGGGCTTTTCCGGTGGTGCTGGTTGTTGAACTGGCAGTGTGGGAACGCAATCATCTTTGCCTCTGAAGG
This sequence comes from Glandirana rugosa, assembly GCA_018402905.1. NCBI lineage: Eukaryota > Metazoa > Chordata > Amphibia > Anura > Ranidae > Glandirana > Glandirana rugosa. Next base: position 744,747 of record BLSH010357473.1, on the reverse strand, counting down.
AACGTTTCCGGCAGTGCTGGTTGGCGGACTGGCGCTGCTTGGAGCGCATTCAATTTCCACCCTGTCCCGGTTATATAGAAGTGGCGCTGCCTGGTGGCCACACCCCTGACGACGTCATTGACGACGAAACGCGTTGGGTGGACACCAGGCGACGCTCTTCACATGTGACCGGGAAACTGCGGGCGCCATCTTGGACAATGGATGCCGGAACATCCTGTGTTATTACCTAATGCTGTTTTAAGTCTTTGGAAATGTGAGTAAGCCTTTTTCTATTTTTATAAATAAACCTTATCAATACCATCTGCACTATTGGAGTTCTATATTTATTACATGAACAACTCATCACCGCTGGGGATCTATCTGTGAGCTGATGATGCCTGTCCTGCTCTGATACGTGCACAGCCTGTAACCTGGCCGGTTGTATAAATCTTTACCAAGGCACATTCTGACCCTCTGTAATAGGGGGTCGGTGGGATCTGGTAAGAAGCTGTGTGTGGCGGTGTCACTGGTGATGGTTGTACACATTTGTGGATTCTTCAGGATTATCTTCCAATGATCATTGATGTGAACATTATTATTTGGATTTTGCGCTGCAGCTTTACTACTAGCCAGTTAAGAGAGAGAGCCTCAAAGTTCAAGGTATGTGAAGTGGATCGTGTGTGGATACAGAGAGATGGTGACGTTCAGTTAGTTTGTGCATGTCGTCATGAGGTTGTACCTGTCCAAGGGTAAAGCTCTGTGAATCCTTATTTATGCTGTGAGTCAGTTGTTTAAAGGTATAGGTGCATTCAGGTCCTTGGTGCCTTTTGGCGTGTGTGTGTGTCAGCATGAGGATAACATCCCAGGATTTACGTAGGTAGGGTGTCCTCTGGGGGCCTCAAAGGGGGTCTGGGTTCCGGTTTAGTGGGTCTGAACATGTATGGTGCCCTTCTGCCATCGAAGAACAACTGTGGGAAACAATGACAAGGAGAGATTGGTCTACTTATCTGAAGGTGCGTTCTTCAGTGTCCAATTCAGCGGTCCCTACGGGCTCTGCGCTTTGGATGGGCTGAATATGTGCGCCCAGTCTTGCCTGAGGGCCGGTGGCCCTTCATCTGAATCCGATCGCTGTCTCCTGTTGTGATGTTCACTTGTGTCCATTGCCTCCGACCTGGGTTTAGGGAACTTGAATAAAGCCGGAAGAAATTCCGCATATCAACCTGGAAGATCCATCACAGGGATCTCCAATGTATCCCAGAAGCTTCTGATATCTTCTGGGACCTTCAGGAGGGCAGTGCGGCCTTGTGAGGTTGCTGAAAGGTAAAATGCAAATTTCCACTTGTAGTAGATCCCTCGTGTGCGGAGTGCCTCAAGGAGGGGACAAAGCTCTCTGCATCTCTGCAAGGTGATGTATGAGAGATCTTGAAATATGTTATTGGTTGAGCCAATGAAGGAGAGTTTGGTTCTGTTCCGCGCCTTCCGTAGGATTTCTTCCTTTAGCTGAAATTCTATTATGTGACATCCCTCGGTGGGTCAGTGTCTCTGCCTCGCGGTCGCAAGGTGCAGTGTATACGTTCCATGCCAATTGACGTGGCTGGAGGCCTATCTAGCAGGTTGTTGAAGATGGAGGATACTGTGGTCTGTAGCTGATCGGCCTTTATTGCTTCTGGGAGCCCTCTGAGCCGTATGTTATGGCGTCTGCCACGGCCTTCCAGGTGGCGATTCAGGTCTCTCATTTGCAAGGTATGAGTGTCCAGAGTATGATGGACACGTCTGCTAGTAGTAGTGTGTTGGGCCATTACGTTTTCCACATCTTGGACTCTACCCACAATTGCTTGAATGTCCAGTCTGAGCCCTGAAATGGCAGTGGTCAGAGTTTCCTTTATGTCGGCTGCTACAGAGTGCAGGTCTATCAGGCTAGGCTGTTGTTGATGCTGAGGAATAAGAACAATACCTCCTGCAGCTGAAGGCCCTCCTGCTGTGGAGCCATCTGAGATGGCGGAACTCTGAGTGTGCGCCTTATTTTCCTCTATATAGTCTTAAAGCCGACCCTCACACAAATCAACCTACTACTGAGAATATAACGGCATTCCTAGATAAACTGAACCTACCTAAATTATCAGAAACCCAACTCTCAGGACTAAATTCTCCCTTCACCATTCCTGAACTTCAAAAGATCATAGCGCCTTTACCAAATGGTAAATCTCTGGGTCCCGATGGTCTCCAGAACAAATATTACAAGACCTTTCAATCGCTACTAGCCCCTTACTTAGCCTCAGTATACACTCTGGCAGCCCAGACATCCTCCCTTCTCCCAGAGATGCTCAAAGCCTATGTAGTAACCCTCCCTAAGCCAGGGAAAGAGCCAAACACCCCGACAAACTTTAGGCCTATATCGCTCCTAGATTCAGATTTTAAAATTTACGCCAAATTAATTGTCCAAAGATTATCTAATGTTATACCAACTCTCATAGCAAAAGACTAGATGGGGTTTTTAAGGGGAAGGCAACCATCAGATACTACTAGAAGTATTTTGAATGTTTTACATTTTGCTGAAAGGAATCAAACGCCTTCACTACTTCTCTCTATTGATGCAGAGAAGGCATTAGACAGAGTAGATTGGAGTTACATGTCAAATGTACTAACAAAATTTGGTTTCCATGGCTTCATCAGAGAAGCAATTCTTGCCCTATACACAAAACCCTCCGCACAAGTCATCTATACCTCAGGGTTCCTCTCAAAGGTATTCAACATAACAAATGGCACCCGCCAAGGTTGCCCGCTGTTCTCATATATCTTCAACCTCATGATAGAACCACTGGCAGAATCAATCAGCCTAAACCCCTCTATCATAGGCTTCCAATTCAATGATAAACCACATACTATCAACCTCTTCGCGGATGGCGTTATCCTCCTTCTAACTGAACCACTAACGTCTTTGCCACTTGCACACCAAACGCTACAGGAATTCAGCACTATCTCATACTACAAGATGAACTATTCAAAATCCTTGATACTAGATTTAAGAATCCCCAATAAAATAAAAAGCCACCTCCAAAATCAGCTCCCGTACATATGGAGTTCCAATGGCATAGCATACTTAGGCATTACCTTGACATCCTCAACTACATCCCCAATCCAGACCAACTACAAACCTCTAACCCAAAAAATTGAGAGCCAACTCCAACACATTTCACAAAAAGAACTTTCTTGGGTAGGCAGACTAGCAGCCTACAAAATGATAATCCTACTACAATTACTATACTACTTCAGAGTACTCCCTATCCATGTCCCTCCTACATACCTAAAAGAACTAACAAACTTACTACACAAATTCATATGGAACAACAAAAAAACAGATGCGCCCAGACTAATTTAATTAAACATAAGTCTATAGGAGGGATGGGGATGATCAATATTCAAGACTACCAACAAGCAGCAATACTAGATCAACTAAAACATTGGCTCAGACCAAGCGAAGGCCCAATCTGGCTGGAACTTGAATCAACCACGGCCCCTATTTCTGACCTCACCTTCTTTCTCCTACTGGATGAGTGGAAAAAGTGGGATACCGCATCCCTGACACCTACAATAGCAGCATCCCTACGGCATGGCACAATTTATTAAAACAGAATAAGCATACCATAACAATACAATAAAAGCCCCCGCAATACCTATCCAGGTGTTGGATACCTTAATGCCATTCATGTATACAAAGCCACTACAAACAAACGACTTACATAAAATACAAAACTTTTTCTTTGACTCCACACTCAAGATGTGGGAAACCCTGAAAAACAAATAAATCCTCCCTTATAATAGTCAATATATTTGCCTCCGCATCCTATCCTTCTTGGTCAAACATCCCTTGCCGACTTTAAACATAACTTCCGAAGCATGGGAATTTCTATACAAGACTCAAAGAAAAAAGGTATCTCCCTATTTTATAACCTTATAAAAGAAACAACAATCCAAAAATTCCTGCCAATACTAATATGGGAGAAAGATATAGAAAAACCTATTCCCTGAACCAATGGGAAGCTGCTATGCAATCGACTTACAAGTACTCCAAATGTAACAACCATTGGGAAATGATGATTAAACTGACACACAGATGGCATTACACTCCCTTTAACCAGTTCCCTACCGAGTCATATTAAAATGACGTTGGCAGGAACCGCTCGTAGATCCGGGCCGACATCATATGATGTTGGCCGCTTCTTGCCGCTACTGCGGGCCCCTGGGGGCCCGCAGAGCGGCGATCGCGGATTGTGTGCCCGGGGGTCGTGTCCCCCCTGATCGGGGTAAAGAGCTAATAAAATTGGCTCTTTACCAATTGACCAGCTGTGTCCAATCACAGCCCGTCACTACCAACCTCCACGTGCATGCCGCTCGTGCACGCCCAGCGCAGCGATCGGGGCTGAGGCTTGTCCCTCGGACAAAGCCCAGCTCCGATCAGTGTAAAGAGCCAATAGAATTGTGTCAATCACAGCCGGTCATGTGATGTAAACAAACCGCGGTAACAAGCTGTTACCGCGGTTCTCCCTGTCACACACCGGTCGTGTGTGAGGGGGAGGTTGCGGTAACAGCTCGTTACCGCCCACTGTGTACACCAAGCACACTGATCCCCCCCTAATAAAGAGGACCTGTCACCACCCCATCAAAGTACCTGTCACAGCCCATCAGAGTACCTGTCATCTGTCCATCAAAGTATCCTAGTATCTGTCACCTGCCTATCAGAGTACCCCGAGTACCTGTCACCTGCCCATGTTAGTACCCCAGTACCTGTTACCATCCCATCTGAGTACCTGTCACCAACTCATCTTCTGAGTACCTGAGTACTTGTCACCAAACCATCAGAGTACCCGAGTACCTGTCACCAATCCATCAAAATACCTGAGTACCTGTCACCAGACCATCAGAGTACCTGTCACCAGCTCATCAGAGTACCCGAGTACCTTTCACCAGCCCATCAGAGTACCCGAGTACCTGTTACCAGCCCATCAGAGTACCCGAGTACCTGTCACCAGCCCTTCAGAGTACCCGAGTACCTGTCACCTGCCCATCAGAGCACCCCAGTACCTGTCACCTGCCCATCAGAGTACCTATCACCAGCCCATCAGTGTACCAGAGTACCTGTCACCAGCCCATCTGAGTACCCAAGTACCTGTCCCCAGCCCATCAGAGTACCCGAGTACCTGTCACCTGCCCATCAGAGAAGCTGAGTACCTGTCACCAGCCCAGCAAAGTACCCGAGTACCTGTCACTTGCCCATTAGAGTACCCGAGTACCTGTTACCAGACCATCAGCGTACCTGAATACCTGTCACCAGACCATCAGCATACCAGAGTACCTGTCACCTGCCTATCTCAGTACCCAATTACCTGTCACCAGCCCATCAGCGTACCTGTCACCTGCCCACCTGAGTACCCGAGTACCTGTCACCAGCCCATCAGAGTACCCGAGTACCTGTCACCTGCCCTTCAGATTACCCGAGTACCTGTCACCAACCATTCTGAGTAACCGAGTACCTATCTGCAGCCCATCAGAGTACCCAAGTACATTTTACCAGTCCATGTCTCCAGCCCATCAAAGTACCCAAGTACCTATCTGCAGCCCATCAGAATACCTGAGTACCTATCTGCAGCCCATCAGAGTACCCGAGTACCTATCTGCAGCCCATGCCTCGAGTGTTTGCATTCCAAAATGGGGTAATTTTGTGGGTAATTCCACTGTCCTTGTGCTCCAGGGCCTTCAAAAGTGTGATAGGTATGAATGAAATTTTATGTGCAATATGCTCCTAGAACGCCTGACGGTGCTCCCTGCATGTTCGGCCTCTGTATGTGGCCAGGGTGTGAAAAAGTCTCACACGTGGTATCGCCATACCCGGGACGAGTAGCAGAATATATTTTGTGGGTTAAATTTTGCTATGTACATGCTATGTGTTAGAATTGACCACTTTGTGTAAAAATAAAAGCGTTTTCATTTTCTTTCCACGTTTTTCGTAGACTTGTGAAAAAAAATGAACCATTCAAAAGACTCTAGACAATATACATTGGGGTGTTTGCTTTCCAAAATGGGGTCATTTTGTGGGTAATTCTATTGTCCTGGTGCTCCAGTGCCTTCAAAAGTGTAATAGGTGGTTAGGAAATTAGATGTGAAATTTCTGCTCCTAGAATGCCTGACAGTGCTCCCTGCATGTTGGACCTCTCTATCTGGCCAGGCTGTGTAAAAGTCTCACACATGTGGTATAATAATAATTTCTTAATTTTCCCAAGAATTGTGGGAAAAAAGTACAACTTGAAAAAACTCGCCATGCCTTTTACTAAATACCTTGGAATGTCTACTTTTCAAAAGGGGGTAATTTGGGGGGGTATTTGTACATTCCTGACATTTCAGGGCCTCAAGAAATGAGATAGGCCATCAGTGCATCAGGTGTGATCAATTTTCAATGATTGGCACCATAGCTTGTAGACTCTATAACTTTCACACAGACCAAATAATATACACTTATTTGGGTTATTTTTACCAAAGATAGGTAGCAGTATAGGTTTTGGCCCAAATTTATGAACAAAAATTACTTATTTGCAAAATTTTATCACAGAAACTAAAAAGTGTTTTTTTTTTCAAAATTTTCGCACTTTTTTCACTTATGTCGCAAAAAATTAAAAACCCAGTGGTTCTTAAATACCACCAAAAGAAAACTCTATTTGTGTGAAAAAAAATGATAAAAATTTTTTTTGGGTACAGTGTAGCATGAGAAAGTAATTGTCATTCAAAGTGTGAGAGCGCTGAAAGCTGAAAATTGGTCTGGGCAGAAAGGGGGTATAAACGTCCTGTAATGAAGTGGTTAAATTATCAAAATTCTTCCCAGACAAATCTCCCAATTGTTGGCGGAAATGTGGAAAAGTAGGCAACCTATTACATGCCATATGGAAAAGCCTCACCAGTTTCTGGAGGCAAGTATTCACGTTAATCTCAATCATCGGCATACTACGCACACCTAGATCTATTCCTGCCGTCAATGAGACCAATAGTGACACATATCTTGCTATTTGCAAGGAACACAATCCTCAAAAAGTGGAACTCCCAAGACTTCCCAAATATAACTGAAGTTATATCTGCAGTATGTAGCAATCACGCATTCGAGAGAACCCTGGCGATCAACTCACTGAAATGTAAAAACTTTGATGACCGCTGGTCAATTTGGACTGATAAAAAAATACACACAATACTCAGTAATTCCAACAATAGACAACAATTCAAGCTACAGCAATTTGTAGGTACTATCATACCTCTTCCAATATACTGTGTACCATATACTAGTTCCTTGTTATCTCCTCATTTTTACTTTTTATGTTCTATCCAGCTTCACATGTTAACATAAAACTGGTTGGACCGACCTTCCCCCTGCCACAGTTTGATCCCATTGGGGTGGCTGGGGGAATAAGACAGAGCCTACAGCGCTTGATCTATATAGATATTATACCATTGCATTCTAGTTAATCCTCAATAACAACAGTAACTGCATTATTGTTGATTTATGACTGACCATTGTTTGTCACACTGTACAACAAACTGTATATACTCTGTACCAATGATGGAAATCTTTAACAATAAAAAACAATAAAAATTATTGATTTAAAAAAAAAAGCTTCTGCTCTAACCTTCCAATTAAGCTAACAACAAACGCCAGCCAGCCAGCCAACACTAGTTTGTCAACTGTCCAACTGTCGAATAAATTAGTGATCTTAAACGGTAACTCCACTTTTTGTGGGGAAAAAAATAGCCAATAACAAAAAATGAATAGCATATATAATTGCTACACAGTAGAGTTTGGCCAAACACCCCTTGGTTCAGTTCGCGCCAGAACTCTCGAACATTGCAAAAGTTTTGCCCATTTTGCAGGCTTATATTCAAGTTATTGGCCATAAAAAGGGTATGGGGGCCCTGGTTCTGTATCAATGCAAATTCTTTTTTTAAAAAAAATATCTACCCCCCTACGCCAAAGTACCTGGTCCCCATGCTGATGGGGACAAGGGTCTATTTCCCCACAACCTTGGACTGTTGTTGTAGGGGTCTGCAAGCAGAGGGCTTATCGGAATCTGGAAACCCCCTTTAACAAGGCGGTGTCCAGATCCCTCTCCCCCATATGAATGAGTAAGGGGTACAAAAAAGTGTCAAAGTAATAAAAACACAGACAGTTTTTGACAATTCATTTATTAAAAATAAATAAATAAATAAAGAAACCATGTCCCCCAATGTAAATCCATCTTCAAGCAAAAAAAAACCCCAAAAACGCTCCCGCCATCCATGAAGGTCAACCGCCTACTGCCTCCTCCACCGTTTGACAATTTTTATATAGGTAAGGGTGGCAACGTCACCTTGTGGCACCACCCCCCTTGTGACGTCACGGACCGCTGCATGCTGGATCAGTGACTTCACAGGGGGCGGTGCCACCAGGTGACATAGCCAGGTGGCCCTGCCCTTCCCTATATAAGAACTGTCACACAGTAGGTGGTCAGCCTTGATGGATGGCGGTGGTGGCGTTGTCGTGATTGACGATGGATTTACATCGAGAGACACTTTTTATTTTTAATAAAGGATTGTCAAAAACCTTCTGTGTTTTTATTACATTTTGACACTTTTTTGGTGAACGGGCAGGGGTACTATGTACCCCATACTCATTCACATGGGGGGGGCAGGATCTGGGGGCCCCCTTGTTAAAGGGAGCTTCCAAATTCTGATAAGCCCCCTGCCCGCATACCCCCATAACCACAGCCCAGGGTTGTGGGGAAGAGACTCTTGTCCCCATGAACATGGGGGCAAGGTGCTTTGGGGTGGCGGGGCGCTCGCTCATCCTCCCCTTTCCTGACCTGCCAGGCTGCATGCTTGGATAAGGGTTTGTTATTTATTTTGGGGGGACCCCACACTTTTTTTTTTAATTTGGCATAGGGTTCCCCTGAAAACCCATACCAGACCCAAAGGGGGGGGGGCCTCAGGCCATTTTTTTTTTTACTATTTTTTTAACACCAAATGTTTTTTTTTTTTTTTATTCAGTGGGGAAACCTGACAGCTGATGACTCATCGGTTGTTAAGGACGCTGCGTCTGGCTTCTGGCCCCGCTCCTTAACAGCCAGCTTTTAACCACCTCCCACCCGGCCACTGCTCATATACGGCCGGGTGGGAGCTTCCCCGTTCTGACAGGACGTATATATACGTCCTGCAGAACGGGGGCTCGCAGCGCGGGCACGCGCCGCGCTGCTGCTGGATCCTGTGATCATTATGATCACAGGATCCAGCTGAGCGGAGATCGGGATACGGGCGCAGTGACTGGCCCTCCCGATCATGTGACGGCTGTGTCCAATCACAGCCGTCACATTGTCAACAGAGACGAGCGTCTCTGTGACAGTTCTCCCCCGCCGAGCTCAGTGGGAGCTCAGTGCGGGGGGGGGAAGGGGGGGAGCTGCAGCTCTGTGACAGCTTTCTGCATGGTGAGGATTTCATGCAGAAAGCTGTCACAGATCGCCCCCCACACAGTGCACCAAGCACACTGATACCCCTGTCCCCATACATATAAGTGTCCCCATAAAACAGCCCCCAAAACATCTGTATGTCCCCAATCACATCTGTCACCATACACAACATCTGTCACAATCCCCAAACATCTGTCACAGTCCTCAAACATCTGTCACAGTCCCCAAACATCTGTCACAGTCCTCAAACATCTGTCACCATACACAAAACATCTGTATGTCACCGTCACATCTGTCACAGTCCCCGTCACATCTGTCTGTCCGACAACACCAAATAAACTCCAATTTGGGTTATTTTTTTACCAAAGAAATGTAGCAGTATGATTTTTGGTCAAAATTTATCAAGAGAAATTATTTGCAAAATTTTATAACAGAAACGCAGAAAAATGCATTGTTTTTGAAAATTTTTTGTCTTTTTTTAATTTATAGCGCAAAAAATAAAAAACCCAGGGGTGATTAAATACCACCAAAAGAAAGTTCTATTTGTGTGAAAAAAATGATAAAAATTTCATATGGGTACAGTGTCGCATGACCGCGCAATTGTCATTCAAACTGCAACAGCGCTGAAAGCTGAAAATTGGTCCGGGAAGGAAGGGGGTTTAAGTGCCCAGTATTGAAGTGGTTAATGTACCCTGATTGGGCAAAGCTTTTCCCAATCAGGGTGCCAAATGCACTGTGTAGTGAGCAGTGCATAGCAGGGCATTTGGCGGGGCCGTACACCCTACAAATTCATGCTTGGGCCAAACTACTCGCCCAACTCTATAGCGGACCATAGTGTTCTCTGCATAAAATAGGTGTTACTAAAATACAATCTTGTAATTAAAAAACATTCACATTCATACTCCAGCTTGCACAAATGTAGTGTTTTTTTTTTTCCAAGTGGATGCCTGTCAGCTTGAAAATGCTAGAACCTCAGGTGTAATGTTGTCATTATAAACTCTGTCCTACTTGTTGCATTATTTTTTTTTGTCAGGGACAGTGTAGGTGACCAATGTCTTTCTTGTAATACTCGTACTGTATATACAGTTACTATGATAACCGAGCCAGCTTACCGTGCACTGCGGATCTAAAATCTCATGGTGTTACGTATATGATTCTGGGTATGATTTTGACACAGGGCCATGAGTTTAGCAATTCTGTCTCCTGGTTTTGTGGTCCTTGGTTTGGCTTCCAGCAAAAACAGTACCGGCATGGTGGTTGTATGTATTCCTTATCCTACTTTGCTTGCTTGGGTACAGTGCCCATCCAAAAATAATCAATTTGCTATTTCCCAGTGTGTGTGTGTGAGAATGGGACATGGAGAGGTAAGCTACTTTGGAAGCAGAACTGATGGGACTAGTGCAAGCCACAGCTATTTTAGGTATACAAGCCAAATTCCTACTAATTTATTACATATTACTTCTACTTCTATGGTTATACCTCATGTAAATGTATCACAAACTTGCAAAATTCATACTGAAAATATGATGAAAAAAATGTATAAACAGTTTACATTATGTGCAAACTGCATGACAGATTGTTCGGTAGATCTAGAGTTATGTTGAAACGATATGCATGTAATAATTTCCAGTATGGAAATATGGCTTGGCCACTCCTGTTTTCAAGGAAAAGGGTATTGTTCCTTTAACTACTTGAGTACTAGTCTGTATCTGTCCCTTCACTACCAGTCCATTTTTATTTTGTCATGCAATGGTGTTCCCAAATGTATTTTAAAGCATTTGTTTGAGACTGAGAGCTTTATTTTGGTGGTATTTATTAATCACTGTTTTTGTTTTGCTATAAAAATGAAGAAAGACCAAAAAATTTGCTGTCCTTACATTTAGTGTTTATTTCTTTATCTTTAATAATGTTTCCACAACCATTGGTTATCAGTGTAATGTTAGCACCCTGTTCCACCTTTAACAACATTTCCACAGTTATTGGTGGTCAGTGGCACTTTGCGCCCTCCTCTACTTTGAAACAAATCCCTCAATTAGTGACACTTTATCACCCCCCAAAGAAATGTCTATATGTATTAGTGGTTAGTTCCAAAACAAGGAAACACAGTGCTAAAACAAATGCAACATCATCTATTTTCAGAAAGTTTATAACGTGCTATTATAATGTGTAATTCAAAAAAGTCCACATGATAAAAGCATTTGATAATGTGCTCAATGCCAAACTATAAACATACTCTTCTGCTTTAACAAAGAAGTGACTCCAAACCAAGTGTCTTCATCTCCTGTGTTACCTCAGTCCTCACACCACACTCATCACATGATGAGTGCAGAATCCCAAAACCCCAGATGTGAACGGGGGGCCTTCGTCCTAATGTAAGTAGAGGACTTTCTCTTAGGAGGAGTTATTCAAATGTCAAAATGCATTGATGGGTGGATGTTAGTATGGAGGAAAGGGCATTGCATGAAGACTGCCCAAGGCTATGCTCTCATCTAATGCTGATCTTCCAAGATTGAAAGAACTGCGATCCAATGAATAAAAGGGACATGAACAATAAGGCTGGGGAGAGAAATGGGTTAGATCAGCCTTTTTCATCCAGGCAGCCATGGCACCCTGGGGTGCCTTCTGGGTTCTTCAATGGTGCCTTAGCAAAATGCCTAAAAATTTCCACAAACTTCCCTGTGAACTGTCAACAAGCCAGCAAGTGGATCAAGCCTGCCTTTTTGTGACACAAAGCCACTGGTTTTTATAGTGCGGCATTTTAACCTTGGGCAATGCACAGGCCAGCCACTGGCATTCTAGCCAATGATGTCATTGGTTCATAAGTAGAATGTTTGCCCCCACCCCCCCGTCAGCACTGGGGTGATGTTGACAGAGAAAGGGAAAGAAACTGATGGAGAAGAGAAACTAGAATACTAGTCAGTACCAGCTTGCAAAGGTGGAGGATTAAATCACCTCTAATGCTGGGTGACCCGCCTGTCTGGATGCTGCTGCGATATTTAAAACTATTAGTTTAGATTTTACATTTTAGAATGGGGTGCCTTGAGGTTGTGTATCATTTTTTTGAAAACTGACAGTTTTATTTTCAATATTAAAAAACAGAAAATACAAAACAATATCCATGACAAATACCAATAAGTGCTGTGACGTGTATGCAAGGCACCACAATGGACGGGCGATACTTGTCGCCTCGCATGCACTCATTTTGAGGCGACTAGCGGGAGTCCGTCCCGGGTTTTGATGGCCACCATGGCAGAGCTGGTTCCGGCCCGGACTTTCTGGTCCACTCAAACCCAGAAAGAGAAAGCCAGAAAGAGAACAGAGGAGAGCTCCATCCTGGATCTCAGAGGGAGAAAGCTGAGAGAGCTCTGTGTGCTAATTTGAACTCTAAGAACAAGGTTTGCAATGTGCTTGTTTTGTGGGTGTCGGGGACAGCCCCACACTGTATAGAGAGTAATCTTTTTGTTTAGTTTAGCGCCAGGCGGTGAGGTTTTGTTTTCTGTTCTTTGTTTGTGTTTTGAACTTGCAAACCTGAAATAATAAACCTGGCAAGCCGCCAGATTTTAAGAAACTGACATCCATGCTGAATCTTTTCCCCTGACAAGTGATCCCAACAAGCTAATAGCCCACACGTGGTGGAGTTCAGCGTGGTAACTTTCAAAGATGGAAGAAATCTTGAAGGCCCTGCTGCAAGCCAATGCAGCCCAGCGAGAAACCAACCAACAGGTAGCAGAGGCTGCTGCAGCATAACAGGCAGCACAACATGCAGCTCTGCAGGAAACCAACCTCCAGGTCACAGAGGCCGCTGCAGCTCAGCTGGAGGAGAGTCACCAGGCTATCGCAGCACAACAAGCGGCTCAACAGGTGATGACAGATTGCAGAGGCACCCCAAATCTGCAAGCCAACTGGTGGACCTTGTCGAGAGATACACGGCTGCTGAGGACTTGTTGCGCCCATCTGCGCCCCACTCCAATGTCTCTAGAGGTGAAAGATCACCCGGTGGACCCAGTAAGACTGTTCCAGGGTTCAGGGGCGAGGGGAAATTTGATAAAACTGATACATTTAAATAGACTAGGGGCTCTAGACCTGGAGACTGGCCAAAGAAGCCAGGAAGGTCTTGGGAACCCTTGAGAGGACTGGGTATAGAACATATAAAGTGCTACCGATGCCATGCATTGGGACATATTGCTGCCAATTGTCCCCTGAATGATGAACCCATGCAATGTGATAATGCTTATATGAGAAGACGCATTACTCTTTTTTCACAGGTCGTATGTATAGCATCATGCTCAAGTCGCATGGAGAAGCAAATGTGTGTGATTGATGTTGACAAGAAACCCGTCATTGGGCTGCTTGACTCTGGTAGTGTGATAACGTTGGTCAAAAGCAGCTATGTAAATTATGGCCAGGTTACACCCTAGCACTGTCTGGGTCATTTGCGCTGGTCGAGATTGACATCCCTTGAGGCAGAGAGACCCATTCAGTGGGAGTGGTGCCTTCCCTGCTTCATGAAGCTCTAGTGGGGAGGGATTTTTTCCCATTTTTGGAGGATGTGTGAAGGTACAGAGAGCCTGGAGGAAAAAACTCCCCCTGCTGAGGAAGCATGGGAGTTCTCACCAGACCCTTTTTGCCAAATGGAATGAGAGACTGGTGGAAGGACCGAGGAAGAAGGAGACCCTCCTTTTCCTGTAATGCCTGGGGAGCCGAATGAGCCATAAGATAGCTCCCAGCAGATGGCTAATGCCCCAGACCCCGTCTCTGTCCCTGACCATGAGAGTAAACCGAATGTAGTCCCTGACTTAGAGGTCCGGAGAGAGGACTTATGTACAGAACAACTACGGGATGCCACTCTCCTCAAAGCCAGAGAATACGCGAATGTGATGGATGGGGAACCTGTGGACCCCAATTGTGGAGTGTCTTTTACCTACAAGGTGCTTAAAAATTATTTGTTGTGAAACATGGAGAGAATGAACTGGAACAGCTAGTAGTTCCCAAACCCTTCCACCGGATAGATCTGGCCCATGGTCATGTAATGGGGGGACATCTGGGTATGGAGAAAACCAGGGAGAGGATAAACCAGAGATTCTTCTGGCTGGGGTTGTATGCAGACGTCAAAAAATACTGTGAGTCATGCCCTGAGTGTCAAATGACAGCCCCGTCACCCCATTTTTGTAGTCCCCTTGTCCCACTTCCCATAATTGAAGTGCCATTTGAGCAAACTGTCATGGATCTCGTGGGACCAGTAGTAAAATCTGCCTGGGGACACCAGCACATCCTGGTGATGCTGGACTATGCGACCCGCTATCCTGAGGACATACCCTTGCGGAATACCTCCACTAAGACTATCGCCAAGGAACTGGTCCAGGTGTTTAGTCGGGTTGGGATCCCTAAAGAAATCTTGATGGATCAGGGTACCCCATTCATGTCCAGAGTGACCAGAGAATTGTGTAAATTGTACAAAATCTCCCATCTCTGTACCTCTGTTTACCACCCCCAAACTGACGGTCTGGTGGAAAGGTTTAACAAGACCCTCAAGAGTATGCTTAAAAAGGTGGTGGATAAAGATGGATAAAATTGGGATTTTTTGCTGCCGTATGTTTGCCATACAAGAGGTTCTGCAAGCATTTATGGGGTATTCCCCCTTTGAACTCTTGTATGATAGACATCCCAGGGGGTTGCTAGATGTCGCAAAGGAGACGTGGAAGGGAGAGGCCATCCCATATAGAAGCATCATAGAGCACGTCTCCTTGATGCAGGATCGAATCGCAGCTGTCCTGTCCCTTGTATGAGAGCACATGGAGCAAGCCCGGGAGGCCTAGAGAAGGGTTTACAATTGGGGGTGGCAAAACCCGAACTTTCAACCCCGGGGACAGAGTGTCGGTGCTAGTCCCCATGGTCGAAAGTAGATTCCTGGCAAAGTGGCAGGGTCCCTTTGAGATTAGGGAAAGTGTAGGGGAAGTAAACTACAAAGTTTACCAGCCTGGGAAAAGAAAACCGGAGCAGATTTACCATGTTAATCTCCTAAAACCGTGGAAGGACAGGGACAGTTTATTGGCTGTGCCCACACCCTAAAAGGACAGGTTACCCCTAACCCCAGATGTCCCCATAACCGAGTCCTTGTCACTGACGCAACAAAATGACGTTAAGGAATTTGTCACTAAAAATAGACTCTTCCTCTTCCCTACCCGGATTGACCACTGTGCTACAACATGACATAATCACGGAACCTGGAGTCCGTGTAAATGTACCTTACCGAATACCTGAGGCTAGATAAGAGGCAGTGGCGAGAGAAATAAAAACCATGTTGGAGTTGGATGTAATAGAGGAGTCCCACGGCGCCTGGTTGAGCCCTATAGTCCCAAAGCCCGATGGCACTATCCAATTCTGTAACGATTTTAGGAAGCTGAATGAAGTGTCCAAGTTTGACGCATTCGGGTTGACGAACTTGTGGATAGGTTGGGAGGGGCTCGGTACATAACAACCCTAGACCTAACTAAGGGATATTGGCAGCTCCCCTTAATGGAGTCACCAAAGGAAAAAAGCGACCTTCTCTACCCCCGATCGGTCTTTCCAGTACAAATGAATGCCATTTGGTCTGCATGGGGCCCCTGCATCCTTTCAGAGGATGATGGACAAGACTTTGAGGCTGCACCAGCCCTATGCAGCGTCCAATCTAGATGATGTCATCATCGTCATCCACAGCCCAGATTGGGAATCACATCTGCCCCGGGAGCAGGCAGTGGTAGATTCACAGAGGGTAGCAGGTTTTACAGCCAACCCGGAGAAGTGTGCCATAGGTCTCGAGGAGGCCAAATACCTTGGGTATGTGATTGGTTGAGGTCTGATTAAGCCCCAAACCAATTAGATTGAGGCCATTCAAAAGTAGCCCCAACCGGTGAACAAGAAACAGGAATTACAGGGAATTACCAACGCTTCATACCCGACTTTGCCACCATTGCCATCCCTCTGACTGATCTGACAAAGGGTAGAGCATCAGGAATGGTTAAGTGGAATCCCAAAGCTGAGAAGGCCTTCCAGAAATTGAAGCAAGCCCTTTGTGTACAGCTGATGCTCTTGAACCCAGACTTCACAAAGGATTTTGTTGTTTAAACCAACGCCTCTGAGGTGGGACTAGGTGCTGTTCTGTCCCAGACCAGAGACGACGAGGAGCACCCGGTCTTCTATTTAAGCAGGAAGCTTAATAGACATGAAAAAAATTATGCCATTGTGGAAAAGGAGTGCCTGGCTATCAAGTGGGCCTTAGAGGCCCTAAAATACTACCTGATGGGAAGGTCATTCAGGCTAGTCCCCGACCATGCCCCCCTTAAGTGGATGTGTAACAACCGGGAGACTAATAGTCGGGTGACTAGGTGGTTCCTGGCCCTACAGCCGTTTAAGTTCTCAGTGGAACAACAGGCAGGAAGGCACCAAAATAATGCTGATGGTCTTTCCAGGGTCCACTGCATGGTTAGGACAGTTGCTCTGCCCGAGGGGCTTGAGCGGGGGGGTATGTGATGTAATGCAAGGCACAACAATGAATGGGGGATACTTGCCGCCTCACATGCAATCAGTTTGAAGCAACTAGCAGGAGTCTTGCCGGCTACCGTGGCAGAGCTGGTTCCGGCCCGGACTTTCTGGTCCACTCAGACCCCTCTCCATCTGAATTTAATGACCAGGAAGAGAGCAGAGGAGAGCTTGATCCTGGATCTCAGAGGGAGAAAGCTGAGAGAGCTCTGTATGCTAATTTGGACTCTAAGAACAAGGTTTGCAATGTTCTTATGTTTTGTGGGTGTCCGGGACAGCTCCACACTGTATAGAGATAAAGCAGAAAGAGAGCAGCGCCAATCTAAGTGCAGCAGTATAAAAACATCTTTATTAAAAAGACAAATGGCAACTCACAAGATAAAAGCGTTGTCAGCGCGTGTGTGGTAACCGCGACGAGAGAAAGACGAAATAGAGATATGTCACACCTCGACAGGGCCTGTGGGTGTTTTGTATTCTTGTAACGTTTGGAACAAGAATCTCAGGTTTAATCGTATGTCTCGAGAGAGTCGAAAGAGGGAGACTCTAGGTCCTAGTTCGAGAGGAGACGAGAGAAGGACCAGTAATTTAAGTCTACCTCTCCCCAGACTCACCTGGTCTTTCAGGCCCGGCCTTGGTCGAGACGGTGCCATCGGCCGTTCTGAGGACGATCAACGAAGTTTGACTAACGTACACTCCGCCGTTCATAGGGGGTAAGTAACAACACGGAACGTAAT
>BLSH010357473.1:711329-724540 GCA_018402905.1 Glandirana rugosa | reverse complement strand
TACACCACTGTGCCACTCATACTCAACATGAAGAACTCAGCCCCTTTCCAAACAACACCACATATCCTGGGAACATGACACCAGGGTGGGTGGAGTCTTTAGCACCGCCCTGACCCACCCTCCTCTAACAGATAAAAAGTCACCACAAACATGGCCGCCCCCTATTGCCTGAGGAAGGAGCACGATTGCTCCGAACGCGAGCACCTCCCACTCCACCCTGCATCCGATAGTGACGTCAGCGGCGGTTCCTGAGCCCCATCTGAGTTCCTGGAAGTGCTGGAAGCCACCAGCTCAGCCAGTACCAGCGGCCACCAGTGTTCCCCGCCTTCAGCCCGTCCTTCTGAAAGGAGTGGATGAACCTCTACACAAGGCCTATTGCCACACACGCGCTGACAACGCTTTTATCTTGTGAGTTGCCATTTGTCTTTTTAATAAAGATGTTTTTATACTGCTGCACTTAGATTGGCGCTGCTCTCTTTCTGCTTTATGTTCGCACAGAGCTCCTTCTAGCTCTTTTCAGAGCTTGCAGCCGTCTAAAGCCAGCATTTCACATTCTGAGACCTCAATAGACACCTTGGACGTTCCACCCATGGTCCACGGATGACAGACTGAGCCAGCGCCCTCACATTCTCTCCATCCAGCTCCCAGGGCGCACAAGAGGTTACATGTTTGTCTTGTGTTTTTCACACTGTATAGAGAGGAATCTGTTTGTTTAGTGTAGCGCCAGATGGCGAGGTTTTGTTTACTTTTTTTTTTTTTTAGAGTTTTGAACTTGCAAACCTGAAATAATAAACCTGGCAAGCCGCCAGATCTTAAGAAACTGACATCCATGCTGAATCTTTTCCCCTGAAAAGTGATTCCCATGAGCTAATCGCCCACAGTGCCCATTGACATTTCAATCACATGAAAAACTGGAATAAGACCTGTAGATCCTGCAGATGGAGATAATATACAACAACGTCAGGTCTAATGATCGCAACAGCAGCAGTAATACTACAACATCACAACTTCCTAATGGCATGTAGCCAAGTGGGAAAAAGCACTGAAATGAGCACTATGGCAACAGCCAAAAGAAAAAAAAAGAAAAAGGAAAGGAATACAATAGAAAAAGAATAGTAAAAAGTAAAGAGAAGAAAAGTGAAAATAGTAAAGCAACCACCCAAGCCAGAAACCCCCCCAAAGACCAAAGTCACTATCTGCACAGGGTATCACCAATTTAGGAAGACATCAGGTTAAAGGGGATTCTAACAAGTCCCACAGTTCCCAGACCCAGTTATGGGCATCGAGAGTGTCATTCATCTAAGTGATCAGGTTTTTTATCCGTTTCACATCTTGGATCCTGGTGTGCAAATCAACCATAGAGGGAGGTTCTCGTTTTTTCCACTTGAGGGCAACCAAGCATCGTGGAGCAGTTAATAAGAGTGCATGAAGATTTCCAGCCAGTTTAGAGAAAGAGGGGAGTGGAAGGCCCGAAAGGAATGTTTTAGGATTAAAAGGCGCCCAGGAGCCAAAGATGGAATGGAGGAGGGAGTGGACCATCTGCCAGTAGGTAGATTAGAGGACATGTCCAGAAAATATGATATGACGTACCCACGCCTGCATTACAGCACCGGCGATCGGCAGAGGGATATATGGAATGGAGCAGGTCTGGGGTTTGATACCAATGATAGAATATCTTGTATTGATTCTTTTTGTGCAAGGTACAAATAGAGCTCTTGGAGGTCTGTGACCAAATAAGTTGCCGCGTTTTCAAGGGTAACTCCTTGCCCAAGGCCTGCTCTCATTTACGCATGTAGGCGTGCCATGACCCGGACTGGGATAGGTCCTTAATTAAAAGTTGGTAAGTATGTGAAATCATACCCCTAGGGGATGGGCCCTCCAAGCAGACTTTCTAGATTCTGTCAGAGGGGAGAACTGGAGGTTTGCTACTAAGAACTGCACAAAGTGTAGTATTTATAAGTAACTATAAAAGGCCTGTCTAGGCAGTCTATAGGCTTCCTGCAAATCTTGAAAGGTCCGCAACTTTCTGGTTCTGAGATCCACCAATTGACCAAAGTGAAATAGAGCCCTATCCATCCAAAAATGAGACATCTGCAAGGTCAAAATGTCCGGGACATTAGGTGTGAACAAAAATGAGGTTGCCAGTGAGGTGGAAGAGGTAAGGGGGTACACTAATTTGGCTCTGTATCATAGAGTCCGCACAAGTGACATAGGCCCCAACAGTCTTAAATTTTAAAGCGGGACATCAGTGCTCCATAATATAGAATTTGGATGGACAGGAGGTAAACACAACTTCTCAATTTGTGTCCAACGATTGTATGCATGAAAGGTATACCAGGAAGCGAGAGGATGTAGTTGGGTGGCTAAATAATACTTAGCTATGCTCAGGAATGCAAGACCACCTTGGCCACGGGGGAGGGGGGGGCATGGAGGCTAGACCTAGCAATACAATATCTTTTGTAGTTCCAAAAGAAACTGAGCAAGTCGCCTTGAAGAGACTTGAGGTGCGAGGATGGGATAGGGATAGGCAGCGTACTTTAAAGTGGAGGTCCTCCATGAGTAGTTAAACAATTGGGAAATGTGGGATGGTGTCGGGTGGGGAATAGAGGTATTAATTTTGTAACCTGAGACAGAACTATAGCGGTCCAATTCCATATGAAGATTTGGAAGGGAGACATGTAGTTGTGTGAATGTAAGCAGGATATTGTCTGCAAAGAAGGAAATCTTAAAATCTCTAATATGGACTGGGATACCATGGATGTTTGGGTTTCGTCTAATATGGACTGCCAGGGGCTCAATACAAAGCGCATAAATAAGAGGGGACAGGGGGCACCCCTGCCCTGTTCCATTATAAATGGGAAAGGTAGCCGAGGTGGTGAACTGAATTCTAACCAGCGCCAAGGGAGAAGAATATAAATGGGTAATGGCTTGCAGAAAAAGGCGCTTGATAGCGATGTGCCGGAGAGTTGCAAATAAAGGTACAGCAGACCATCAGGGCCCGGAGACTTGTTAGCCAGAAGAGATTTAATTGTGGCAACTACTTCCTCTTCGGAAATAGAGGAGTTAAGACTGGCTAGGTCAGAAGGGGAAATAGCAGGAAGATCACTGTCTTCAAGGTATGATTGTATGGCTTGGGAAAGATCAGGGGGTGGAGGATTGTGTGGAACAGTGGGATCGTTATAGAGAGTAGAATAATAGTCATGGAAAATTTGCACAATTTTAGAGGGATGGGAGTGTAGGCTACCAGACGTGTTCCTAAGAAAGGTGGGAAAGGTTGTGTATAATTTTAAAGGGTGCCTTGACTAAAAAAAGGTTGAGAAACACTGGGTTAGAAGATGCCGAATGCTGGAAGTCCTCCACCCTGGTAATGATGCAGTCTTTATCTGACTTTCTGCAGTTTCTAATACATGCTTTGAGTTTAAGTACCAGTGTATTAGCAAATTAAATACTATCCAGCTAAGGTGTATACTGCATATACCATAAAACGTTGTGCTAAGCTGCTTAAAAATTATTTCTCCAGTTCTTATATTGGTATTTGGTGTCCTGCAGAATACTTTCTTTAAAAAAAACTGTAATATAACTGGCTT
This sequence comes from Glandirana rugosa, assembly GCA_018402905.1. Classification (NCBI taxonomy): domain Eukaryota; kingdom Metazoa; phylum Chordata; class Amphibia; order Anura; family Ranidae; genus Glandirana; species Glandirana rugosa. The sequence goes on along the minus strand of BLSH010357473.1, from coordinate 720,953 downwards.
TTATTTTATTATGGTTTTTGTTATAGGTATGTATCATATTCTCTGTTGTATGTGGAAGTGTGTGAACTGCTATTCAGTTGAATGTAAGAGCAGTACAGCGGCTTAGTGGTTAGCATTTCTGCTTTGCGGCACTGTGTTCCCCAGCTTGTATCCCATTCAGGACATTACCTGTATTGAGTTTGCATGTTCTCTCTGTGTTTACGCAAGTTTTAGATGGTGAAGACAGGTACAGTACTTCAGTTTTCTTCCCAAACCCCAAAGACATGCTGGTAGGTTAATTGTCTCCTGTCTAAATTGGCCCTAGTATATGTACGGAATGTAATGTAGAGACCTTAGACCAATGATGGCGAACCTTGGCACCCCAGATGTTTTGGAACTACAATTCCCATGATGCTCATGCACTCTGCAGTGTAGCTGCGCATCATGGAAAATGCAGTATTAAAACATCTGGGGTGCCAAGGTTAGGCATCACTGCGTTAGACTATAAGCTCCTTGGGGGCAGGGACTGACGTGAATGTACGATATGTAAAGAGCTGTGTAAATTGTCAGGGCTATAAAAATACTTGTATTAAATAAATGTACTACACCGGAATACATGTATTGCTAAAAAAAATAGTTTTATTACCATTTAGCAAGTAAACTTTTTTTTGCACAGCATGATATGAAAAAATATTTTCTTTTAGTTCACCAATCTAAAACATTTTAGCAAATTTCAAATCTGCACCTGCATGCTGTAAATGCAAGGGCAGTATGGAAATTCTACAATCTAAAAGCAGGGAATTACCATAGTAACTAAAATTGAATTGAATGAGCTGATCAGCTAACAGACATGTGAGGCTGGGAAGGAATGAAAATGTCAGAGGATCAACATATTGCAGAAGAAAAAGACAATAGCTGGAGAAGAAATGAGTTGAGCAGCTTCCAGTAGCTGTTAATAATTTACATCACTAGCCAAACACTGTGAAACACAGTTAAGGATCCGGAATCCGATAGTTCATCGGCAGTCTACTTTGTGCGAGACGCTCATTTCAAGGAAAACCAGTTAATTGCATTTTACATTAAACTACATTAATATATTATTATCCAAATTACACTTAATACAGTCTTCTATTACTGAATGCTGAATGCACTGCTTTCTGTGTCTGTGCCAGAGCATTCATATGGAACCGAATTGTACATTTTGGAAAAAGCTGAATTATACTCATTTCAGTGTAGCGCAGCCAGATAAACAATAGTCTCACATGAGGCCAAGAAAATGTTAAAAATCATTTCAATGGTTTACATGGTTAAATGTAGCAGTTGGACACCAGATAACTGTCTTTCATTGGAAAACCCTGATCCTGAATAGTAGTACAGTGATATTGTGATGGTTTGAAAATGTTTGTTTGGTAGGATTGCTCGTAATCTCATTATGATGGACTTATTATATTGTGTACAGGGATATAATAAGCAGATGGGATGAATCAAAGTAAACTGTATGCACATGAGATATGATATTAGAGGAATCTGCATATGATTTTATCTGTGCTTGTTGTTCTCTAGAAAAAAGAGGTACAAACACAGCTTAAATGATTGACTATTGCGTGTTTTTATAAATTTTGACTTCAAGGATGAGCTCTTTTTAAATTTATTATAGTCAGACTCCAAGCAAACAGCTAAATATACTTTGAAATACTTAAATGTGAGCTGTTTTACATTCATTAGGGTTTGATACCCAATCTTTCCAGTTCTGAGATATACTTAACCATATCAAACAGTAGAGCCAGGTTAGTGACCTAACTTTTCTCTCCTGCAGTTAAGCAATACAGTCTAGTCACCTTCTTACCCCCAGCCTGTGATTGAACAACAAAAGCACAGCAGCAGTAATAAACCATGCCTCTATTCACTCTGCTATCATCTCCTGTTAGAATATTCCTTGCCGATTCATTTACATTACAGCAGTGCCTGACTTGCCCCTTGTATTGCCACTGCCAGTTTCAGTGCTGCAACTCAGGGGATTACCTGAGGCTAATATAAAGCCAAAATCAGACACTTTATATAGTGGGGGAAATAATTACTTGATCCCCTGCAGATTTTGTAAGTTTGCCCACTTGCAAAGAAATTGAGGGTCTATAATTTTTATCATAGGTGTATTTTTTTTACCATAATTTTTTATTGAATATAGAAAATGATAAATGCTTACAATGCATACATTATATATGCCATGTAGATACATGGTCATCAATGGTTTACAGGTCATAAAGTATAACAAAGCTAATAGGACAATAAAGTCAGGGATTCATATGAGCAAAGTTTTGTTGAGCAGCAAAATTAAAAGCTTGTTTATATCGTTATACAAATTCCCGGCAATCCCACTATGCGTGAGCCATAAGGATTGCTAGGGTTCCTATACCAGGGAGAAATAACTATGGACTCAGAGAATAGAGGCAGAAGAAGAGAAGACAGTGAGAAAGAGAGAAGAAAAAAAAAGGGGGGGGGGGTCCAAAGGGATAACGGGATAGGTTACTCTTGCCCCCCCCCTTTCCCCGACAGTTGGCTCAGCTTGGACTGTCTCATTCTCTGTGTACAGCTTGTGTATCATTCCATTATCTAAGGATCATAGGGAGATCATTGGAAACGCTCAGTTTTAAAGTGGGTCCAACATGCCCACGTACTTGTTTTTGTATCTGCTCTTGGGATATATAGATAAGTTCCTCCATCTCCTCTATTTTAGAAAGTCTGGCAAACCATTCTCTAATGGTCGGAATGCGTGTGGATCGCCAATGTATTGGAACACCGAGTTTTGCAACATTCACCATGTGCATAGCCAAGGATTTGTAATAATCTTTTTTAGATAGTCATAGGTGTATTTGAAATGATAGAAACAGAATATCAACCAAAAGTGCAGAAAAAACACATAAAACAAATGCTATAAATTGAGTTGCAGTTCAGTGAATAAAATATGTATTTAACTCCCAAGCAAAACATGACTTAGTACTTGTTGGAGAAACCCTTGTTGGCGAGGACAAAGGTAAGACTTTTCTTGTAGTTAAATGTTTGTCTCCACCATTGCAAAACTAGGTGGTGGTTACCACATCCCTAAAAAAGGAAATACCCCCTAAATGGGACATTAAATGGTAACAGCACCACCCAAGATGTATAAAATCAAGATGTATTGATCATATTAAAAACATCATTGCTCATCCGAGCAGAATTCATAAAACATGCATAAAATAGAAAATGGTTTGCTTGAACATGTTACAATGATATAGTGCATGGATGTACATATATAACAAAAAGACAATGTTATACTCCAGTATCCGAAGACAATGTTCAGTACCCAACGAGTTTTGGGTCCACGCCTTTCGTTAGGGATATTTTACAGGAGAATATGTAAACCATAACTTTTCAAGTACACTAGCATATGCTGTATTCAGTTGTAGATATAGGTCAAGCAGGGACAGACAGCCACTGTCAATGGTGGTGTGGTAGGGGGGCAGCATGGCGCAGCCCCAGGCCAGATGAAGACGCCCACAGGGATTCCTCTCAAGGTATAGGTCACTTTAAAATGTCAAATGGTGAGCATCAACTGCCTATGAATGCCCCACAGAGAGGGAGGATGGATGGTCCTTTGGCTATCTGGTGGGGAGGACGGCGTGTTAATGACCTGTAACAGTGCAGGCCTTAGAGGACCCTCTTTCCAGGGGGCCATAACCAGCAGTATATCCTGCTGGATAACCAAAGGACCATCCATCCTCCCTCTCTGTGGGGCATTCATAGGCGGTTGATGCACACCAATTTGACGTAAGACCTATACCTTGAGAGGAATCCCTGTGGGCGTGTTCATCTGGCCTGGGGCCGCGCCGTGCTGCCCCCCTACCACACCACCATTGACAGTGACTGTCCCTGCTTGACCTATATCTACAACTGAATACAGCATATACTAGTGTACTTGAAAAGTTACTGTATACATTGAGATGAGAATCCAAGATTTTACAAATACATTGGCCCCTCAATGCGGCAAAGTCAGCCTGTACCTTTAGCAGAGAAACAGCCCCAAAGCATAATGTTTCCACCTCTGTGCTTGACTGTAGGGATGGTGTTCTTAGGGTCATAGTCAGCATTTTTCTAGTGGCCTAGTCAGTCTCCAGACCTTAAAGCGGAGTTCCACCCACATTTAGCACTCCTCACCATACTGCAGTAATATGTGCATTAAAAACTGATTGGCAGTTTTTTTTTTTTTCTGAATCACTGTTTTAGAGGAGTAATCTATTTTCAATTCTCCCTCCTCAGCCGCGGCCCATCGCGTCATTTCCGGTTTGCAGTGCCTCCTGGGAGAAGTGTGTCCTCAATCCCAGGCAAGGGGTCTGGCTGCAGAGTGGAGCTCCACTGATGACAGGAAGCATGTGACTTGGAGGTCACATGCTTTCTGTTATCAGCGGAGCTCCACCTTGCAGCCAGACCCCTCATCCCAGGAGGCAATAGGCATCACTCGGTGCCATTAGAAAAGAGTACTATGATGGGGCAATTATGACAGGGGTAGAATGATGGGGTCAATAATGACAGGGGCAGAATTATGGGACAAATTATGACAAAGGCAGAATGATGGGGTCAATTATGACAGGGGCAATTATGACAGGGGCAGAATGATGCATGCAATTATGACAGGGGCAGAATGACGGGGACAATTATGATGGGGCAATTATGATGGGGCAATTATGACAGGGGCAATTGTGATGGTGCAATTATGATAGGGCAATTATGACAGGGGCAGAATGATAGGGATAATTATGACAGGGACAATTAAGATGGGGCAATTATGATGGGGCAATTATGACAGGGGCAGAATGATAGGGTTAATTATGATGGGGCAATTAAGATGGGACAATTATGATATGGGCAATTATGACAGGGGCAGAATGATGGGGGTAATTATGACCGGGGCAATTAAGATGGGTCAATTATGATGGGGCAATTATGAAGGGGTCAATTAAGACAGGGGCAGAATGATGGGGGTAATTATGACAGGGGCAATTAAGATGGGGAAATTATGATGGGGCAATTATGACAGGGGCAGAATGATGGGGGCAATTATGACAGGGCAGAATGATGGGGGCAATTATGATGGGCAGAATGATGGGGCAATTATGACAGGGGCAGAATGATGGGGGTAATTATGACAGGGGCAATTATGATGGGGCAATTATGATGGGGTAATTATGACAGGGGCAATTATAATGGGGTAATTTTGACAGGGCAATTATGACAGGGGCAGAATGATGGGGTAATTATGATGGGGCAATTATGACAGTGCAGTATTATGGGGAAGTATGATGGGACAATTATAACAGGGGCAATATGATGGGGGTAATTATAATAGGGGAAAATTATTATGGGTTAATTATGACAGGGGCAATTATGACGGGGGCAGAATGATGGAGTAATTATGATGGGGCAATTATGACAGTGCAGTATTACGAGGGAAGTATGATGGGGCAATTATAATGGGGGCAATATGATGGGGCCAGTTTTGATGGTAGCAACATGATGAGGCAATTTATTTTTGTTTTTTAAATTGAAAAGGTGTACAGAAAAAAGTATCCGGTGAGTGTAGATATATATACAGAAAAAAGGGACATCACTACTATTAGACCGCTTTCACACCGGGGCTGCCCGAGCGTTAGAGGTAAATCACCGCTAATTTGTGGTGCTTTACCACTCGTTATAGCTGCACTGTGACACTGCTATTCAAGCGGCAGCGGTGCGCTTTTAACCCCCCCACAAGGGGTTAAACAGAGGTTAAAAGTTCCGGTTAGCGGCACTCCCAAAGCGGTGTTCAGCGCTTTGGGTGCGCTGCCCCATTGTTTTCAATGGGCAGGGGCGATATAGGAATAGTGAATACACCGCTCCCACACTGCTGTAAAGATGCGGCTTGCAGGATTTTTTTACCGTCCCGCAAGCGCACAGTCCCAGTGTGAAAGCACTCGGCTTTCACACTGGGGTGAATTGGGGGGAGTTTTTCAGGAGATTTTCAGTCGCTATTTTAGTGCAAAAGCGCCTGAAAAGCATTCTGTTGTGAAAGGGGTCTTAAGCCCCTTTCACATGGGTGGATAGAATTCAGCTGTGGATAGATGAAGTTATCTACTGCAACTATACTCTGACAGTGCTTTCCTATGGCCCCATTCACACACTGCATTTAGCAACGGTTTGGTTACAGACGATTTTGTGAGATTAGAAAAAATGGATTTGACTGCACCCAGGAACAATGTAGCGCAGCTATCTGCACATAACTGCAGGTAAAAGCAGTGCACTGTGTCACCTGCAGATAGCAGCGGAAACAAGCAAAGAAAATCAACAGGAATCAATCAGAAATGTCAAGAATGTTCCACTGCAGCTAAACGCAGCTGCATGTAAGCGCACGTAAACGCAGCTAAACGCAATGTACAACTGCAAGTGATCATTGTGTCTTGGAACTTCAAAATAACAAAACTTGCTTTTAACAACGGCAGAACAGCCACCCATATGAAAGGGGCCTTAGAGAAAAATTTTGTGAAATAATGTTGTATTTCTTGATTAACTATCTTTGGAAATGCTGACAAACTTCCTGGAGGGGGAGGAGAGGTTTCCATAGCTAAGAAGTGGCAACTTCCTGACTTTGCTGTTGCTATGGAAACAGCATGTGTGAGTTTGGCAGGTGCATGATGGTTAGCCTGGAATACAGGAAGAGATACACTCTGGCTTCAGATGCCCACACTGGAGATGGCCGCGCTGTGCTGGGATATTATAAAGTAAGAAAACAATGCTGCAAAAATACTAAACAGAACATAGTTTACAGAATACCTTTACTAGAACGCCCTAAGCATGAGTATTATAAGGATATTTTTATCTAAAGTAAAATATCGGCTGGAACACCGCTTTAATCCTACAGAAAATTTATTGAGGGAGCTGAATCTTAGAGTTGTCTCTGTAAAGAAGAGAGGACCAAAATCCCTCCTGAGCTGTGTGCAAACCTGGTCACCAACTACAAGAAAAGTCTTACCTCTGTGCTTGCCAACAAGGATTTCACCACCAACTACAAGAAAAGTCTTACCTCTGTGCTTGCCAACAAGGATTTCACCACCAACTACAAGAAAAGTCTTACCTCTGTGCTTGCCAACAAGGATTTCACCACCAAGTACTTTAGTCATGTTTTGCTTGGGGATCAAATACTTATTTTACTCACTGAACTGCAACTTAATTTATAACATTTGTATCATGTGTTTTGTTCTGGATTTTTGGTTGATATTCTGTCTCTATCATTTAAAATACACCTATGATAAAATTTATAGACCCTTCATTTCTTTGTAAGTGGGCAAACTTACAAAATCTGCAGGGGATCAAAGAATTAATTTCCCCGCTGTAATTTAAAAATTACCAGTAACTGCTCCTTTATCCACATCTGGTGGGAATGTCCACATATCCGAGGCTTTTGGAATAGAATATTCCACTTGTTAAGAAAGATCACAGGGCTGGCAGTTCCCCAGAACCCAGAAACGGCTCTTCTTAATTTTAGGCCATACGGTCTTTCCAAATCTCTCTTTAAACTTGCTTGTTATATTCTGCTAGGAGCAAAAATCACAATTGCCAGGGCCTGGAAACGACCCTCCGTGTCCTTCTTTGCTGCTAAACAAAAAGTTTCCTGGATCATGACTCAGGAGAAGCTTGCCTATAATATTCTGGACTCATCACCCAAATTTGACCTAATCTGGGAGCCCTGGAAGAAATACCTAAAATTACCCCCGTGAATCACAATTTTCTTGTCCTTAGTCTAGGCTCCCTGGTGCCCTCTACTTTCTACTTTTCTTTCCTTTTTCTCGCTGTCTTTGCTGTCTTGTGACTCTTCTGTTTTCTTCTGTCTTTCCTCATCACATTGGTTTTTGTAGTGGGGTTGGCACCTGCTCAGTGTGTTCACACCCTGTGATCGAGGTTGGGAACAAGCGCTGATACCACCACTAGGTAACTAAATCGTATATTTTTTTATCAAACTTCCTAGGTTCTGGTACTAGTTTTAACAGTCCACGGAGCCGTACTAGGCCTACAGGAAGCTCCCAGTTGTATAATAATGGTATTACTTATCTAAAAGCGCAGTGGGAATTCTTCAGCCCACAGCTTGTTCCCATTGGGGGTGGATCTGGGGGTTCATCAAAAGGGGAGGGAAAAAGGAGAAGATAGATGCTTCCTCCAGAACGTTTATCTTATCTACATGTTTGTGATTTTGCTTTTTGCCTTGATTGCCGATACATTTTCGGCCCTGCGAGGTCATGACACATTTAATTTCATATGCCAATGTGTTTGTGGTTATTGTTGATTTTTTTGGTGTTATCTGTATAAAAATCTCAATAAAAACCCATTGAAACATAAAAATTACCGGTAACTGTATTCATTAATTTTATATGTTCCCATACTTTTCAGCCCTATTGGCATTTATAGGTTCTGATTTGCAAGATGAACACTAACCAGCAGTTCCAAGGACAAGAGGTCTAATTAGTGCCTTTAAGGTCTAGGTCTAGATTAGTGCTTTTAAGAGTGTAGTTATTTTGAAGGCCTGTCCTTTCTGTTTGCCCTATTGTTGAAAAGATTATTTCAACATGGGTATATAAAGGGCATGTTTGAGGCTATATCTTATTAACATGTATGATTAACAAGGTCTGAACACAAGTCAACATATCAAGGTATCACAGCAATGGAAATTTTAAGATTATTGTGGAACTTTTGGACTGAATCTGATGGACTGTTAACAAGTGAATTTGAATAATATCTGGACAATGGACAAAGGACACATTGGTCATACGTAGGCAAAATAATATAGTGAGGAGACGCTGTCATAGAAGAAGTTTTAATTTTTTGCTAAATGTTTTTTAACCACTTCAGCCCCGGAAGGATTTCCCACTTAAGGACCAGAGCACTTTTTGCGATTTGGCACTGCGTCGCTTTAACTGACAATTGCGCGGTCGTGCGACGTTGTACCCAAACGAAATTTGCGTCCTTTTTTTTCCCACAAATAGAGCTTTCTTTTGGTGGTATTTGATCCCCTCTGCGTCGTTTCTGATTGCCGCTATAAACAAAAGAAGAGCAACAATTTTGCAAAAAAACACAAATTTATTACTTTTTGATAAAATACAAATCCAAAAAAAAAATATAAAAAAACATTTTTTTCCATCGGTTTTGGCCGATTTATATTCTTCCTCATATTTTTGTAAAAAAAATTGCAATCGCCGTTTATTGATTGGTTTGCGCAAAAGTTACCGCGTTTACGGATGATGAGAATTTATTTCTGGGGTTTTCATTTTTTTTACATTTTTACTAGTAATGGCGGCGATCTGCGATTTTTAGCGGTACTTCGATATTGCAGCGGACATGTCGGACCATTTTGACACTTTTTTGAGACCATTGGCATTTATGCTATAAAAATGCACTGATTACTGTGTAAATGCCATTGGCAGTGAAGGGGTTAACCTGGAGGGGGCACGCTAAGAGTTAACTGTGTCCCCTCAGTGTGTCCTAACTGTGTGTGGGCTGGGCTGGCAGGGGGAGGGAAGTGATCGCGGCTTCCATATAGAGGAAACCTGTGATCACAGCCCTTCCCCCTCTGACAGAACGGAGATC
>BLSH010357473.1:674889-687108 GCA_018402905.1 Glandirana rugosa | reverse complement strand
TTCAGTCCCAGGGATTGTATGAGGACACGGGGCCACACAATAAGACTGGAGGAGAAGCGGTTTAACCTTAAACTGTGCAGGGGATTTTTCACTGTCAGGGCAGTAAGGATGTGGAACTCTCTCCCACAACTGATTGCGGTCGCGGGGAGTATGGATATTTTTTAAAAAGACTTTTGGATGTACAGTCAGGTCCATAAATAGTGGGACATCGACACAATTCTAATCTTTTTGGCTCTATACACCACCACAATGGATTTGAAATGAAACGAACTAGATGTGCTTTAACTGCAGACTTTCAGCTTTAATTTGAGGGTATTTACATTCAAATCAGGTGAACAGTGTAGGAATTAAAACAGTTTGTATATGTGACTCCCACTTTTTAAGGGACTAAAAGTAATGGGACAGATTAACAATCATAAATCAAACTTTCACTTTTTAATACTTGGTTGCAAATCCTTTGCAGTCAATTACAGCCTGAAGTCTGGAACACATAGACATCACCAGACGCTGGGTTTCATCCCTGGTGATGCTCTGCCAGGCCTCTACTGCAACTATCTTGAGTTCCTGCTTGTTCTTGGGGCATTTTACCTTCAGTTTTGTCTTCAGCAAGTGAAATGCTGAATATGAGCAGATGATATTGCCCGAAACACTTCAGAATTCAACCTGCTGCTTTTGTCAGCAGTCACATCATCAATAAATACAAGAGAACCAGTTCCATTAGCAGCCATACATGCCCACGCCATGACACTACCACTACCATGCTTCACTGATGAGGGGGTATGCTTTGGATTATGAGCAGTTCCTTTCCTTCTCCATACTCTTCTCTTCCCATCACTCTGGTACAAGTTGATTGTGGTCTCATCTGTCCATAGGATGTTGTTCCAGAACTGTGAAGGCTTTTTTATATGTTGTTTGGCAAACTGTAATCTGGCCTTCCTGTTTTTGAGGCTCACCAATGGTTTACATCTTGTGGTGAACCCTCTGTATTCACTCTGGTGAAGTCTTCTCTTGATTGTTGACTTTGACACACATACACCTACGCCTCCTGGAGAGTGTTCTTGATCTGGCCAACTGTTGTGAAGGGTGTTTTCTTCACCAGAGAGAGAATTCTTGGTCATCCACCACAGTTGTTTTCCGTGGTCTTCCGGGTCTTTTGGTGTTGCTGAGCTCACCGGTGCATTCTTTCTTTTTAAGGATGTTCCAAACAGTTGATTTGGCCACACCTTATGTTTTTGCTATCTCTCTGATGGGTTTGTTTTGTTTTTACAGCCTAATGATGGCTTGCTTCACTGATAGTGACAGCTCTTTGGATCTCATATTGAAAGTTGACAGCAACAGATTCCAAATGCAAGTAGCACACTTGAAATGAACTCTGGACCTTTTATCTGCTCCTTGTAAATGGGATAATGAGGGAATAACACACACCTGGCTATGGAAAAGATGAGCAGCCAATTGTCCCATTACTTTTGGTCCCTTAAAAAGTGGGAGTCATATATACAAACTGCTGTAATTCCTACACCGTTCACCTGATTTGGATGTAAATACCCTCAAATTAAAGCTGAAAGTCTGCAGTTAAATCACATCTTGTTTGTTTCATTCCAAATCCATTGTGGTGTTGTATAGAGCCAAAAAGATTAGAATTGTGTCGATGTCGAATATTTATGGACCTGACTGTATATCTTAAACACAACATACAGGGATATGGGAAACTATTATAGACATTGTACACCTACACAGGTTGAACTGGATGAACTATTGTCTTTTTTCAGCCTTACCTACTATGTAACAATGCATTAGTAGTTGTTAGTAATTTGTTTTTGCTTTGACCTACTGTGGCCCTAACCATTTTTAGCATTGATCATGTGTGTGTAGTGTATGCTTGTAAATTTATAAAGTCACCTCCTTAGACTCCAGTATGTATTTTGCCTCTTTCCTACTTAAAAGATGTAATTTCCCTAAAATAAATGTATAAATTAACCAGAGAACCTAAGATGCTCAGGAGAGGGCTCTATCCGAGCCTTTAAGGGATCACTGTGTATGTGTAGCAAGTGATGAAAAGAAACATGGCTGTAGAGCAGTGATCTCCAAACTGACCCATAGGCCATATGCAGCCCTTTGCTTGCCCTTATCTGTCCCTTGGGGCTCTATTCCTCCCACTGATACGCGTCACTATTCTTCTTACTGACACCAACAATGAGGCACCGTTCCTTCCACTAACACCAACAATGGAGAAAAATTCCTCCAACTGACACCAAGGATGGGGCACTAATACCAATGATGGGGCACCTCTACGGCTAACAGGTGGTTTATAATTTTTTTCAATACCACTGACCACAACGGGGTGGCTCAGAGCTTTGTTCTTGAGATTGGGAAGCACCTGTGATGTGGTTCATCTACTACTGTGCATTTCAGGAGGGATAAGGGAGTGGGTTAGTGAACTCTAGTTAATTTATACATTTATTTTAGGGAAATTATGTCTTTTAAATAGGAAAGAGGCAAAATACATAAATGGTGTGGTGCTGCTACACCTTTTTTAGAACTTCAATGGCAACCAATTAGCAAACAAGCAGTTAATTCTAATGCTTAACTTCTGGCTAAGCTGTTTATATGCTGTTAAAATGTATTGATAAAGAGCGTTTGCTATTCCTAAAAACGAATCAATAACGCGGTGTTTACTATAACAAAAGTAAAACTTGTTATATTTTCTGGATGCAATGTTTATTTCATATATAGTGGCTAAAATACAGAGCCTACAACATATTTTTTCTCTAATCCCTTTGGCCTAGGAAATAGATTTCTGCTCTTGGCATTTCGTTGACTCTGTCTCTCCCATGCCAACTTACCATGCTTTGCAGAATAAACAAACCTATCCTGGGAATGACCCAACAACTGTCAGACCATGCAGGCTGATGTAAATCTATTGACTCCACCCAGTATACCAGTTGCTTGTTTTAATACAGTACTAAGTTGTACCTGATTGAAAATAATGCATCATTAAAACCAGGGTTCCTATTGTGACATGCAAGATTTTTCATTTAGTTCTTGCCATTTGCTTTAAAAATGAAATAATTTTAAAATATTTGGAAATAGGTGCAAAGCATCAAAAGTGACATGATTTGTGACATTGGTAACATACTCTTGATATTTTATAATTTGGGATTTGCCAGAAGAACAATCTACCGTTCTTAGGTTGTGAAAAGTGTATTAAATGAAAAATGTACAGTGGATATAAAAAGTCTACACACCCCTGTTAAAATGTCAGGTTTCTGCTATGTAAAAAAAATGAGACAAAGATAAATCATTTCAGAACTTTTTCCACCTTTAACGTGACCTATAAAATGTACAACTCAGTTGAACAACAAACTAAAAATCTTTTATGTCGAGGGAAGTAAAAAAATAAATAAATAAATAATATGGTTGCAAAAGTGTGCACAATCTTAAACTAATACTTTGTTGAAACACCTTTTGATTTTCTTACAGCACTCAGTCTTTTTGGGTACGAGTATCAGCATGGCACATCTTGACTTGGCAATATTTGCCCACTCTTCTTTGCAAAAACACTCCAAATCTGTCAGATTGCGAGTGCATCTCCTGTGCACAGCCCTCTTCAGATCACCCCACAGATTTTCAATCGGATTCAGGTCTGGGCTCTGGCTGGGCCGTTCCAAAACTTTAATCTTCTTCTGGTGAAGCCATTTCTTTGTTGATTTGGATGTATGCTTTGGGTCGTTGTCATGCTGAAATATAACGTTTCTCTTCATGTATAGCTTTCTAGCAGAAACCTGAATGTTTTGTGCCAATATTGACTGATATTTGGAATTGTTCATAATTCCCTCTACTTTGACTAAGGACCCCGTCCCAAAGCATGATGCTACAACCACCATGCTTCACTGTGTGTACGGTGTTCTTTTGGTGATGTGCAGTGTTGTTTTTGAGACAAACATATCTTTTGGAATTATGGCCAAAAAGTTCAATCTTGGTTTCATCAGACCATAACACATTGTCCGACATGCTTTTGGGAGACGTCAGATGTGTTTTTGCAAAATTTAGCTGGGCTTGGATGTTTTTCTTAGTAAGAAAAGGGTTCCTCCTTCCACTCTACTCCATAGCCCAGACATATGAAGAATACGGGAGATTGTTGTCACATGTACCACACAGCCATTACTTGGCAGATATTCCTGCAGCTCCTTTAATGTTGCTGTATGCCTCTTGGCAGCCTCCCTGACCAGTTTTCTTCTCATTTTTTCATCAATTTTGGAGGGATGCCCAGTTCTTGGTAATATCACTGTGGTGTCATATTTTCTCTACTTGATGATGGCTGTCTTCACTGTGTTCCATGGTATATCTAATGCCTTGGAAATTCTTTAACCACTTCAGATCCTAGGACGTCCATGGACGTCCTGGGATTTCAGTGGTGATATCTCAATGATGCCGGCACCTGCAGGCATCATTGAGGTATAGTTTTTTTCCTCAGGCGATTCCCATCACCGTAAGAATGATCATAGCGGCAGGTCAGCCGCTCGATCGTTCTTACAGGCGGCGGGAGGGGACACCCCCCCTCCCGCCGCCCTCCGGTGCTTCTCCCGGCTCACCTGAGCGATCGGTGACCGGGAGAAGGAATCGCCTGCCGCCGGATCTTGAAGGCAGAGATTTCCGAGGGACAGATGTCCCTCGGTCATCTCTATGGCTCTCGGAGGCCCAGGCACACGTCGTGACGTCACTTCCGGGTCTCCGAAGTAAACAACAGCCGTTAAAGGGGAAGGAAAGGCTGAGATCGTCTGTTTTTTTTTCTGATCTCAGCCTTTCCAGCCTGTAGGATAGATGTAGGGTCTTATAGACCCTGCATCTGTCCATAAAGAGGACCTGTCACTCACTTTTCCTATTACAAGGGATGTTTACATTCCTTGTAATAGGAATAAAAGTGATCAAAAAAAAAAGTGAATGAGTAAAAAAAAAAAAAATAAAAGTAAAATAAGAAATAAATAATAAAACATTTTTTTTAAAGCGCCCCGTCCCTGCGAGCTCGCGCACAGAAGCGAACGCATACGTAAGTCGCGCCCGCATATGTAAACTGTGTCCAAACCACACATGTGAGGTATCGCCGCGTGCGTTAGAGTGAGAGCAATAATTCTAGCCCAAGACCTCCTCTGTAACTCAAAACACCTAACCTGTAAACATTTTTAAAGCAGCGCCTATGGAGATTTTTAATAACCAAAGTTCGGCGCCATTCCACAAGTTTGCGCAATTTTAAAATGTGACATGTTGGGTATCTATTTACTCGGCGTAACATCATCTTTCACATTATGGAAAAAAATTGGGCTAACTTTACTGTTTTGTTTTTTTTTAGTTCACGAAACTGTTTTTTTTTTTTTAAAAAAACGCGTTCGAAAAATCGCTGGGCAAATACCGCATGACATAAAAAGTTGCAACAACCGCCATTTTATTCCCTAGAATCTTTGCTAAAAAACCATATATAATGTTTGGGGGTTCTGATTAATTTTCTAGCAAAAAAATGATGATTTGTACATGTAGGAGAGGAGTGCCAGAAATGGCCCGGATATGAAGGGGTTAACACCCTTCTCCCGACTGATACCTTTTAACAATGAGATCCCTCTGATGCTTTGGAAGCTCTAGCTTCCAACCACGGCTTTTGCTGTAGGACGCATCTAAGAAAATATCAGGAAAGACCTACTAGAACAGCAGAACTTAAATGATGGCAGGTGTGTACTGACTCCTATTTAACATGAGTTTGAATGTGATTGCTTAACCACTTCAGCCCTGGTAGGATTTCTGACTGCAGGACCAGAGCACTTTTTGCGATTCGGCAATGCGTCACTTTAACTGACAATTGCGCGGCCGTGCGACGTTGTACCCAAACAAAATTGACGCCCATTTTTTCATCAGTTTTGACCGATATATATTCTTCCTTCATATTTGTGGTAAAAAAAATCACGATCCGCGTTTATTGATTGGTTTGCGCAAAAGTTGCCGCGTTTACAAACCATGAGAATTAATTTGTCGTTTTTTTTTTTTTTTTACTAGTAATGGCGGTGATCTGCAATTTTTATCAGGACTGTGATATTGCAGCGGACATGTTGGACATTTTTTACACTTTTTTGGGACCAATGACATTTATACAGCGATCAGAAATTGAAATATCCACTGATTACTGTATAAATGTCATTGGCAGTGAAGGGGTTAACCTGCAGGGGGCGATCTAGGGGTTAACTGTGTTCCCTAGGCGTTTTCTAACCGTGAGGAGGCTAGGCTGCCAGTGACAGGGATTAGTAGATCTCTTACATGCCACCTGAGAGAGCGGGGAACCGCCGTGTTTACACCATTTTTCTTCTGTGCCAGGCAACTGCTGGAGAGTGCGGCGGGCAAGAGTTAATTCTGAACACAGCTACATCCCCAGTAGTAAGAGGGTGTGCACTCTTATGCAACCACATTATTTCAGTTTTTTACTTTTACTCCCCCTGCCCTAAAAGGTTTCTGTTTTTTTTTTTTTTTTCAATTGGGTTGTACAGTTTATAAGTGACATTAAAAATGGAAAAAGTTCTGAAATTATTTATCTTTGCCTCATTTTTTTACATCCCAGAATCCTGACATTTTAACAGGGGTGTGTAAACTTTTTATATCCACTGTATACTGAAAGTAAATTAAAACTAAAGATGAAGTAGCCAGATTCTTAAAAAAAGGCAGAAAGCTTAAAGCGTAACTCCACTTTTGTTGAGGAAAAAACATTCCCCTCTGGGTGATCTATGTACATTAAAGGATTTTGACACCTTGTTGCAGATTCCTACCGTTTGTTAATTCTGAAAAAAATCCCTGTGTGTTTGTCTGTGTCCATGTGCAGAAGTGAGTCTAGCGGGAGTGGTTTCATAATTATCAATCAAGTGCTGAACCTGCAGGGCACTAATGAGGAAAGCTGCTGAGCCTGCATCCCTTTTGATGCGATTTCCTATTGGGAGTATCTCACCAAAAATGACATTTTTGCTGCAGGGGATGCCTGAAATCTGACTTGTATCTTAGGGCAGACTCCTGGGAAAATTGGTGAGCCAATCACACAAGCCGGAAATTATGTTTCTGAGGGGCGTCCTGTACACAATCTGTTTACAGAACACCTCAAGGTAGCCATATTGCATTGCATTTCACAGAACATTACAGAGCTGCAGATTGAAAATGAAATGTGTTTTTTTTTTCAACAATAGTTTTTATTGAAGTTTAGAAATAAAAAAAAAATACATGTGACATAGAACGCATTGGCTCTTGACCACGTGACCGGCTGTGTCCAATAACAGCCGGTCACAAATGTCAACAAAGTGCCAGGTAACTTACTGTTACCAGGCACTTCTCCTCACACACCGTTCCAGTGTGAGGAGAAGAGCTGCTAAACTGTGAGTTACAGAGCTACTGTACTATTACCTGTGCCAGATTTCCCCCTGAATAAAAGAGGGCCTGTCATCACCAGCCCATCAGAGTACCTGTCTGAGCTCATCAGAGTACCTGTCTGTGAGCTCATCTGGAGTACCTGTCTCCCCATCTGGGGTACCTGTCACCAGAGCACCTGTCACCAATCAAGAGTACCTGTCACCAAAGTACCCGTCACCAATCAGAGTACCCGTCACCCCATCTGGAGTACCTGTCACCAATCAAGAGTACCTGTCACCAAAGTGCCCGTCACCAATCAGAGTACCCGTCACCCCATCTGGGGTACTTGTCATCAGAATACCTGTCACCAATCAGAGTACCCTTCACCCCATCTGGAGTACCCATCACCCCATCTGGGGTACCTGTCACTAATCAGAGTAAAAGTCACCCCATCTGAAGTACCTGTCTCCAAAGTACCTGTCACCAGAGTACCTGCCACCAATCAGAGTACCTGTCACCAAAGTACCTGTCACCAATCAGAGTACCTGTCACCAGAGTATCTGTCTCCAGAGTATCTGTCTCCAGAGTACCTGTCACCAGAGTACCTGTCACCAGATTACCTGTCGCCAACCAGAGTACCTTTCACCAATCAAGAGTACCTGTAACTAGAGTACCTGTAACCAATCAGAGTGCCTGTCACCAGAGTGCCTGTCACCAGAGTACCTGTCACCAATCAGTACCTGTCACTAGAGTACCTGTCACCAGAGTACCTGTCACCAACCAGAGTACCTGTCACTAGAGTACCTGTCGCCAGCCAGAGTACCTGTCAACAATTAGAGTACCTGTCACCAATCAGTACCTGTCACCAGAGTACCTGTCACCAATCAATCAGAGTAGTCACCAGTCCAAGTACCTGTCACCAGAGTACCTGTCACCAATCAGAGTACCTGTCATCATGTCCAGAAAGAAATTATACACTACAGAAGAGGCATATCAGATGCGGGGCCTGACCGATGAGAGCAGCGGGGAGCTCTCACTGCCCAGTCACAGTTCTGATTCCGGTTCTGTTTCCGAATACGTGCCCACTGAAGACAGTACATCTTCATCAGAATTTGAGGAGGAAGCAGTCCGTCCTAAAAGAAGATGGACTGAAGACCAGGCAGCAACCAGCAGTGCCAGACACCCCAATGGCCAATCGGCAAATGCCAATGGCGCCAGATCCCAGGAGGAAATGCCCAGTACAAGCACTGGCATTTCACGCCAAAGAATTAGGGCCCAAACCCAGCTCCCGGAGGCCTTGGCAAACCCATTGTGGTTGCCTTCTACCACAGGGTCAGCCCCAATCCGCCCTTTTACAGGACAGCCAGGCGTTCAAGTCAACATAGATGGCTTCTCCGAAATAGATTTTTTAAATGTATTTTTCTCTGATGAGTTGGTCCAAAACATCGTGGACCAAACCATTCTTTTTGCTCGTCAATTTATAGCGAACCACCCCAACTCAAGTTATGCCCGCCCATTCCAATGGAGACCCGTAACCGTGGAGGAGTTTAAAGTATTTTTAGGCCTGACATTCAACATGGGGCTTACAAAAAAGAACGAATTGAACACGTATTAGTCTACCCACCCCATCCACCACATGCCAGTTTTTTCAAGTGTTATGACCAGGTCCCGCTATGAAATTATAATGCGCTTCCTGCATTTTAGTGACAACACGCAGTGCCCCCCGAAATCACCCCGACTTTGACAAGTTATATAAAATTCGCCCCCTTATTGATTATTTCTCCAAGAGGTTTTCCGAGCTTTACAACCCTGACAAAAACATATCTGTGGACGAATCCCTGGTCCATTTCACAGGCTGGCTGGGAATCAAACAGTATATCCCAAGTAAGAGGGCCAGATACGGTTTGAAGCTCAACAAGCTTTGTGAAAGCTCCACCGGTTATGTCTATGCCTTTCGTGTGTACGAAGGCAAAGATTCCCAGCTCCAGCCCCCTGAGTGTCCACCATACATGGGAGCAATTCCATTGTCCTGGTGCTCCAGGGCCTTCAAAAGTGTAATAGGTGGTTGAGAAATGAGATGTGCCGAATGGGGTGTAATTTTTGCTATGTACATGCTATGTGTTGGAAATATCTTATAAATGGACAGCTTTGTGTAAAAAAAATGCGTTTTCATTTTTTTTCCACATTTTCCCAAAACTTCTGGAAAAAAATGAACCGTTCAAAAGACTCATTATGCCTCATAGATTATTTGTTGGGGTGTTAGCTTTCCAAAATGGGGGTCATTTTTTGGGCAATTCCATTGTCCTGGTGCTCCAGGGCCTTCAAAAGTGTAATAGGTGGTTGAGAAATGAGATGTGTAATTTATGCTCGTAGAACGCCTAAAGGTGCTACTTCAATGTTGTGCCTGTGTATGTGGCCAGGCTGTGTAAAAGTCTCACACATGTGGTATCGCCATACTCAGGAGGAGTAGCAGAATGTGTTTTGGGGTGTCATTTTTGCTATGTACATGCTATGTGTTGGAAATATCTTATAAATGGACAGCTTTGTGTAAAAAAAATGCATTTTCACTTTTTTCCCACATTTTCCAAAAACTTCTGGAAAAAAATTAACCGTTCAAAAGACTCATTATGCCTCATAGATTATACGATAGGGTGTTTGCTTTCCAAAATGGGGTCATTTTGTGGGCAATTCAAAATTGTAATAGGTGGCTGAGAAACGAGATGTGTAATTTATGCTCATAGAACGCCTAAAGGTACTACTTCAATGGGGTATCCCCAAACTCAGGAGGAGTAGCAGGATGTGTTTTGGGTTCTCATTGCAAGTATGCATATGCTGTGTGTGAGAAATAACTTGTTGTTATAACAAATTTGTGTAAAAAAAAAAAAAAAAATTCTTCATTTTGCAAAGAATTGTGGGGAAAAAAATACAACTGCAAAAAAACTCACCATGCCTCTGACTAAAAACCTTGGAATGTCTACTTTCCAAAAAGGGGTTATTTTGGGGGATATTTGTACTTTCCTGGCTTGTTAGGGTCTCAAGAAATGAGATAGGTGGTCAGTACATCAGGTGTGATCAATTTTCAATGATTTGCACCATAGCTTGTAGACTCTATAACTTTCACAGAAAATAAATAATATACACTAATTTGGGTTATTTTTACCAAAGATATGTAGCAGTATAAATTATGGCCCAAATTTATGAAGAAAAATGACTTTTTTCGCTTATATTGAAAAAAACAAAAAACCCAGCAGTGATTGTATACTACCAAAAGAAAGCTCTGTTTGTGAGAAAAAAATGATAACATTTTTGTTTGGGTACAGTGTAGCATGACTGAGTAATTGTCATTTAAAGTGTGAGAGCGCTGAAAGCTGAAAATTGGTCTGGTAAGGAAGGTGGTGTAAGTGTCCTGTATGGAAGTGGTTAAATCCAAAAAGCTGATTTTTTTTATTATTTTTTTTTAAATTATTGATTTTTATCCACCCTGGTTAGGGGTGTATATAGAGCCAGGTTAGGGGTGTATATAGAGCCAGGTTAGGTGATATAGAGCCAGCAGCACCTTCCTGACTTGCTTCCTCCTCCTTGGCTCTGTTTTCCTTCTTCTGGTGCGGCCGCTGGCTGCACTGACTCCCAGAGTCCCAGGCCAGTCCCTCCCTCCTGTGACTGTCCCTGTTCCCTCAGAAGTCAGAACACACCGACTGCACAAAACTTACTGCAGAGTTGGGCATATAGCCTCCAGGCGGAGTAGAGTTGGGGGGTCTCACCACTGGAGTATCAGACATATAAGAAGCCAGGAGCTGACTCAGATGATCAGATTCCACTGCAGGGGCCAAGCCAGCCCCAGTCCTCCCAGGCAGGCCAGACCCACCACACCCAGTCCAGTCCCTGTCTCTCCCTGTGAAATGTAAAGGCCTCAGGAGGACCGCCAGCCAGGTGTTAGTCAGTGCTACTAGTCCACCTGGCTCCCACTGGCAGACAGTCATTGTGAAAAAAACTTCCTTTGCTGGCTTGGCACTGCCCGCTCCAACTCCTCAAGACTTGAGTCAGGCAGGCTCAGCAGCACCTCCGCTCCTCTGTCTGGCTGCAGCTGCTGTTCTTCTTCCTGACTCCCGAGACCCACACTCGGCACCGTGACCATGCTGCCTGCCACACACAGGTCTTTCTCTCCTCTCAAAGGCACCAGCCGACCAGCCCCTCCCTCCTAGATCACTCTGCACGTCGCTGACACACAGTGCGCACTGCTAAGGAGTTCAAAACACAGGAGAAGCTCCCCCCCAGGGGGGGGGGGGGAGAAATAGGACTCAAAAAATAAACTCAGTTAGAGAAATCGCAACAATCCTCTCAGGGATACATAATTAATTAACCCTGGGGCTACAATGGTGATAATGAAATAAAGACTAAACAAAAAAAGAGAAGGCCAGCACAGA
This sequence comes from Glandirana rugosa, assembly GCA_018402905.1. NCBI lineage: Eukaryota > Metazoa > Chordata > Amphibia > Anura > Ranidae > Glandirana > Glandirana rugosa. The sequence goes on along the minus strand of BLSH010357473.1, from coordinate 675,313 downwards.
GGGCTGTCCAAAAGTCACCATATAGGTAGCCACTGGAATATATAAATGAAAAAAGGGAAACCAAGCATGGAGGTAATATGAATAATTACAAATTTTATTTGGAAACAATGCTTACAACTGAATATGCACACAGTGTAAAGCATAGGTAAAAACCAATCAAAAGACCACCACCATTGACAACGTTGTCAGACACAATAACTATAAAAAGATACATAAAGGTTCCTCAGAGCCATACACGTGAGGGCCTTCATAAGTATAATGGAGGTACGAACCAAAGGGAAAAAAGTAAATATATAAGGTCACCGATGGATATACCACTGAAAACCTGTCGGGAGACACGACCGGAAGAGAAAAAAACAAATCAGAAATAAAGTAATAGTGGTAACATCGGGGTCCCAATTAATTAATACATAGGGACTCTCCT
>BLSH010357473.1:597752-609309 GCA_018402905.1 Glandirana rugosa | reverse complement strand
GGGGGGGGTTCAGCTCATTGATGATGTTACAAGAAAGGTAGACAAATACAGTAAGAAGCAATTTAATGAGAGATCAATTACAGAGTCATTTAGTAGTGGATATGTATAGCTTATTTATAGTGAATGAGAATATCATTTATTGTCACTTTAAATCTTAACCAATTCCAATTAATCCCAATTAAGTGACAGATCAATTGTATATCAGCTTGTATGCATGAAGAAATTGATGCCTTGATTTGGTTTTTCCTTTACCAAAACCATACCAGTAAGTGGGTTTAAAGGCACATTTACCAGTACTACACGTAAAGGGACAGTCTGTGGATTTATAATTAAAGTGTTCCTAAACCCACAACAGTAAAATCTGTCTGTATGTTCAGAATAGCATGCTTGTTATACTCACTGTGGTACTTAAGGGGTTAATTCTCTGCATTGTGTTAAAAGGCTCTTTTATCCTGTATGCACAGATCCTTCCCCCCTGCAGGGTCTCTCTTGGCAAGGCCATCTAATACACAGTGAGGTTAGTCCTGCACATGCTCAGTTTAGTCTCTATTGCTAGAGAGAACATTTCCTTGTTTTCAGAGTTAACCAGGTCACATGATATTGACATCACACATGTCAGCATGTATACAGGCTGTAGTGGAAATCTCCTCCTACCTGAATACTCAGCACTGGACAGACCCTGCAGTTTATCATGTGACCGTGGTATACAGATCAGCCAAAAAGGTATATAGGTGGCAGTATTGTAATGTAAAAAATAAGATTTATAAGCTGTGGGCACTGTGGGGGGGTAAACTATTTTCATATTACTGGGTTTAGTAACACTTTAACCACTTTAATACCAGGCACTTAGAACACTTCCCTACAAGACCAATTTTCAGCTTTCAGTGCTTTTGAGCTTTGAATGACAATTGGGCAGCCGTGCGACACTGTACCCAAACAAAATTTTTATCATTTTGTTCCCACAAATAGAGCTTTCTTTTGGTGGTATTTGATCACCCCTGCAGTTTTTATTCTTTGTGCTATAAACAAAAAAAGACCGAACATTTAAAAAAAAAGTTTTTCTCTGTTTCTGTCACAAACCTTTGTAAATAAGTAAATTTTCTCCATCACTGATGGGCACTGATGAGGCTACACTGATGGGCACTGATAACGCAGTACTGATTGGCACTGATGAGGCGGCAATGATGAGGTGGTACTGATGATAAGGCACATATATGCAGCAGTGATGGGCACTGATAGTCGGCACTAATAAGCAGCACTGACGGGCACTGATATGCAGCACTGATGGGCACTGATATGCAGCACTGGCAGGCACTGATGGGGCACTCATAGGCAGCACTGATGAGCACTGATAGGGGGCACTGATAGGTGGCACTGGTGGGCACTTATATGGACACTGGTGGGCACTCATGGGCAGCAGGTGACAGATGCACTAATAAGGGCCCATTCCCTGGTGGTCTAGGGTGGCATCTGAAGTTGGCACTGAGTACATTCCATGTTGGGCACTGTGCCCCTTACCTGGTGGTCTAGGATCGGCTCCCTGATGATCCTGGCTGGGCACATCCCTGGTGGTCTAGGGTGGCGATCCTAGGGGGGCTGCACTGATAAGCAATCAGCACAGATCAGGAGAGCAGCCGATCGGCTCTCCACTACTTTCATCTGTAATGAACGGCTTTTCCTGTTTACACTGTGACCGGCCGTGATTGGTCACGGCTAATCACATAGTAAAGAGCTTCCGATGGAAGCTTTATACCGAGATGCGTAATGTAGTGTGTCAGACTGACACACCGCACCACCGATCGTCACGATGCGTGCCCCCAAGGGTGTGCACCGGCATGTTATCCTGCTGGACATCATATGATGCCCAGTCAGGATAACTGAACCACTTCCCTGCCGTCATTCTGCATATGGCGGTAGGGAAGTGGTTAATTATGCTAACATCTTCTAGGTTGTGGCCCACCTTTCCCAAGTGCTGATATATCTCATAAACCAGAGGCATAGCTCGAAGCTTGTGGGCCCTAATGCAAAAGTTGACCTGCCCCCCCCTACTACCACCCACCACTTCCACTGTGCATACACCCACCACACACCAAAATACTCAAAGTGGCTTAAGTGTTTTGAGTTCCCAGAGTTCCTCCTTACATCAGAGGACATGGATCACCACTGGAGAATCAGAGGACAGGGATCACTGCTGGAGAATCAGAGGACAGGGACCCCTGGCAGGTCACTTGGCAGAGCTCCTTTCCCACCCCAGCACTGTATACAGCTCCTCCCCCACACTACACAGGGCTGAAATCACATTCCTTTAAACACAGTTTGTCAACCTTCACAGGGTGTATCTGGCTTTTATATTGCTGTTCTGACCTGTGAAATTCTTTGGTTGGAACGGCAGTGTAATTGCAGTAGACAGATACACCATGTGCAGATTGTGGCTAACTGGCTGTGTTGTAAAGAAATGTGATTTCAGCCCTGTGGAGGAGAAGCAGTAGAGAGGACTGTAATGGGAAAGGAGCTCAGCAGCGGGGCATAGCATCCAAGGGGGAGGGGGTGGTCAGGGGCTTTGGGGGAGCCCAACTAGGATCTGGGGGGGGCAAAGCCATGTGACACAAAATCTGGAGCCTGCAGCCCCTCAGGGGCCCCTCAGGAGGTGTTAAGGGATTTGATTTAGCAATTTCTGAAGGTTTCTCTGTCAGTGTTATCAGGTGTTGGGGGAAGGTTACCTCCTGGGGGTGTGTGTTTTTTTCCCAGTTGTCAGGGAAGTGGGGTAAGCGTTGGGGGGTACAGAGAATCCCAGCTGGTGACTAGGAAACACTGAGCGGTGTCTTACCACATTAGTGACATCGGTCCCATTGTGGCTACAGGACAGACTCTCCTCCTCTTAACTCGCTGGGCTTGGTTTCCATTTCATGTTGCCAGCACACAACACAGACACTTCCCCATCCTGGGCTGTCACACCTTCTCCCCAGCCAATGAGAATGGAGGGGTGTGGACTGTGGAAGGCAAAGTGAAAGCCCAGTACTGGAGCGTGACTGTGGGGCCCTAGGGCAGATCGGAGCTGGACTTTGTGGAGGATATGACAGGGAGGCTGCAGTGGCCTCCTGGAGCTAGGGACGGGTTTTGCTACTGTGACCCCTGCAACCCCTTATGCTACGCCCATGTCATATACACATGCCTCCCTTTTCAGTGTGTAATGTCCACATTGCAGTTACTCTCCAAATCCGAATATGTGTTTGTATACAAACAATTAAATTAGCCATATTTTATTTTGGTTACAAACAATCCATCTCAATAATGCAAAACAACATAGCATCTTCTTTATGGAGGGGGTCATTTTGCTCTAAATAAACTGAAGAAACTACAGTGAATACATAACAAGGAAATGGCTTCTATCTCCAGAGCTTGGAATTTAAAATCTGACATGACATTACTGAAGGTTAATTGCAGTAGAGATACTGCCTGTATATTCGGAGCTTATTCAGCAATTTTGCAGTGCTAACCATCAATTTGGGAGACAGAACATAATTAAACACATGTTTATTTTCAGTCACCTTTGGACTGGTCAGCAGAGCTGCAGAAAAGCAGTAAAATAAAAATGTATAGAGTAATTCGCAGTGAAGTGCGCTATGAACTTCTGAGCTACCTCAAATTCATTAATACTGGAACATCCATTAAATTACTTTTCTTCTTAAGGTTTACATTTGAAGTGCTCCATGCAATTTAGCATAAATGTCACAGTCACATTTTATTCATAACTTTTGAAGTAGAAATGTTAAACTAGCATGCCTGGCTTAAAAAAACAAACATATTAATGATTATATATTTACATATATTTGTAGAAAACATTCCAATTTACTATTATTAATTTGGCATTTAGGTGGTAATTTAGTTATCCAGAGGTTCTTAAAAAGGTTGTAAACCTCAAAAACAAAAAAACCTGCAACACAAAGGCATAATAAGATAGTATGCATTGCATACTAGCTCATTCTGAAATACTTACCTGAGATCAAAGCTGTTACAGCGGCCCCCACACACCGCTGTCATGGCCGACATGTTTCCCGGAGCTTCTTCCGGGTTTGCGGGCTCTGGTTCTGTGATTGGCCAGAGCCGCAATGACGTCACTCCTGCGCATGCGCACGGGAGCCGCCGGTCATGGCATGGGCCCTGAACAAACGGCACCAGCATCAGTGCGCATGCCCCGATGGCATTAGCAAAAGCGTATATAGTGAATATGTCCTAAACTGTGCAAGTTTAGGAGGTATTCACGGTACCTACAGTTAAGCACTAAGCAAAAAGATTGTGTCGTCTACTACAGCAATTGCAAGTTTCCACAGAAGTCCCGCTGGGCCCGGGCTGTTGCCATAGAGTAAGCCAAAGTTCCCATCTATGCATGTCTAGAATGCATGCAAACTCATGTAGTTTCCTGACATGTACAGAAATATGCTGACCATTTAGCAGACTTGTGTTGGTGCCATTAATTGTAAATGGCACCCCGACGCATCTGCAAATGCATCTGTTTTTGCAAGCACCAAACAGCATGGTTGCTGTTCTGTACAGCGAGTTTTTGGAAAAGAGCCAGGTACTTCTTTTCTACATTTCTCATTCATAGGGCAGCCCATTAAAATTAATCAGGTGGCCTACGCACAACATGCAGAAATGCGTGAAAACTGCGCCTAACAGGAGGCTCCACCTGCATAAACAAACCAATCATTCATCACCACCTGTGAGTACCTGTGAAAAAAGGTACTGTTTAATTATTTTTACAATATTATTTTGATATTTTTTATATTTTTTAAAGCCGTGTGGAGGGAGCTTTGGTGAAATATCAGTGGTCTAAACAGACCTCTGATGTCTCACTTTTAAGATCCACACAGATCCCTCTATCCCTTTCTCTGCAACCTCAGCTACACTGCTGAATGAATGGACAGGAGGCTTTTTGTACAGAGGCTTTCTGTTCATTCACAAACTAATGCACAGTTAGCATAGTTTACTATGCTTCAGTTATGAATGAACACAGGTACCGAACACTCACCCCCCTCCATCGTGGCACTGATCACCCTGTGTCCAGCACCAGCTGACATCTAGAGAATTGAGAGGAGAAGAAGCTAACAGCACTGTGGGATAGGGGGGTGAAGACATTCGCCATGATCGGAGCTATGAAAAGCTCAATAATGGAGGGATATAGGAAGTCAGATCATGTAGAAAAGGGAGTCTATAGAGGCGGGGGGGGGGGGGTGAAACTACTGGAAAGAATCCCTCTGTGGCTTCTCTGACAGCAGCTGAATGGCAATGGGAGAGAGAGGAAGAGAAGCCAGCTGCACTTCAAGGGGGCCACAGGGGGACTGGCTCCAGTATTTGAACCCCCATGCCTCTCTGGGCCCTCCTGTTGAATTTATGGGGCCTGGGCCCTTCACGGGAGGGCCAGCGCTGCCCCCTTATTGGTGGTGTTATCCTCAGGCATGATATGCGCATACTTACATTGGTCCAAGCTGACCATTGTAATAATGCAATAAAGATCAAACCTGGAGTTCAGTTTTAAATTATATGAATATAAATGGTACACCATTTCAGCTTATAGTTACTGTACTGTGGGAATTAATATGAGTAATTTGGGCACATTCATTCTTTTTCTACATAATAAGAAATATTTTCAAATTTTACGTGTCAGGGTTAAGTATTGAACTGAGAAAGCCAGATATAAAGTGCAGTTTAAGAAGATGTTTGTATGGTAGGAATGCCCATCTGATGAACTCTGTATCTTTAATCACTGCAGGCATGATACTTGGATCCTCGTCCACCATCAATTGGAGTACTGCAAAGAACACCAGTCATACCTAGAATTGCTCGTGGAAAAATATCTTTCCAGAGAATAGAGAGGACAAGTTGTTCAGAACAGCTGCAAGAAAATTCAGACAGTGGGAACGAGGAATTGGACATGGTGTGGCAATTATCTATCAAGAGTCAATAGAGAGAATCTTCTCCAAGGGACACATGTTCCATTACTTCTGATTTCTTAAAAGGAACCTGTAGAGTATCTTCAGTGAGTACACATTTTGATTTATACTGTAAAATTTCTGTGAAAGTTATTTTGATGTGATTTTGACTTTTTTGTTGATTGCTGTTTTGTATTTTTACAAAGCAATTCTATATACTAATTTGTCATTTCTGTTAGCAATATCTGTTTGTCTTAAAGTTAAAAATGGTACCTGTTCCCCTTTAAATGCAGTATTGAACCAGCGTTTTTCTTTCTTCTGGTTTTAATTGGACCAGAGAGGTTTTCTTACTGTTTTAAATGGGTAGTGTGTTTCTGCCAGTTGGAGTTGCATTGTAGAAGGCTGGATATCCAGAGTGTATGTAAACCCAATAAGCTTTGACCTGTTACTGTAATTTTAAAAGTAATTTTAGAAGCTTTTACATCTGCAGCTTCTTTAAAATAGTAAGTGGTGATTCTACAATGAAGGATATTGTTCCAACACTTAGGCTGACAAGGCTCAGTCTATGCATTCCAGTTGTGCTCATCTCTTGTCACCCTGTTACTCAGACTTCCAATGGAAACTACAAGTGGTCATATTAGACAGGCATGGTCCACTGTTGTCAGCATCAGATAACTTGATTTGAGAAATACCAAGCAGCCATTATTGAATTGCATGCATGTAGATAGAATGTGCCTGCAAAGAGTTTGCAGGTAGTATGTAGGTAAGGTACAGGTAGGCAATTATTTTAATTTAAAAAAATGTAGGTTGTATATGATACACAGTTCTTTAGCAAGCTAAATGCTTCATATCTACATCAAGGTGGAAAGTTTATTTGTTCTTGCAAGGGGCAATAACAGGTTCTTCTTCAGTTGGACTTAGTAGTCAGTAGATGAATCTGAAAAAATTGAATTTGATGGTACATTTCCAGATGATTTTGCCGTTTTAGTACGTATTACACTGTTATTAGGGGGACATACTTTTTCAGTAGTTCTGTTATTAAACACTCTGTTTTAGGTAGTATGAATGTCAAAAGTAATGTTAATGTGAAAAATGTACTACTCAGTAGCCTTACACATAATTTTTAATAATTTAATATTAGTACATATTTTTACTTAAAGTGGTTGTCAACCTGTGATATCTACCAAACCTGCATGGTACCAACCTGTGATATCTACTGCATATCTACCAAACCTGCATGGTTCAGGACATATACAGTGTACTAGATGTGCCAATGTCATTTTGGCACATGCGCAATGAAGAAACGGCCTCTGTGCCATTTCTTCACTGAAATCATGCCATGACTGGCGGCTCCAGCCAGTCACAGAGCCGGAGTCGCGGCCCCGGAAGGAAGAGGGGCTGAAGATGGACGCTGCCTGCACAGGGGACATTGCTGGATGTCGCAGGCTTAATTTGCAGGTAAGTGACACATAATGGGCTACTATGTGATGCTATCATGGTTTATTTCCTCTTTAAAAATACACTGGTTGCAGGGACCCTAAAAACGGTATGTGATTCTGGTAGTCTAAGTAGTTGAGTTTATTTTTTTAGTATACAGTATTTCGGGTTTTAAACTTATTCTGTCTCATACCATGCTCCCAGTGCACTGACGCTAGCTCATGAAAGATTAAAATAATCTAATAAAAATTCCCTCTAGAAAATAAGTAACTTCAGGCCTTTCATGTGTTGGTATTTTATAAATGTGTAACAATATAGCTTGACTCAATTTATTTAGAAGTTTATGTGAATAAATGCCAGCAAAAGTATTTTAGGGCTGTATTTGGTGTACCAAATATTTTATTGCAGTATCTATTAATTGGTAAATAAACTTCAAAATATATTCATATTTGTGGAAAGCGGTCAACCCCAGAATCAAAGTAATGCTATATTACAGCACCAACATCTCCATGATAACATAGAAAGTACAGGGTAGAAGAGATAGGACTATATAGGTGCAATTAGTACTATGTCATAAAGTATTTTCAATAAAAACACTATGCCACCCTTAGTCACAATGAGAAGGCCGAGGTCCTTGTTTCACCAATATTTAATGTATATATCAACTTCTTACACAGACATTTACATCAACACCGTAGAACTGAATAAAAAGAACAAATATGAAGAGCAAATCATCAGGCATACAGCTATTACATTTAAAACAAACATGACTTGAAACTCATAACTAGACAGAAATAAATCTACATACCACTTTTGCCGGCTTGTGAGCTAAGAGTGAGGGTTGTAGCTTGAAGATTCTTAGTAGATGGCTTACTTTAAACACAAAAACACTCTAAACCTTGAGAGAACAGCACAGATAATTCTTCTTTCAGTTGCAGGGAAAAAACAGGAAGTGAGCTGTAATTTAATGCATGATGGTAGAAATAAATGAACATGTAAGCACACATGCGTCATCTAGAGGCAATTAGCATTATAGTCAGAGAAACTTTGTGCTTGCCATTACAAACACAATTTAAGTCACAAAGACACATGGACAGCCTTGTGGTCATTCAAGACATATTTTTGTAGCTCCTTGTAGTTGTTTCCACATCTTTAGTCCTACATGTTACGCCGTATGGCTTCCTCAGGGACAAGCATGGTTTTATGGCTACTATATAAATGAACAAAAGCCAATTACAAAAAATGCATATAGTATCATATCAGTAAGTACAATCACTATGCATATCAAAGACTATGAAAATAAATACATGAATACATCTCCCCCCCACGGGCAAGAGTTCCCTGAATGGAGTCATACCTCAATGACAGAGAATGAATTCCAGTTATTGTCAAATACATAGAAATAGGAGTCTGTCCAGGCAGTGTGAACTGCCCCAAATGCCGGATCTTCTGTAGGGAGGGATATAGCGTCAAGTGTTTTCAGTAATATACAGGAAAATAAAGCCTAAAAAATAATAAGTACTTGTACTTATTGATATATTATATGCATCTTTTTAATTGGCTTTTGTTCATTCATATAGTAGCCATAAAAACACGCTTGTCCCTGAGGAAGCCACACGGCGAAACATGTAGGACTAAAGATGTGGAAACAACTATAGGAGCTTCAAAAATATGTCTTGAATGGCCACAAACTGTCCATGTATTGTACAAGTTGTTTTTATATGTGTCTTTGTGACTTTAATAAATTGTGTATTTATTGAAAATACTTTGTCATAGTAATAATTGCACCTATAAAGTCCCATCTCTTCTACCCTGTACTTTCAAAATATATTAATCTAAATGTATATTGTATACATCACATTCATGTTTACCACTGCCTAGGAATCCTTTTAGGCTCTAGAGATAATTATGTACATTTTAAGCATGCATGGACAGGTTGGTTGTACTGAAGTCGATTGACTTCAGTGCAACCAGCCTGTCTGTTTTTTTTCTCTTTCTACCACTGCCAGCATCTATAGTTATCATTGTATTCTGACGGCTGGGAAGCTTCCTGCTGTCAGAATACAAAAGTTCAGCGGGATGGATTCCCCCATCAACACATTCAGTGTTGATGGAGGAGTCAAGCAATTTTCTTTGGTTTCAGGAATGAAAATTGCTTAACCAGTTGTCAACCGCCCACCGTGGATTGACGGCGGCAACATGGCTCTCCTGCCCGAATCGCCGTCACCTAACGGCGGGCGCGGAAGCGTGTATTGTGGGTGCACGCGCCACCGGAGGCATGCTCACTGGCTAGCAGGGGAGCCAATCAGCGGGTGGGTCGGACTCGATGTCTGCTGGCCACCCATGATCGTTCCCCCGCATTGACAGAACAGGGATCCGTGAATGTAAACAAGCAGATCCCCGTTCTGACAGGGGAGAGAAGAGTGATTGTATGTTCCCAGTATATGGGAGCAGCGATGTGTCTCCTCCCCCAGTCATCCAAGCCCCCACACAGTTAGAACACACTGACAGGGAACACATTTAACCCTTTGATCGTCCCCTAGTATTAACCCCTTCCCTGCCAGTGACATTTATACAGTAATCAGTGGCTATTTTTAGCTCTGATTGCTGTATAAATGTCAGTGGTCCCAAAAAAGTGTCAAAAGTGTCCAATATGGCCGCTGCATAATCACAGTCCCGATAAAAATTGCAGATCGCTGCCATTACTAGTAGATTAAAAATGCCATAAATCAATTCTCATAGTTTGTAGACGCTATACATTTTGCGCAAACCAATCAATATACGCTTATTGCGATTTTTTTTTTACCAAAAATATGTAGCAGAATACATATTGGCCTAAACTGATGAATACATTATTTTTTTTATATATTTTTTTTGGATATGTATTATAACAAAAAGTAAAAAATTTTGTTTTTTTAAAAAATTATTTTTGTTTATAGTGCAAAAAATCAAAACCGCAGAGGCGATAAAATGCCACCAAAAGAAAGCCCTATTTGTGGGAAAAAAAGGACGTCAATTTTGTTTGGGAACAATGTCGCACGACCACGTAATTGTCAGTTAAAGCGATGCAGTGCCGAATCGCAAAAAGTGCTCTGGTCAGGGAGGGGGTAAATCCTTCCGGGGCTGAAGTGTTTAATGTATGCTTTAGGTATCCAGAATACATTTTTTTCATGATTCATTTTTCGATACCATATTGTACTTGCAGTGGCATATTTTTGTGGTAACACTAAATTACTTAAAAATAAATAAATAAATAAAAAAGAATATTAAAATATTATTGCACTGTGAAATAAATAATTCTTAACTAACCCTCACCCTACCCAATGTGTTTATATTATACATATCTTAGATCCACAGGAGATCTGGTGCAGACGTTGCAGCCTAAACTAGACTGTCGTACTTCATGCTGACGGGACCATGGGCATATGTGTAACCTTTTTTCCATAGGTCCTAAAGCAGTGGTTCTCAACTCCGGTCCTCGGACCCCCCAAGAGGCCAGGTTTGCAGGATAACTGAAATACATCACAGGTGATATAATTTGCTGCTCAGTGATTGCAGTGTTCTAGTCTGCATCTCCCCAAAGTAATACTTCAGATCTGGCCTCTTAATGGGTCCAGAGGACTGGAGTTGAGAACCACTGCCCTAAAGGGAAAACCTGTAGGCTCACAATTAGATAGATTTCCTGTTATGGAGAATAAGCCATGCATGCAAAGGGCACATTTTAGGACTGGAACTTTTTTTTTCTTTCCAGAAATGAATTGGGGGGGGGGGGGGGTTATTAAAGGGTGAGTTTAGAGGTGAGAGTTAAAATACCCTCAATATTTAAAGAGTAACACTAAAACCATTCAAATCTATGCTTCCCACCCCCCACACAAAAACACAGTTGAGAAATGTAGGCATCCTAGGGTATTTAACATCAGTTACACTGCAAACCTGCATTTTTCTGTTGTTTTCAAGATTTTGGTAAATAAGTAAATTTCCAAAAATATTTTTTTAACCAAAGGGATGTTTATATGCCCTACCCAACCCCAGGAAAAGACCTCAATATTCATACAACTGTTATGAGTATAGTGATACTTAAATTGCACAGAAATGTTTGCAATGTTTGACAGGGCTGGTGCAAGAATTTCTTGACACCTGGTCGGGACAGTTTGTAACGTTTGTAAAGACACGTTAAATTCATAGTGATA
>BLSH010357473.1:580638-595637 GCA_018402905.1 Glandirana rugosa | reverse complement strand
GTGCCCCCACAGCAAGCAACTTGCTATGGGGGCATCCGAGTCTGAGCCAGAGCTCTGTGTGTCCATTCAGACATGGAGCCATGGTTCGCCCCCCCCCCCTCCTGATTGGCTAACTGACTTTTATTGGCAGCAGTGGGAGCCAAAGGCATTCGTGCACATAGATGGATAGAGATGGGGTTCAGGTAAGTGTTAGGGGGGCTGCTGCACGCTGAAGGTTTTTTTATCTTGATGCATATTTTTACATAGATTACAACCACTTTAACCGCTTCTCCCTGGTGTCACGTCATATAACGTAGCAAACTTTGAGCTGGGATATCTGAATGGTGCCAGCAGCTATAGGCACCATTCAGATATTGTTTTTTTCCGCCGGCGATTCTGTTCACCATAATAACAATCATAGAGGCAGTTCAGTTGCTTAATTATTCTTACAGGCAGCAGGGGGGGGGGCGCCGCCTCCGCCATCCGGTGCTTTTCCGGGAACCGATTCTACGCCGGCGGTAGTTGACAGTCATCTCTAGGTGCCTTGGAGGTCCGGTTACGGCGTATGACGTCATGTTCGGCCGGATGGATGTAAACAATGCCCGGGGACTCGGATGGAAAGACCGAGACAGATCGTTTTTTTTTTCTGATCATGGTCTTTCCAGCCTAGAGGAGAGATGTAGGGTCTTATTGACCCCATATCTCTCAAAAAAGAGTACCTGTCACACAGATTCCTATTACTGGGGATGTTTACATTTCTTGTAATAAGAATAAAATCAAAAAATATTTATTTAAAGAGACAGTGCAAAAATAAAAAAAAATAAAGTTAAAATAAACAATAATAATAGAAAAATGATTTAAAGTGCCCCAGTCACCGCGAGCTTGCGCACAGAAGCGAATGCATACGTAAGTCGCGCCCGCATATGTAAACGGCGTTCAAACCACACGTGAGGTATTGCCGCGAACGTAGAGCAATAATTCTAGTGCTAGACCTCCTCTGTACCTTTCAAAAAAAAGCGTTTGAAAAATGACTGCGCAAATACCGTGCGAGATAAAACGTTGCAACCATTTCATTCCTTAGGGCATTTGCTACAAAAAAATATATAATTTTTGGGGTTTCCGAGTAATTTTGTAAATTATGATTTTTACACATAGGAGCGAAGTGTCAGGATTGGCCCGGGAAGTAAGTGGTTAAAGGGAAACTGTACATGGTCTGTCCATTAAATGTTTTGAGTTGATGTTCTTTTAAATATATATACGGTATATATATATATATATATATATATATATATATATATATATATATATATATATATGCACACACACTCTTTAATAGTTCTGCTTTGCAAACAAGCTTTATCAAAGGGTGTACAGCTTACACAGTGCATTATAGGCTCTCTAAAAGGAAAAAAGCAGAAACTGTTTGCTTTCAGGCTTTCACTGGTTGAAACCACATATGGATCCATGGTAAAATAGAGAGGAGGGAGACTAGTGGATGAGTCCCTGTGCTTGTCACACAGTTCTGTGAAAAATGGAGCCAGACCTATCAAGATTTGTTAACAGGCATTTTTCAGCAATGTAGGTAAGAAAATTTGGCAGACATGACCAGAGCTCCTCCTGCTGTCTAAAAAAAAAAATATTAGCATGGAATATGTAGTATTTATTTAGCTAAAATTGAAGAAATTGATTGCTTTTGCTTAGTTATTTGTGAAATACTAATATATATATATGCTAAATTCTGTAGAAAAATAAGGAGTAGTGTATAAAAAAAATGAGAAAAAAACTCAATACATCTAAATAGAGCTTATAGCAGTAAAATACATTAGAGCTGACAATGCATACGTCTCAAAACACACTGAATATTCATGCATTGCTAATTCACAATGTAATTATATGATGTAGTATAACAGGTCACAGAGGTCAATTTATTTTAGTACCAAAACACTGTTATAACCGTAACTGTATCCATACTTTCATCATAGGCTTACTGTTCTTGTGATGAAATATTCCATGAGTGGTAGAAAAATATACAAAACAAGGACATCCTTTTTTATTATTAATATTATTATTATACAGGATTCATATAGCGCCAACAGTTTACGCAGCGCTTTACAATATAAAAGGGGGACAATACAGGTACAATACAATAGAATACAAAAAGATTAAGAGGGCCCTGCACAGAAGAGCTTAAAATCTAATAAAGGGGGGGGGGGAGGTGCTGCAAAAGGTTGTAACTGTGGGGAGTAAGCTGATGGAAGTGGTAAAAGATTAGTTGGAGGCATGATAGGCTTCCCTGAAGAGATGTGTTTTCATGGATCGCCTGAAGGCAGCTAGAGTAGGAGATAGCCGAACAGGTTGAGGTAGAGAGTTCCAGAGGATGGGAGAGGCTCTGGAGAAGTCCCTAAGGTGAGCATGAGAGGAGGTGACAAGGGAGCTTGAGAGTAGGAGGTCTTGAGAGGAGCGGAGAGGACAGTCTGGGTGATATTTGGAGACAAGATTGGTGATGTAGCTCGGGGCAGAGTTGTGGATGGCTTTGTATGTTGTGGTTAGTATTTTGAATTTTATTCGCTGGGCGATCGGGAGATTGTAGGAATTGGTGTAGAGGGGTGGCAGACACTGAGCGGTTGGTAAGTTGGATAAGTCTGGCAGCAGCATTCATAATAGACTAAAGAGGGAATAACCTATGGTGAGGTAGGCCAATGAGAAGGGAGTTGCAATAGTCAAGGCGAGAGATAACAAGTGAATGAGGAGCTTGGTGGTTTCATTTGTTAGAAAGGGGCGTATTTTAGAGATGTTACGGAGGTGAAGTCTACAAGCTTTCGACAGCGATTGAATTTGGGGCTGAAAGGACAGGTCAGAGTCTAGGATTACACCTAGTACCCTGGCATGAGGGGAGGGATTGATGGCTGCATTATTGATTTTAATGGAAAATTCGTGGAGGGGGGCACGGGTGGGGGGGAATATTACTAGCTCGGTTTTAGAGAGATTTAGTTTAAGGAAGTGTTGTGACATCCATACTGATATGTCAGTTAGCAAGTTAGTAATGCGAGAGGAGACTGAAGGAGTTAGGTGAGGAGTAGACCGATAGATTTGGTAGTCATCGGCATATAAGTGGTATTGGAAGACGTGGACGGTTATCAAGTGACCAAGGGAGAAGTAGATAGAGAAGAGAAGGGGTCCAAGAACAGAGCCTTGGGGTACCCCTACTGGAAGGGGCAATGGAGAGGAGGAGACAGAGTTGTAGGTAACACTGAAGGAGCGCTGTGATAGGTAGCAGGAGAACCAGTATAGAGCAGAGTCTTGGAGGCCAAGGGAACAGAGTTTATTGAGAAGTAGCGGGTGGTCGACAGTATCAAAGGCCGCAGAGAGGTCAAACAGTATGAGCATAGAGTAGTGGCCATTGGTTTTGGCAGTTAGTAAATCATTAGTGAGTTTTAGTAAGGCGGTTTCCGTGGAGTGCTGCGAGCGAAAACCAGACTGTACAGGGTCAAGAAGGTTATTCTCACTGAGGTAGGAGCTAAGACGGTTGTAGACTAAGCGTTATAGAAGTTTAGAGGTGAATGGGAGCAATGAGATGGGTCTTAAGTTGTTCAGGTTGGTGGGGTCCAGTGAGGGCTTTTTAAGTATGGGAGCGATCTGCGCATGTTTTAGAGGGGAGGGGAAGGTGCCACTAGAGAGGGAGAAATTGAAGATGGGAGTGAGGGAGCATAGGATAGAATAAGAGGGTGACCGTAGTAGTTGTGAGGGAACAGGACCCAGGGGATAATAGGTTAGGTGGGCATCTGAGAGAAGTTTTGTAACCTCTTCAGTAGTAGCCAGTTCACAAGAGGAGAGTGCTGACTGTGCTGTTAGGCAATGTATGTTGGATGGGGAAGATGTACGCACAGTGGCAGTGTCCTCGCGCATTGCATCAATCTTGTCTTTGAAGTGCTTGACAATCTCTTGGGCAGTGATTGAGTTGGTGGGTGGAGGCAAAGCAGAGAGTTAAAGGTTGAGAAGAGCCGACAGGGACTGTATGACCAGGGTTGTGACGGTCAGGGCTTGATTCTGTAGTTAGAGGAGCAAGTGCGTTTAGTGATGATGAGAATGAGCTGTTGTAGACAGAGGTGGCCAGATCAGGACAAGACAGGGGAGAGATTATGTCATATAGGTGGTCAGTAGCAGAATAGAGAAGAGAAGGGTTAAAGTGGCGAAGGTTCCTACAAGTAATTGTTTGCCGCTTGGAAGGATGGGTGGTTGGAGGCAGGGATACCGTGAAACTTATGAGGTTGTGATCAGAGAGAGGAAGGGGGGTGTTGGTGAGGTTTCCAGGAGTGCAGAGATGGGAGAATACAAGGTCAAGGGTATTACCATTGGAGTGAGTGGAAGTGTGTGCCCATTGGGTTAGGTCAAAATATGAGGTTAAGTTCAGAAGTTGAGCTGTAGCTGGGCTGATAACATTAACGGGAATGTTGAAGTCATCAACAATGTTAGTGGGCATTTTAGAGGAGAGAAACTAGGGTAGCCAGGCAGCAAAGTCATCAAAAAAGGGCGATACTGGTCCAGGAGGCCGATAGATTGCTGCAATCCTCAGAGACATGGGAGAATACAGATAAATACAGTGCATCTCAAAAGAAGAGAGGGATAGAGAGGGTGGGATAGGAAGGACTTGGAAGGTGCTTTGCAGGGATAGAAGGAATCCAACTCCACCTCCTTTCTGTCCATTGAGTCTGGGGGAGTGAGTCCAGTGGAGGCCACCATGGGAGAGGGCAGCAGGAGAAGTCAAAATGTTGAAGCCAGGTTTAAGTTATGGTAAGTATGTTAAAGCCATGAGAGATGAAAAGGTCATGCACAGATGTCAGCTTGTTACAAATGGAGCGGGCATTCCAAAGGGCGCATGAGATTGGGGGACTGGTTTTAGAAAGCAGGGGGAAAGAAATTAGACTAAGTGGATTGTGGCTGTTGCCAGAGCAGGGGTGTCGAATATAAGGTTTGCATTTAGAAAGTAGAGGACCCGGATTGGGAGAAATGTCCCCTGAGACTAGGAGAAGAAGGAGAGTGAGGAAGGCAAGATGGGAGTGGGATGTGTATGAGCGCACATATCTAACTGCCCTGGTGTTTAGATCAGCATGTGGGTTCAGCAATTGCAGGGGATGATGGGTGCAATAGTAGGGAGATGGTAAGAGAGAGGGTGATATGTGTATGCTATAGGGTAGAGAGGAGGGGTAGAGTAGGGATAATTTGAGGATAGAAGACCCCAATGTGAGAAGGAAGAGTACAAGGAAAATGTTAGTGGATAGAGAGTGGGAATCTTACCTCAAATAAGTTCTATGTCAAATAATGGTTTGCCTGCTGTCTTTCCAGAGTGGAGCAGAGTTCTTGTATGTTCATCCAGCTTAAGTTATCCTGCTTTCGTTAAATTGCAATGGTAAAACTGCACACTGCTCGTGACAGAGCCACTCAGGATAGGGAATTGGTTTTCAATAAATGCAACAAACCGTTAAACAATATATACCAAATTATTTATATTTTTTAAAATACATATATTAAAACAAATTTATTTAATTAAAATCACATTGCTTGTTATCACTCCTGTGCACATGATGTAGAATCACTGACTTTTGATCACACAGTCCAAATTACAATAAAATTAAACAAATAGAGAATATCACAAATATACAGTATGTGATCACATACCAGCTAAAATTTACAGCGAGAATCTCTTAAACCTGTTAAACCATGCTTCCCTCTGTCAGCTTGGATGTGTTTTTCCCCACAACCCACAGGTACCAAAAGACGGTTTGCAAAAAGACTTAACCATTTCACCCCCGGAATGATTTCCCAATGTAGCACCAGAGCACTTTATGTGATTCGGCACTGCGTCGTTTTAACTGACAATTGCGCGGTTATGCGATGTTGTACCCAAACGAAAATTACCTCCTTTTTTCCCACAAATAGAGCTTTCTTTTGGTGGTATTTGGTCACCTCTGCATCATTTTTGATCGTCGCTATGACCAAAAAAAGAGCAAAAATTTTGCAAAAAAAACAATATTTCTTACTTTTTGCTAAAATGCAAATCCAAAAAAAAATATAAAAAAACAAATGTATTCATCGGTTTTGGCTGATTTATATTCTTCCTCATATTTTTGGTAAAAAAAAATCGCAATCGGCAATTATTGATTGATTTGCGCAAAAGTTGCCGTGTTTGCAAACCATGAGAATTCATTTCTGGCGTTTTTACATTTTTTTTTTGTACTAGTAATGGCGACGATCTGCAATTTTTATGGGGACTTTGATATTGGTGGCGGACATGTCGGACATTTTTGACACTTTTTTTGGACCAATGACATTTATACAGCGATCAGAAATTTAAATATCCACTGATTACTGTATACATGTTATTGGCAGTGAAGGGGTTAACCTGCAGGGGGAGATCTAGGGGTTAACTGTGTTCCCTAGGCGTTTTCTAACTGTGAGTGGGCTGGGCTGCTGGGGGCATAAAAGATCAAACTGATCCCAGTGACAGGGATCAGTAGATTTCTTACATGCCACCTGACAGAACGGGGAACCGCCGTGTTTACATCGTAAACAATGGTTCCCCGTTCTTTCCCCGGGCAGGTCATCGCGGCTTGCTGGTGGACATTGGGTCCGCCCAAGCCGCGGGCACACTCCTCCAGAGTGCGGCGGGCATGAGAGCGTGCCGCTTATGGTGCGCTCCCGTCCGCTAAGTGCGCATGCGCGGATTGCCGCTTATATACGGCGATTCGCGAGACAGCGCCACATTGCTTCAGTAAATATGCTGTAGCCGGTCGGGAACCAGATAAGGAAGGAGCAAAAAAAAATGGAATCCATTTTATAGCACTGATTGATCGCTAGTCACACCAGTCTCTCTCCGTGTCACCAGATCAGTATAGGCCAGCAAAAGTGTTCCTGATTGCTGTCACACTATTTCCAATGTCACCAGACCAGTGTTTGTGATCGCTAGCTATCTGGTCTCAGTGTCACCAAACCAGACCAGTGTAAGCCAGTAACAGTTTTCCTGAATGCTACCAAACCACCACACCAGTGCTAGTGTCGCCAGACCAGAGTAGCCAGCAAAAGGTTACTGATTGCTAGCTACGCCAGTTCCAGTGTCATCAGATATAGTGCAGCCAGTAACAGTGTTCATGATGACTGCCCTACCAATGCCAATTTCACCAGAGCATTGCAGATGCTAACAGTGTCCCTGATGCCACCACATCAATTCAGTGTCACCAGAGCCAATGCAAACAGCAATAGTGTTCCTGATTGCTAGCCATGCTAGTTTCAATGCCCCCAGATACCAGATCAGTGTAAGTCAGCAACAGTGTACCTACCTAATCACCAGCCAAACCAGTCTGTGTCACCAGACCAGTGTATGCCAACAAAAGTGTTCCTGATTACTACCACACATCTCCAGACCAGTGCAGCCAGCAGAGGTGTTCCTGACTGTTAGCCATGCCAGTTCCAATGTCACCAAATAACAGATCAGTATAAAGCAGCAATTGTGTCCCAGATCACTGGTCAAACCAGTCTCAGTGTCACCAGACCAGTGTAAGCCATTAACAGTTTTCCTGATTTTCACTACACTAGTGCCAGTGTTGCCAGACCAGTACAGCAAGCAAAAGTGTTTCTGATTGCTAGCCATGCCTGTTCCAGTGCCAACAGAGCCAGTGCAACCAGCAACAGTGTTTGCACTGTAACCAGTGCAGGCAGTAACAGTGCCCCTGATTCCCACCTCACCAGTTCAGTGTCACTAACGCCAGTGCAGCCAGCAATAGTGTACCTGATTGCTAGCCACATCAGTGCCAGCATTGCAGAACAGTGCAGCTGGCAACAGTGTTCCATATTTCTAGTCACACCAGTGGTGGTGTCAGTAGACCAGTGCAGCCAGCAACAGTGTCTCGATCGCTAGCCACATCAGTCTCAGTGCAAACCAGAACCAGTATTCTGATCACTATTTACACTATTGCAAGGGACACCAGAATCAGTAAAGCCAGCAACAGTGTCCTGATTGCTAGCCACACCATTGCCAAGGTCCAAGAAATATACACTAGTGGGGAGACCTTTTAAATTTTGAGTATGGCTGCTAAGAGCAAAGAGAGAGCTCACAGTCATATTCAGTATATTAACCACAGTGATCCATTAAAGGCCATCTCTGATTCAGAGGACGAAGGGGTCCCTGCTAAAAGAGGGATTGTGATGCATAATCTCTGCCTCTTTAAAACCTGAAGGTGTTCATTGTATGTTGGGTCTCTCTGTGGCTAGGCTGTGAAAAAGTCTCACAGGTGATATTACCATACTCAAGACATTAATATGTTTTGGGGTGTAATTCTAAATATGTTCATAATGTCTATTAGAAATATCTTATCATTGTACAAGTTTTTGTAAATATATATTTTCATTTTTTCTTAATTTTCCAAAAACTTGTGGTAAAAAAGTTATCTTCAAAAGACTAACCGTGTCTCTTAGAAAAATACATTGTAGGGTCTGCTTTCCAAAATGTAGTCATTTTGTAGGTGTTTCTCGTGTCCTGTCACTTCAAGGCCTCATGAATTGTGACAGTTGGTCAGGAAATCAGAAGAGGTGTTTAGTGACCTTCGAAAAGCCTGAAGGTGCTCCATGGATTTTAAGCTTCCCTTATATGTAAAAAAAAGCCTCTGTGGTATCCAAGGGGAGTAGAAGAATGTGTTTTGGGTTAAATTGTAACTATATATTGTGTGTGAGATAAATAGCTTATTAAAATTACATCTTTGTGAAAAAAACCCCCAAAAAATATTTTATTTTACTGAGTAATCATCAAAGTATGACACTGTTGAAAATAAAAAATGGACTGGACACAAAGAGGGTTTAACATGCCGATCTTCAAGTTGTTAAATATGGCGTTTATCTGCTGTATCCATTGAATTTCCTGTTATGAAAAAGAATTTGATTCTGTGCATCACATCTGTCTAATTTTTAGATTGTGTCAGAAAAATTGTAACCTAATTCAATATTTTAAAGAACAAGAAATCGCCCTGGGACTTTAAGTGAGGCTGACACATGGTCCAAGAAACATACAAGTAGTTTAAATAAAATACTTGTTTAATTGTTTTTAATAAAACAACAAGTTCAATATTTTTGGCTGAAATATGACTTCCCTTCTACAGTTAAATGCTTTTTAAAAGAAAGAAAATATGTTTAGCAAATCTGTACAATTTTTACAGTCTGTGTCTGAAAACGTATTCCTGATGAAGCCCCATCCGTGGGTAGCATAACATGTAGGGGCGGAGCCAAGTGATGTAACTTTCAGAGTTTGAAGTCGGAAGCATTGTTTCTTTTATGCAGGTTATACTGTAGATTCTGATGAGTCACTATATAGTGTAACTGCATATTATGCAGTTTTACTTGCTTTTAATTTAGAGTAAAAAGTGCTACACTATTGGGGGCTTACTCTCTTCACTTTAGAAAGCTGCACAGAGGAGTGGCCATTTATTTAAAGGGGGCATGCTGAGGTTTTAAAGAGGACCTGCCTTGAACATTCATCTTTAGGAATCATGATTAGCCTTAAAGTGGATGTAAACCCACCACTCACCCAGTATAAACTAATGGCACAGTATTAATGTATATATACATGCAAGCCTCCTGCACGTGTTCCTACCTTGCAAATGTTCTTCCTGTAATCACTTGCAGCTGTGTAAAACAGTAAAATCCATGGGTGGCTCTGTTTGTTGGAACTCGGTGGGTGGAGTTGTGATGTCACAAGCCTCCCCACCCACCTCTATACTGAGAGATTAAGGAGGGAGGGAGAGGGGACTGTAAAACTTTCTCTGCTCCGTGAAGGAGATAAGCAAATTGCTTGTCACTCACAGAGCATTGGGCTGATACGTCTGTGTATTTCCCTGTTAGTCAAACTTTCTCTTCCTGAAAAAAGATAATGTCATTACTCATAGTTGGATTAACTCTTTGTGGCAAGACTGGGCACAGATGACATGGCATGCTATACTCTACCAGGTAGAATTATTAATCATTCTTTTTTTTTTGGGTTTACTTTCACTTTAATGTGTGTGTTTGTATGTGTGTGTGTGTGTGTGTATATATATATATATATATATATATATATATATATATGTCCATGTCCAAGGTGAGCAAGCATTTCCGCTGGCGATGTAGGAACACTTTTCAGTTCATGGTGGAGCACAGCTTTTATTTATTTGAAGCTTAATAGAAAAAACATATTTTATTTCCTTTTAGAGGACATTTGGAGGAATTATTATTATTTTTGACTCCGTGAGCAGATCCAGTCATATATACCTACTAATTTATATTTTATTATTTAATTTTTCAATCGTGGGTGGAGTTGATACATTTATTTATTCACAGCATTAAGAGGGTTTAGTGCCTATTTAAGATCATTGTGTTATTAGTGGATGCATAATACACTATTTATTCCAATATTCAGTTTTTGGTGGAGCACATGTTTTTCACAAAAGCAAGTGATTTCTTTCACTATATGTGTATATGTATTATTGATTTACAACAATAGTGCATGCTTGTCTCACTTCAGTTTTGGGTGGAGCTTATATAGTTGTGCTCATAAGTTTACATACCCTGCAGAATTTTGGATTACTTGGCCATTTTTCAGAGAATATGAATGATAACACAACAACTTTTCTTTCACTCATGGTTTGTGTTTGGCTGAAGCCATTTATTTTCAAGCAGCTGTGTTTACTCTTTTTAAATCATAATGACAACAGAAACTACCCAAATGACCTTGATCAAAAGTTTGCATACCCCAGTTCTTAATACCGTGTATTGCCCCCTTTAACATGAATGACAGCTTGGAGTCTTTGTGGTATTTCTGAATGAGGCTCTTTATCTCTTCAGATGGTAAAGCTGCTCATTCCTCTTGGTAAAAAGCCTCCAGTTCCAGGTAATTCTTGGGCTGTCTGCACATTTGAGATCTCCCCAGAGTGGCTCAATGATATTGAGGTCAGGATTCTGCTGTGGCCAATGACAGGTGGACTTGGCCTTGTGTTTTGGATCATTGTCATGTTGGAATGTCCAAGTACGTCCCATGTGCAGTTTCCTGGCTGATGAATGCCAATGCTCCTCCAGTATTTTTTGATAACATACTGCATTCATCTTGCCATTATTTTTTACCAAATTTCCTGTGCCTTTGTGGATCACACATTCCCAAAATGCATTTCCAAATGTAGTGTTTATGGTTGTGACCAAAAAGCTCAATTTTGGTTTCATCACTCCAAATTACTTTGTGCCAGAAGGTTTGAGGCTTGTCTCTGTGCTGTTTGGCATATTGTAAGCGGGATACTTAGTGGCATTTGCATAGTAATGGCTTTCTTCTGGCGACTCGACCATGCAGCCCACCTTTCTTCGAGTGCCTCCTTATTGTGCATCTTGAAACATCACACCACATGTTTTCAGAGTCCTGTATTTCACCTGCAGTTATTTGTGGGTTTTTCTTTGAACCCCAAAAAAATTTCTGGGCAGTTGTGGCTGAAATTTTAGTTGGTCTACCTGATCACCTGGTTTGGTTTCAACAGAACCCCTCATTTTCCACTTCTTGATTAGAGTTTGAACACTGCTGATTGGCATTCTCAATTCCTTGGATATCTTTTTATATCCCTTTCCTGTTTTATACAGTTCAACTACCTTTTTCAGCATATCCTTTGACAATTAATTTGCTTTCCCCATGACTCAGAATCCAGAAACGTCAGTGCAGCACTGGATGACAGATGCAAGGGCCTGTCAGGAGTCGAGAAACTCATTGACCTTGTATACATACACACACAAATTACAAGCAAACAGATCACAGGTGAGGATGGTTACCTTTAATAGCAATTCAAACCCCTTTGTGTCAACTGGACATGTGCACTGCCAAAAAAAATTGTTAATTTTCGTTTACGTTTCATTCGTTTTTTTTTTTCTTCGTTTTTCGGGTTATTGGTTACGATTGCAATTCGTAAATTTGTACATTTGTAAATTCCTAATTTCATATATTTGCAAATTCCGAAAATTCCAAAATCTGAAAATAAGAAAGAAAATTCAAAAGAACGAAAATCCGAAAATTTTAAATAATATCTAACTAACTATATAATAAATAACTACTGCTGCATCTAAACAAATGTAATAGAAGGAATTAATAATAAATAATAATAATAAAAAGTCATTATTATTATTGTTATTTATTATTATTCATTTGTTACGTTCCATTGGTTTAGATATGGCATTCGTTATTTTGACAATTCTTAACTTTGGATAAATTTGTATTCATTACATTCACTAACAGCCAAATTTGAAAGGAAATTCCAAAACCTATAATTTAATAGGTAGTACTAGTTAAGTTATTATTGGTTTGTTTTTTGTGTTTTCGAATTTTCGGATTTTCGTTCTTATATTCGGATTTATCGTTATTTTGAATTTTCACGATTTTTTTCGAATTTTCGGATTTTCGAAGTTACGAATTTTCGAATTTACAAATTTTCGAATTTACAAATATTCGGAAAAATTTGTGTAATGGGTTTTAGTTTGGATATGCCAGAATTAACAAATTTGTTGAAATTTGTTAAAAAAAACTAATTCTGCACATGTCTAGTGTCAACTTGTGTGCATGTTATCAGGCTGAAATCACCAGGGTATGTAAACTTTTGATCAGGGTCATTTGGGTAGTTTCTGTTGTCATTATGATTTTAAAAGAGTAAACACAGTTGAGTGATAATAAATGGCTTCAGCCAAACACTAACCATGAGTGAAAGAAATGTTTTTGTGTTATCATTCATAATCTCTGAAAAATGGCCAAGAAATCATAAATTCTGCCAGGGCATGTAAACTTCTGAGCACAACTGTCTATATTCCTTGTTTTCTTGGGGGGGGGGTAAGTTCCTTGGTTTA
The DNA here is from genome assembly GCA_018402905.1 of Glandirana rugosa. Taxonomy (NCBI): domain Eukaryota; kingdom Metazoa; phylum Chordata; class Amphibia; order Anura; family Ranidae; genus Glandirana; species Glandirana rugosa. Next base: position 582,770 of record BLSH010357473.1, on the reverse strand, counting down.
TGATATAGCTATTATTAACACTGTTTATGACTAGGTTTATTTTGGAGAGTTAGTAGGCATTAAGAAGCAGTACAACACACTTTTGTTATTTCTGGCTTGCTCTGTGGGTCACATATAGTGGCCTGCACAAACAGGCTTAAAAGCTGCATAAATGTGTTAAAAATGTTCAATTAGTCTTGAAAAAGGAACTTAACAATTTCTTATTTCCAGCTACAGTCGACTTACTATTTTCCTTAGAAATAGCAGTCTGTTATTTATTTAATTCTGTAATTGTCAGATATAATTACAGTAAAGAATAAAAATAAAAATAATTTAATAAAAAAAAATATAGAAAAAAAGTACTTTTCATCCTGTAATAAAACTTAGAACAGAGTTTCTTTTAAAACTGTGTATCATATAAAAGTCTATATGGCTTCTAAACATCTCAAGGTTGAATCATGATGACCAACTGAAAGCAGATCTGGTCTTTCTTGACAGGCAATGGGCATAAGTATATGTTTAAAACAATTTTTCTTTCCCCGCTTTATCTAAAAGTTAATTGTTAAGATGAGATTGGCATCAACAGTTCAGAACAGGTACTACCTAACATAAGATCTGGATTATTCTAAAAAATATTATCTTATATATTTTATATTTATTATCTTACTGTAATTATCATTATGCAGATGCTTTGCTCACAGCTTTGATCATCTACCCATCTTCTTTTGTGGGTAGTGAAGTCTTATGACTAAGCCTTTCCTTTTTTAATTTGAGAAAGTCCAGCTCTAAAAATGACAGTAATTAGGTTATAAGGATTAGTGATCCTATGTGAAATTATACCAATAATCTAATTACAATAACATCAGTCAATAAAACTTAATGAACAATAGAAATATGATCAGCTAGATAGTTCTGAATATTTGCATATTTCACCTTTCAAAGTGAAAGTTTGTTTTCATATTGTAGAAATCTGCTAAATTAGTTACGTGTTATAAAGATGTTTTTGTATGACGCATGCTTTTTTTTCAGCGTAATCAATGTTTTGCTGGTGAAAATTGTATTGAAAGAAAACCCTAGAGCCAGAAAAAGAATATATAATTTAGGGTGGTAGGATGGTAGAAATCAGCTGCAGTAGTAGCAAGTGATGGTGGATGAACCTCCAAAAACATAATTGATTTTACAAAGAAATGTAGATATATTTAGATATTTTTTTCATCAGATAACATAATTGACACTTTCTTAACTCATGTAGCTGGAAGGCACAGTGACTCCCTGAGACAGCAGGTTCAGATGGAGTTTGTGGCATTTGTAAATGTAAGGATGGGCAATCTTGTTTATTTCTTGCTTAAAAGCTAATGGTGGTCTTGGTTAGTGGTGATGAAAATGATGGTGGCGTTTTGTGTTTCTTCTGAGGCATAAGCGATTGGCATCAGTAAGTAATGATTTGTTGAGATCCTAACATTATTTTTTAAGGTCACGCTTTCATTAACTCTGAGTTAGTTTTGTGTGTTTTTGGGATCCCACACTAAATGTCCTATCAGCTAAGAAGCTGGATAGGAGAGCGTATGTATGGCCATTTAGCTTTTGAAGCAAAGGTCCAAAAGTGTAACTATCTAGTATTCATCTCTTTGGGTAATAGTGGCCATGTGCCTACCTTACTTAAAGCAGGCAAGCTGGCCAAGAGATGCCTGATATACAGTAGAAGGCCTCAGTGGTTTGCATTGTGGGATCGGAAGAAGTGTAAGTCGAGTATTCTGGCCAGAGCCATTACTTCCTGTAGACTTAGATACTCCTTAAGTCATCTTTGCTTCCTTTCCTGTGTGCTAGGTATTTAGTGTCATGGACTTCACCCCTGACTGACTGATGTAGCAAATGGCCAAGCAGTTTCTTCCTTAAGAGAGGATGCTATGGGGGCTCTGTAATAGAACAACATATACAAACGTTATTTAAAAAGGTGCAAGTCACCAAACTACAGATCACTAATCATCAAACTGACTGTCTCTTCCTCAAATTTTGTGTGAACTGATTTTCTAAAGTATAATAAGTATGCAATGTTCTAATTTGTTGATTTAAACTAACATCACATAAAATAAGTGAAACTAGCATATTTATATTTGCCATTAATTAAAAAAAAAAAAAAAAAAAAAAAAACT
>BLSH010357473.1:550212-573211 GCA_018402905.1 Glandirana rugosa | reverse complement strand
GTAAATAGGAAGAGCCGTTTATCGGCTTTTCCTCTGCTCAGGTCTGCAGACCTGAGCAGCGGAGAGCCGATTGGCTGCTCTCCTGATGGGGGGGGGGGCTGTGCTGAACATTTATCAGCACAGCCACCCTCAGGATCACCCCACTGGACCACCAGGGAGCTGGATCAGGACCACCAGGGTGCCCCCTCCCAGGACATCACAATTAGGCCGCCCAGGACCACCAGGGAAGGCGCACAGAGGCCGCCCAGGACCACCAGGGAGCCCCCACTAGACCACCAGGTAAGGGCAATATTATTCACTGTAGGGATGGCACTGTGCCCATGTATGATGCCTGCCAGTGCCATCCCTAACAGTGCTTGTTGCACCAGTGCCCACCACTGCCACCTATAAGTGCCCACCACTGCCACCTATCAGTGCCCACCTGTGCCACCTATCAGTGCCCGCCTGTGCCACCTAAAAGTGCCCACCTGTGTCACCTAAAAGTGCCCCCTATCAGTGCCCATCAGTGCCCAGTGCCACTTATCAGTGCCGCCTAGGAGTGTCCATCAGTGCCGCATATCAGTGCCACGTATCAGTGCCCATCAGTGTTGCTTGTCAGTGCCGTCATCAGTGCTGCATATTTGCTCCATCATCAGTGCAACCTTATCAGTGCTACCTCATCAGTGCCAATCTGTACTGCCTCATCAGTGCCCGTCAGTGTAGCCTCATCTGTGCCCATCAGTGTAGCCACATCAGTGCCCGTCAGTGAAGGAGAAAATGTACTTTATACAAATTTTTGTGACAGAAACAAAGAAAAATGTTTTTTTTTTTTCAAAATTTTTGGTCTTTTTTTTGTTATAGCGCAAAAAATAAAAAACGCAGGGGTGATCAAATACCACCAAAAGAAAGCTCTATTTGTGGGAACAAAATGATAAAAATTTAGTTTGGTTACAACGTCGCACGACCGCGCATTTCTCATTCGAATCGCAACAGCACTGAAAACTGAAAATTGGTCTGGGCAGGAAGTGTTCTAAGTGCATGGTATTGAAGTGGTTAAAGAATGGCTAAACAGAATTGCCAGGACAGCAGAAATGGAACACCTCATCAGCATTGCCTACGGCACACCTACCAATTTTTCAACCAAATGGCCCTGTTGGACTCATTTCCAAACAACAGCAGATTACAAAAACTGATTCTCAGCCAACATACCACACCCGTCTGACACTTTGTCTCCACGCTTACCTGAAGCATCCCACAACCAGACCCTAAACCAATCACCACAACTAAACACATAGTCTGCTACAGGGATCCGACCTTTTCAAGCAGTGAAAAATGTAAAATACCCTTTGATCCCCCCTATCACCCTTCCCAACGCAGGGACAGGGAGATGAACAACCACCCCCTCCGTTCCCAATACCCTCCTCACATCAACCCTGACATGTATCCTAACCCAGCCACAACACTCCCGTCTTACTTCTACCCCCCTTCACAATGAGACTTCCCACTCTCCCTCTCTTTCACCTGCCTCCCTCCTCTGTTCCTTGAACAGCCCTCTAGTTATACAGAAACTTAAGCTTTGACTTCAACCTGGAACCATCCATAAACTTTGAACCACACCCACAATGCCATGGCTCAATTAGATGAAACCATCTTTTCTACGACAACCACCTTCTCTCTCCTTAGGACATGCCCAACATGCCCAAAACTTACCCAGCATTTAGGAGAATCAACTAATTAATGTTTTAATGACAATAAGCCTGTTTTCACTGTCTCAACGCCAGGTGATAATTTTGCTTCAACAACTTCAAAGTAGGATGTATTAATTTCAAATGTACCATGTTACCGGTGTATTTCTGTATTACACCCCTTCTTGCTTGTACCCCCTTTTTTCCTCTAATAAAAACTTTATGTAAAAAAAAAGAACAAGTCAAATATCTGAAAAACAGATATAAGTAGACGTGCAAACGAACATATGTGGAATATCATGGTTCATTTTATGATTTCTAGGTACTGCTTTAAGTTAAAAAAAAAAAAACGATGAGTAAAATGTAAACTTTAAAAAAGCAGACTAGTTTATATTTGCCTATGGCCTCAGTCACACAGGCAGAGACATAAATGGTATTTATAGGACATTGCTAAATGTATATAAATGCAATGTAATAAATTTAAATGGTATAACTGACACTGTGGATTAACCTGCATTCAGGTTACTTGCTTTTAGAGAAAATAATAAGTGGGTTCTGATATAAATGAGATACTCAGAACGCATCTAAATGGATGTAAACACATAATTGTAAGTACATTTAAACATAGCTGAAAATGAACTGGAAAATATAATGTTGATACTGCCCAGATTAATGTCTCTGCATTTAAATAAAACAAACACACAAGGCTCATGTGAATTTAGCCTATCAGTCTCATGTGACACAAAACATAGCAGCAAGTGTTTGTGCTGTTAGTCAGCCGTCATGTGCTGAAGAAGAAAACACGGCTGCCCTAAGATGAAAACACAGAAAATTAAACACAGATGTGGAATGCTACACTCACATATTTTATTTTCAGAGAAAAATTATGTAGCTTTTTTAAATGTACAGTATTTAGTGTTTAACCACCTCAATACTGGGCACTTTCACCCCCTTCCTGCCCAGGCCTTTTTTCAGCTTTCAGCTCTGTCACACTTTGAATGACGATTGCGCGGTCATGCTACACTGTAACCATGTGAGATTTTTTATAATTTTCTTCACACAAGTAGAGCTTTCTTTTGGTGGTATTTAATCACTGCTGGGTTTTTTATTAATGTAGCGCTTACCCCCGTAGGACCGGCTGAGTTTGAAGATATAATTTACTACTCTGACAGTACAACCCTTTAAACAAACTTGACCACTCTGGCACACCGGATTCCACTATGGAGCAATACTGTAATAATCAACACTGAGTCTAAAATGCAATTATTCAGATTGGTATTTACTGTACAGACTGCAAAAACCAATGTAATAACATTCACAATACAGATCAACATTTAGCAATTAGAAAAATTTGCACTATTATGCATAAATATAACCACCTCTGTGAAACAGGTGAACCGGTGGGCTGTCACACTTCCCTGACACTGGGGGACTTCCTAAAGAAAGGGGTGAATTGTCTCCCAGTGTCAGAAATGTACAAAGGAAAAAGACTGTATTTAAATACTACACCCCAAGCTTAGCACAATAGTCTCTTGGTCTCTAGCAGAGCTCTGCACTTGGTCTTTGGTTGGTGCACTTATGAGTCTTCATTTAGTAGGGGCCCTGAAGGTATGTAGTCTAGATCAACTTGTTTGCAATCCAGAGAAAGGCTTGAGTAAAGCAGGTAACAAAGGATCTGTCACTGTGAAGTGATATCCAGGACTGATGCCCTTTTTTCAATACACTGTTCTCAGAGGCATTCAAGTTAACACACACAGTCATAACAGTCACTGACTTAATCAGGTATTTGCTGGTCTCACCCTTTTTCCAGTTCTTCTGGGGGAGGATCAACCGCTCTGTCACTGCTACAACAGGGCGAGTGTCCGACTGACACTCCAGCCCGATCAGCCTCTGCAGGACTCTCCAGCAACACTTCTGATTTCAGTTGCAGTGATCAGCACCACGATCGAGGCAGGGATGAGTCGATCCTTGAGCAGACTCTGGGATGCTCTTTCACATACACAGCTCCCTGAAGCCTTCCCTCTCCCTCCAGACACGAGGCTGCGGCTCTTCTGATCTCTTCCAGGTCTTTCCTTCCTGTTAACCTCCTTCCTTCAGCCAGAATACTGGGATTTGTAGTCTGCATCCCAATCAGTCTAATGGGAATCCCAGCACTTCGAACTCCATTTCCCAGGATGCAGTTCTACTGCTTGATGCTCCTCCTGAGCTGGCTGACTTCAAGTCCCAATCAACAAACAGCAGCCAGAGCAAGTCAGGCTGCACTAACAAGTGTGTGTGAGTTTATAAATTCCTGAGGGAGGGGGGAAGCAAATCCCTCTTTGGCTGTAGCAGGCTGTGTCAGTGATGCAGGATTTTATCCCTCCGCTACATTAAAAAAAAAAAAAACTGTCCAGAAAGCCTAGCTGTGAGCAGACGGCCCTATCTGCTAAAGTTTGGTGCGTGTATATTGTCATGGACTAAGAAACAAGCCCAGTGTGATCATTCTACCTGGCCGGGTCAGGTCTGATCGTGGAAGCAGTATTGAAGTTGCTGTGTGCAGTGATGTATACTTTTATATTACACATTCCTTTGCAGCAGTGTGTGTGTGTTTTTGTTTGTCTGTTTCTTCCTTGGCTCTAGTGTCTTCTAGTCTATGGCAGCTGGAGCGCATGGGCGTTCCAAGTTGCTGCTCTCTATTCCGGCCTTGCATCCCTGGGTTACTTCTACTCAGGGATGCAGCACATGCGTGCTGTGGATGGCAGTGGTGACATTACATGGAGAAATTCATTTGGCGGTCAGCTCTGTTGATATAGGCATTTCTCTGTAGGTAGCTTGCAGCAGTTTCCCAAAGTGCTGTGTGCAATCACCACAAGGTATGCTCTGCATTGTAAATGTCTCTTTGTGTGTGATTATATCATGATTGATCACCTGGGCAGGTTGTCAGTCTTTCTGTGTAGTTTCACACTGGGGAAGTATCACTGCCCCCACGTGTGGCCAGGTTGGGATAGCGGGTATGAGAGGGGGGTTTAACCCTTCCTTTCCTTGCTGTCTGGGTACTCTCTTTGGCTGCTTTGACCACATTTCCTTTCTATCCTAGTTTGCTTTTGTGAGCCCTGTTAGGTCAGGTGGACATTACACGACACCTCATTAGGTCACAACTTTTTTCCAGTTGTATTTGTCATAGGTCACTGTGAAGGTCTAGCCTTCACAGCAGAAGCTCTGAATCCTCCTCTACACTTCCACCGCCATGTCAGCCACTCCAAGGAGGGAGCCTGCTGAGGATGTGGCATGCTGGTCCCAGAGAGCAAGTCTCTATGTGAGCTATGCTAAGCCAGGCGGTGGTGTGTTCCAGCAGATGGAATCCCTAGTGACGCATGTGGTGTAAAATCTCTCAGAGTGAGCTACAACCCACACACTAAGTCCAACAGCCATGTTCTCCCACTAGGATGACCAGGAAGAACTGGAGCTGTCCCAACCAAGGTAAAGTCTCCTGCAAGGTAAGAAGAAGTTATGTGGGCACCTTTGGCTCTGTTTCCACTGGTGTGACTTGTAAATGCAACTTTGGGTCGCATGGTGGGTCACAGCCCATTGATTTCAATAGCACCCATTCCAAAACTGTGCGACTTAGAGTCACAGCTACTTTGAAGGGGTTCCTGTGCTACTCTGATGCGACTTGATGCAACTTGATCCTGCTCTGTAAACAAAGCTGGCTCATGTCTTAGGATAGCAGCCACAGTGCATCACAAACTCAAGACCCATGCACCAGAGACTATCATTACCACCCCAAGAGCTATTGCTGCAGAATTGGCCAGAACTTCTGTCCAGCATATATTCCTTGTGCCTGATTCAATGACTGTATGCAACTTGATCCAGGAGCTGTAAACACGGATCAGTGATGCACTCAGAGTCAGATCGAGGTCACACTCTGAATCGTGCAACTTGAAGGGCGCAATGGTTAAAAGATAGCCGTAGAGAGAGTGTTCCAAATCTCCATTCTGAACTGAACTAGGGGACATCAGTGGATAAGTGGAGCAAGGTCTCGAGACATCCCTCCCTTTGGTGCAAATGGCCAAGCTCCATCCATTCAAAGATAAGGATGTGAAGCATTTTTAAGGCTGCCTCTCTAAATTGCTGAGGCATGGTGAGGTGAGCAAGCATGTCGCTCTTCCTTGGAAGAAGCAGTGAATAGCCCGAAGGTTGGCCTGGGCTCTTGTGGCCATATTGAAAAGGATGGAAATGTGAATGGGGAATGTGCACGCAGTATTCAGGAGCGTTTTCTGAAACTCTGTAGTTCAGAAGCCGTAGCTGGTGTCGGTTTCCATAATAAGGCTCCAAATGACATCAGCCGCATAGTGGAATGTTTTTTGCTCTCATCAGTTACGGCAACGTGAGTGCTATGGCTGGATCCTAGGTTTGCTGATCCCGGCTCTAAGAGGTGTAGCGTAGCATTCCTGTTAGGGAGCTTCATTTTTTGGCAAGCTGGATAGCACTGTAACCTGGGCCACAGTTGGCAAATTGAGGACCTACCTCAGGACCAGCACTGGCTAGGCCAGAAGGGGACAGTCTAGAGAACAAGTTCAGAGCATTCGAGGGTTGCATGATGTTTTTGCAGTCCAGGACGAGACTTTAGGAAGAGCTGGTGAGAAGACCAGATATCCCCACTAGAAGTATGCTAAAAGCTTGAACTTGGGGTTCCAAGAAACTACTGAGTTGGGCCTCAGACTATTGGGACATCAAAGTTGTCTTTTCAGTACATGCATGGTCTATCAGAAGTCCTACTTTTTCTCTGAGTCATTTCCATGGATTTTTCCTCACGCTTAGGTAAAGAAAGCATATACTCATGCCTTACGTAAGTCACTGGAGTAGCAAAGTGCTGCTGTGCCAGTTTTGACTTCCAGCAGTGCGTTCCTTTAATTTTAGGAATCCCTCAGAGATTGTAAACTCATATCTACAGGCTACAGCTTCCTTCAAACTTCAGAACGCCTGTTCATCTTTTGCCAGAAAGGACAGAGGAACGTGCCTCATCTAGGGTGATTGTGGCATGGATTGTTATGGACATTATGTTTCTTAAAAGGGAACTCTATGGTGCATCTCCGTTTGTATTTATTTCCTGTGTGGTGTTTCCTGTTCTGGCTGGTTATTATTCAATGAACATGGCTTCTGTACAGTAATGGCTTGTGCTATCTTTACTTGTATTACATCAAACACAAATTGCCTAGGTCTTCCAACAGGCTCACGGTACCAAGGACTGGGCTCCTTTGGAGGTAGTGTCTGCTCACCTTACCAGTAGCTGGTCTACATCTGGGGCAGCTTTGCGTCATATAGCTCCTGAAGTAATTGGCAGGGCAGCTTCCTGGTCTTCTATCAACACGTCCATGTCCCATTTCTGTGTTGAACCTGCTGCCCTATCTTCAAGTTAATTTGGTTTACAAGTACTGTTGGTAGACGGTGTTAAGTAAACTTTCTATGCTCAGCATTTCCCACTCGTGTGTGTAGGGAGTTATTTCCCACGTGTATGCTGCCATGGAGTATGTCAGCAAAACTGAAAATTTCTATCAAATACTTACCGTAATTTTCCTTTCCTGATGGCAGCAGGAGTCCTCTCCCAATGACTGGAGTAGGCTAGTTACGGAACACGGCTGCTGCATGTGGAGCAAAGATTTATGGGAGAGGGGTCCTATAGGGTAGTTATGGAGGTGGGGCTAACCCCACACGTATGCTGCCATTGAGTCTATCAAGAAGGGAAAATTACGGTAAGTATTTGATAGAAACTCCGTTTTTTTCCTGTAAATTTTGTAAATAAGTAATTTTCTCCTTCATTGATGTGTGCTGATGAGGCAGCACTTATGGGCACTGATAGGCTGCACTGATGGGCACTGATTAGGTGGCACTGATGAGGAGGAACTAATATGCAGCACTTATGGGCACTGAAAGATGGCACTGATGGGTGGCACTGGTGGGCACTGATAGGGGGCAAAGGTGGGCCCTGATCGGTGGCACTGGTGGGAACTGATAGGTGGCACTGCTGAGCACTGATAGGTGGCACTGGTGGGCACAGATAGGCAGCACAGAGAGGTGGAACTGACGGGCATTGATGGGTGGGAGGAACTAATAGCCAGCAATGACTGGCTTCACTAATGGGCACTGATTGGTGGCACTTGTGGGCGCTGATTGCTGGCACTGGTGGGCACTTGTGGGCACTGATTGCTGGCACTGGAATGGGCCAAGGTGGTGCTATTGGCACTGATGATCAGTACCCTGATTACATCCCTAGATGTCCTCTGTGAGGAGATGCCACTGATCGGCTCTCCTCGCCACACACTCTGTCAGTGTAAGGTGAGGAGTGCTGATTACCGGCACTTCCTTGTTTACATGTGACCGGTTGTGATTGGGCACAGCTGATCACATGTTTAAAGAGCCGTCACTGTGGCTCTTTACACAGATCGGTGTCGCACTGCATCCTGGCAACACGGCGCGGCAGCGATTGGTGCGATGCGTGCCCCCTAGGGCACACAGGAGCACACTTTCTGGGATGACATCATATGACGCTGTTCCAGAGCGAGAGCCGCATTGCCCCTCCATCATTTGACGGGCAGGCGGCAGGCAAGTGGTTAACTGGATTCTCAATTAGACCTTATACACACGGGTGTTTTTACAGCTGCATTTTTGAGCTGTTTTTACAGCTTAAAAATGCCTCTCCATGTTATTCAATTGCCTCATACTCACGCTGACGTTTTTGAGCTGTAAGTGGCATAGGCATTTTTAAGCTGTAAAAAAACCCCACGACCAGCACATTCAGAAGCTGCAGCACTAGAGCTGTTTTGATGCTGAGCCAGCAAAATGCTAAAAAATGCGCATTGTATATACAACGTTAAGCCTGGTCAGGTGGTTCTCTGCCTCTATTCAAAACCAGTGGTTCCCTATGGGAGCCCATTGATTTGAATAGCAGTCGCACCAGAAGTTGGATCATGATGATCCGACTTGCAGTGTGACTTGTGTGCTGAGGATCTTGAAGGGGAACCCCGCACAAAATGAAAAATTTGCGTGGGGTTCCCCCCAAGAGGTACCAGACCCTTCGGTCTGGTATGGATTTTAAGGAGAACTCCCACACCAAAAAAACAACGTAGAGTGCCCCCCGGAATCCATACCAGACCCTAATCCGAGCATGCAGCCTGGCAGGCCAGGAAAGGGGGGGGTGAGCGAGTGCCCTCCCCCTCCTGGACCATACCAGGCCACATGCCCTCAACATATGGGGTTGGGTGCTTTGGGGCACGGGGGGCCCTGTACCCCCCACCCCAAAGCATCTTGTCCCCATCTTAATGAGAACAAGGGCCTGCTCCTAAAAACCCTGGCCATTGGTTGTCGGGGTCTGCGGGTGGGGGCTTATCAGAATCTGGAAGCCCCCTTTAACAAGGGGGCCCACAGATCCCGACCCCCCCTTACCATATGTGAATGAGTATTGGGTACATGGTACCCCTACCCATCCACCTAAAAAAAAAGAGTCAAAAAAACACACTACACAGCTTCTTAAAATAGATGAAATCAACTCGGGAGTCTTTTCCCCTCTCCAGCTCTTCTTTCTTCTGTTATTTTGCAGGGGGGCTTCTTTCTTCTGCTCAGTCTTCTGTCTTTTTTGCCGTTGTGTTCTCCACTGCCTTCTCCCTCTTCTCTTCTTCCCATCTTGACTCGTCGCTCTCTCCCACTCGAACGCCGGGTCCGTGCTGCGCAATGGCTTATATTGGCATGGGGCGGGGCCACCCGATGACATCAATCGGAAGTCCCATCCCCTTATTACGTCACAGGGCGGGACTCCCTTGCCCCAAAGCACCCATCCCCAATGTTGAGGGCATACAGCCTGGTATGGTCCAGGAGGGGGAGTGCTCGCTCGTTACCCCACCCCCTTTTCTGGCCTGCCAGGCTGCGGGCTGCGTGCTCGGATAAGGGTCTGGTTCCCCTTAAAATCCATACCAGACCAAAGGTTCTGGTACCTCTTGAGGGGGAATCCCACACAAATTTTTTTTCATCTTTTGCGGGGTACCCCTTCAAGATCCTCAGCACACAAGTGGCACCGCAAGTCGGATCATCATAATCCGACTTCTGGTGTGACTTCTATTCAAATCAACTTCCTTAGTCAACAAAAATACAAAGTGCATGGGGGGACATATGGCCTCCTACCACGTTGAAAGTAATCAGCTATAGAAGCCAATTGCTTGGATTTGAGTATTGTCACATGACGAAGAGAGGGGTGTCACTGTTCCCCCAACATTTGAATTCAGCCAACGCTGGGGATTTTAGTGTCAGTTGTGACAGAAGAAGGAGGTGCAGGAGTGCTCTGGTAAGGTGAGTATCAATGGGCTAAGGGCCCCTTTGCACAGACACTATCAGTCTGCCCTAGATGCCCAAGGTGACTGTTCCTCTTTAACTAGTTAATGTCTTTGTATGTACCACATACGTCCAAAGTGTGAAGGGTACAGCCTGCAAGCTGTCATCAGCTTGTGCCTGTTTTCCTAAAGTGAAAATATGCTGAGGGTTGTAGAACTGCCGATCACTTTCACTGTGTGGGTGTTCCATCCCCTCTGCTGGTACCCCCTCTGTGTAGCTCCGGGGGTCTTTATGTCTTACGGGGAGCCCAGGATCACATTGGTGGGATTCAAAATGGCAGGTAGAAGGAGAAAGAGGAATATCCATTCAGCAAGCTTTTCCGTCTGAAATGAAATGATTTTGTCACTCCTGTTTTTAGAGCCATCATTCACTGGCTGATACAGCCAGGGAAGGATTTAGCTCAGCAGATCTCTGCTCTGTTAGATGCTTTGGGTGGCAGGGGAGATGTTGGGATTTATTAGACCACCAACGTCTTCATAAAGAGTATCTATCACCTGTCTAATGCTATCACATGGGGTTTGTAACTTCTTGTGATAGCGATAAAGTTACATTTAAAAACTGTAAAAAAAAAAAAATTATAATAAACACACACCAGCAATTGCGCAGGGTGCACACATGTATGTAAACCGTGAGGTACTGCCACAAACGGTGAATTGAGAGTGATATTTCTAGCACCAGAGCTCACAGTTAACTCTAAACTAATGTGCTGTGAAAGCTTTCAAATCAACACCTATGGAGATTTTTGGGTATCGTCGTTTTTTGTGATATCGCAGGCATGCACTATTTTAAGACTTGACATGTTTGGTATCTATTTACTCAATTACTTTTTTTTATCCTACAAGTTGTCTGATTTCAGAAAAATGTTATATATATATATATATATATATATACTGTATATATATTTTTTTGTGAGCATCTATTGGGCACTCTCAAAAGGAAGGTGGAAGAGCACAAGTTCTCTAGCATCCACCTGCTCCGTGATGTCGTCATGGAGGAGTGGAAGAGGACTCCAGTGACAGCTTGTGAAGCTCTGGTGAACTCCATGCCCAAGAGGGTTAAGGCAGTGCTGGAAAATTAAGGTGGCCACAGAAAATATTGACACTTTAGCCTCAATTTGGACATTTTCACTTAGGGGTGTACTCACTTTTGTTGCCAGCGGTATAGACATTAATGGCTGTGTGTTGAGTTATTTTGAGGGGCAGAAAATGTACACTGTTATACAAGCTGTACACTCACTACTTTACATTGTAGCAAAGTGTAATTTCTTCAGTGTTGTCACATGAAAAGATAAAATAAAATATTTACAAAAATGTGAGGGGTGTACTCACTTTTGTGAGATACTGTATATATATATATATAGTATATATGTATATATATATATATATATATATATATATATATATATAGTAAGAATGATCAGTCTATGTGTGTCAATGCAAACTGCTGAAGTCACTGGAACTATGGAACTGTTTGTTATTGCTTTTCTAAGTATTCAACAGAACTTGTTCTTCTGACTCGAAAATTTAAGGTTGAATACACTTTTGGGATTATTAGCACTAAAACCAAATACACTTGATAAACCTTTATAGACCAGAACTTTCTTACATGCTAGCTAGAACATTAATGGTCATTGTTTCACTCCCAGTGTTTTATAGTGTTCCAGCACTACTCAACCAAACAGAATCAGTGATATAGAAATGTGTACACTGCATATACAGTAATTAGTAGTAAACAGAGCTTAGAATAAAAACAGTACATAGCAATTATCGTAATGAGCAAAAAAACATTGTGTCGTTTTTCCCACCAACTGTTTTTTGGCTAAACTAAAAATCACATCGACCACTAACTTTTAGTGACTGGCAGTGCATGCTGAGACTTGGAAAGGTGGCCGACTTTTGCTACCCAACATGACATTGCTTCAATATGCGTTATATAGAAACAACAAGAGCGTTCTTTTCTTCCTCACCCTGTGCACATTATTTTATGCTTAGTGTCAATGAATGTCATGGTAACAATGTCAGTGTCAAAAGCAGCAACAAAAGCAGTGCCTTCTGTCATAATTCCAAACATTCTTAGATGGATTAACATATCTCTGCCAAACTCTCATTTATTCTTCATCAATTGAGAAAGAAAACAAAGTAATGTGTGCTTTATACAAATATGCAAATGTGCTGGAAGCATAACCAAATTCTAGTATGTCTCTCAAGTAAGTTGGGAAATTAAAAAAAAAAAAAAAGTCTGAAAGCAATGGTCCACATAATTCTTTTTATGCTAATGTTTGAAAATAAGCAACAATACAATGTGCAAGGTACTATACTGTAAGTCATACACCATTTAAGCATTTTTGCAGGTTAACCACTTCACACTCATTACATTAAAGACTAAGTTCACCTATAGGATATATTATATGTTCCACTAGTATTTAGGGTGAAACGTGTAACATGTTCCAGCTCCTGCCTCCTTTCCCCCCAATCTCCTCTCCCTGTGACAGCAGACAGGGGATCTTCTTCTCCCCACACAATTTAAAAACAATGCAGCCATACAGGGCTCTGCCCACATGGTTGCACCATTCATTCTTTGAATGAATGCCTACAAGTACTTTTAGTCATTGCGTCTTACGGCTTGTAGTTCTCAATGAACTTTGAGAGTGCTAGTAAGCACTCTCGTAGTCCATTGAGTGTCTACAGGATACAGGCATTGTACCTGCAATCTTCTGATCGCTGGCTCGATGCCTTACAAACTACAATGTAAAAAAATAATAAATGCACATATTTTATCTGCAAGAAGATGGGCATTTATTTTTTGCAGAAAGAGAACTTATCCTTTAAACCCCCCTATAGGAAAGTATTTTGTTTTTTCACAGAATGGATATTTTGAATTCCTTTATGCAATGTTTGCCTTAAAGCAGCACTAGCATGTTTTTTTTTTTTTTTCTCATGTCCAAGTGCCCTGAAATTGCAAGATAAAAAAGCCGCTGGATTTTGGGTCCCCCTTTGCACAGCCAGGCAACAAGCATTTTCAGCAGGCACACGGTGGTTAGAAAACCATCCCAATGGCTTTGTTTTGGTAATTTAATATGGAAGATAATTTGGATGGGGTTAGGGTGGTATGAGATGCCCAGAACTGCTTTAAAGTAGAAATTAAAGGACAACTATAGCTAACTCTGTCGTCTTAGCATAAAACTCCAGAATGTGTTCCCATGGGATGCTACTCCAGTACTGATCCCAGCACTCAGACTTTAATATAGGATTTTTTTCCAAGCAGGTGTGAAGGTTGGCAGTAGCTATCCCTCCTAGATGGCTAGCTGGGTATTGCACCTGGCTTCCTCTCCCCTATAGGTATTGAGTGGTGAACAGGTAGAGGTTACTCACTCAGTCCCTTGAAAGTCCTGTAGCAAAGATGGCAAATTTTGCACAGGCCTCCTGCTAAACAGGTCCCACTTCTTTGTAGGGTGTTTCAGCCAGGCCTGGCTGAGGATGAAGGGTGTAAGGGTTCCTCTCTTAGCTTCCCATCTTTCCTCTCTCTTCCAGCACACTTCCTCTCATGGCCAGGCTCCCGAGTATTTAAGGGCCATCTCCCTGCCTTCTGGGCCACCTCACCCAGGGATTGGTAGAGATTTCCTTAACATTCTGGCCTTGATCTCTGTCACTCCGTCCTCTCAGTTCTAGAACCTTCAGGAAGGTTCCAGAAGCCATGGGAAGGTGACAGAAACTTAGCCATCAGAGTCTGCCAGCAAACTAACAACAATTTAACCCTGGCTCCACTGGCTACAGTGAAGCCTAACTAAATTTACCTACACTATGTACACAAGGGGTGCTACACCTGCATACCAGCAAAACTTTGCCTCTTGCTGCTTTTTCAGAAGATCTCACAGTTACTGTGCAGGATCTGGGAGCCTTTATGACCTCTTGGCTTCAGCTCTGCTAGCTGAACATTCCAGAAGTCATAGGTTTTCCACACCTTCCTCTTACAATGTCATTATGCTCTGATAATTGCATAAGGGGCATAGGCCACCACTGCACTGGGCTGTTCCCAGTCCTGCCCTTACCTCAAAGATTCACATCATCCACATCACCTCTGACTAATGGTGAAGAACAGACTAGGCACTATGGCATATGAATAATATGAAGTATGGATAATTCTAGGGGTAAAACAGGTCAGCAAGTACACATGCATGAAAAATGTTTAGCTTGCAATTTCAATGTGTTTGCATTTGTTTGCATAAAGCAAAGGAAAATTGGCAGTCATGATCATTTGGTAGGATTAAATATTAATTCAAGGGTTTATAGAACAATTATAGAAAGGAAATAATCATGGAATATAAATATGACTCCCTTTTATATTTAAAATAGAAAATGTGCCAGAAATCTGATGCAAACAAAAACAACAATGGAGGAACAGCACTGAACCACAGTAATTGAATAAATAATCCTCAGGAAAAATGCATATGCAATAAAATCAGGCAGTTTTAAAAGGAAGTAAATACCGTGCTAATGTAACAACCCCTATTGGGGCAGCAGCCAAAAATATGCAATACACATATAAGTCAAACCCAACCCCAAAACCAAAAAGGGACCCTGACTGGGTAGAGTCACAAGCGCACTTATAGCTTGCTTCTGGTAAGCGACCATTCCATCTGGGGCAAGCACATTTATCTTAAGGGTGGAGCACTGGGTGTACTTGAGTCTGAACATTGTGACTGCATTACTGTATATATACAAGTCATTTGTACCTTCCAACATACTCTATGTGCTTTTATAGCATCTTTGGACATTGGGATATATTGCCGTTTGTTACTACCGTATATACTCGCGTATAAGACGAGTTTTTTGACACGGATTTTGTGTCAAAAAACTGAGATTCGTCTTATGCGCGAGTCAGCAGCCGGTACGAGCGCGGGGAAACATTCCGAGGGCACCCGCGGCGGCTGAGATGCATTCCAGGCATTCCAGGGATGCCGGGGATGCCGTCACGTCCTCTGACTGCCTGCTGGAGGGCGGAACTTCAGCTCAGTCACACTTGCGACGTGACTGGGCTGAAGGTAAGGGCAGAGGACACAGGCACTTCCTATGAAAGGAATAAGGCTGCCGTGTCCTTATGTAAATGTAAAAGAAAAGAAAACAGTTTGGCAATTCGATTAACTAACCATATTAACCCTTATTGTGTGAACAATAAGGGTTAATATGGTCAGATATTCAAATGACAAAACTGTGTTTTTTTTTCTTTGCATTTGACATATGTGAAGAACACAGCAGCCTTATTCAATACATAGGAAGTAAGTATACTGTACTGTAAAAAATAAACAGTTGTACACACACACACACACACACACACTCCCGATTACATGGCCACTTCCTATGTTAGGGTCCCTAGATGGATTTGGGGTCTTTTAGACCCCAAATCTCTTCTAAAGAGGACCTGTCATTAAAAAAAATTGGTAATTTTTTTTTTGGCATCTATTTTTATCTTTGAAATTTACCAGTGGCTGCTGCATTTGCCACTTAGGCTTATACGTGAGTCAATAAGTTTTCCCATATTTTTTGGGCAAAAGTAAGGGGGTCGACTTATACACGGGTCGACTTATACACGAGTATATACGGTATTTATTTACTGATTGTGGGTTGCTCCACGCAACACCATATTTTATGAATTGTGATTTATATATTAGATTTTATTTAATTTATATAGACGTGTGATGATTTTAGTATTTTAGATTCCAGCGCAGCCTTTTTCTTGATTTATATATGCAATAAAAATGATTTTAGAAGGTTTTAATCCATGGTAAGTGAAGCAAACAACCATTAGTATACCATGCTGAACCATTAATAAAATCGGATTAAATCAATGCACTGGACAAATATCAACCCTGCGTATGAGGGTTGGTGAGCACCGTAGGTTCATTAAGAAAGGTGAGAAGGAACATAGTGTTCCCCATCATTTCGCTACTCACCACAACAGAAACTTTAAAGATCTGTCAGTCCTAGCCATTGAATTTATACCTATGTGTGGCTTGACGGATAATGAAAGATTCCTGCCTTTATGTCAATGCGAAACTCTTTATATATATATAAACTAAATACTTTGTCACCCCAAGGGTTGAATGAAGAGATTGAAATCCATACAGTAATATAACATCACTTACCCCTAGTGGCCAGATGCCACCATATGACCAAGTTCCCTCTATTTTTGTTTCGTATCCTGGTGTTTATGTGTGCATGTGAGCATATTTGTAAGCAAGAGTGTGTATGTGTGTTTTAGGGCTCTTTTACACATACGGACCGTTTGGGTCCGCCTGTCAGTTTTTCAGGCGGACCCAAATGGACGCTCCATTGTGCTCTATGGAGCGGCGGGTGTGAGCGGTGACATGTCCGCTGACACCCGATCCGCTCCGATCCGCCAGGAACAGAGGGATGGAAGCCCTATTTTCCATCCGCCTGGCGGATCGGATCGGATGAGCACGGACAGACGGTCCGTGCTCATCCAATTCTCCATAGAGGAGAATGGAGCTGTGACAGAGACTGTCCTGTCACCCATCGGCTCAGCGGGGATCGACGGATGGATCCCCGCTGAGCAGCGGAGCCCGTCAAAACGGGCTCCGCTTGTGTGAAAGAGCCATTAGGTACGCATTCCTGTTTGTTTTGGTTTATTTTTCCATGGTTATATTTGCTTCATCATTTGCTTTAGTATTATTATTATTATTTATCAATGGATCTTATAATGTTTCATTTCATTTTTATTTTAACCCCTTCAGCCCCGGAAGGATCTACCCCCCTTCCTGACCAGAGCACTTTTAGCGATATGGAATTGCGTCGCAAAATTGGCATCCTTTTTTTTCCCACAAATAGAGCTTTCTTTTGGTGGTATTTGATCACCTCTGTGTTTTTTTTTTGCGTTATAAACAAACAAAGAGCGAAAATTTTGAAAAAAGAAAACTATTTTTTTTTTTACTTTTTGCTATAATACATATCCAAAAAAAATAAAAAATAAAAAAAAACGAATTTCTTCATCAGTTCAGGCGGATATGTATTCTCCTACATATTTTTGGTAAAAAAAATCGCAATAAGAGTATATTGACTGGTTTGCGCAAAAGTCATAGTGTCTACAACTATGGGAATGGATTTATGGCATTTTATTTATTTTTTTACTAGTAATGTCGGCGATCTGCAAATTTTACTGCAATATTGTTGCGGGCAAATCGAACACTTTTGACACTTTTTTGGGACCAATGACATTTATTCAGCGATCAGAGCTAAAAATAGCCACTGATTACTGTATAAATGTCACTAGCAGTGAAGGGGTTAACACTAGGGGGTGATCAAGGGGTTAAGTGTGTCCTAGGGAGGTGTTTCCCACTGTGGGGGGAGTGGACTGACAGGGAGTAGAGATAGATCACTGTTCTGGATTACTTGAAACTGTATATCTCTCTCTACTTCCCTGACAGAACGGAGATCTGTCTGTTTATATTGACAGATCCCCATTCTATCTCTCTGAAGAGCGATCGCGGGTAGCCAGTGGACATCAGGACATCTTATTGCTCTTAAAGTGTCTGACGTACAATGACAGCGATTTGCGCAGCCGTGCCAACCTGCCGCAGTACCACTGCAGCAGCTGGTTGGCAAGCGGTTAATGTTTAAGTAAATTGATGCATTTTTGACAATTGTTCACGTAGGGATATTGAGCATTGTTTTTGTTTTTTTATCTCTGTGGGTGGGGCCACACTGATGACTCAGGAGCTCAGCATTTTCTGCCCCCTTCCTTTTTAATTTTAATATAAACCTCCCTTTTTTCTTCCGACAAACAAATTGACCAGAAGAAGGGGCCAGACCCCCAAACTTGTAGTCCTTTTGTTCTTGGCGGCTTAATTCCCCTTCGTTCTGGGCACTAGCACCTATGGACTTGTCCCAGCAGTAGGGCATTGCCCGGTGTTAATGGACGCTTGTGTCACAGCCTTGCCTCACATTGTCCCTGTGTCCTCAGGTTTGATTTCTCCTGCCAACAGCACAGCTGCCTTTTACCTGAGTCCGTTGTGATATCTGTGTGGCCCCAGTCTACAGGCACCATCAGCCCCAGGTTGGATGGCCCCCTCCGGGCAGTCCTTTGGTCGCTATTTGTCCAGTGCATTGTTTTAATCAGATTTATTGATTGCTCAACATGGAAGACCAATGGTTTTTTGCTTTTTAAAATCATTTTATTGCATATGCATTTTTCCTGAAGATTATTTATTCAATTACTGTGGTTCAGCGCCATTCCTCCCTTGTTGTTTTGTTTTCATCTGCCTCATTGGTCTATGAGTTTGGGACAGAAACGACTTAATTTCAGGATTTATTCCTACTATTTTACTAACTTGGTGTACTGTCAATGTGCCTGGATATTTGTTTTTGTTCAGAAAGCTGATGTAGCACTCTCCTATAAAGGTGCTAGGATCAGTTGATCAGCTAGATCTACTGCTGGCTTACTGTGTTCAGTGAATCTGTGTGTGTTAGGTAAATTTAGCACACCTCAATGTATCCAGGCTGGCTGCAATTGATTACTTAGGTCTGTTCAGTGTTCTCAGCTACTGTCAGTCTGATGGCTCCCTCTGCTTTCCAGAAATCTGTAGAACTGTCTAGATTATAGGTGTAGAGCTATGCAGATGGCAGCATGAATATTTTACAGCCCTGGCCAATCCCTGGGGGCAGGGCCCTGAAGGCGTACTGGGGGTCTGTATAAATTCTCTGAGCACACTGCGCATGGGATCTTTTACTGCAGAGGATCAGTCCAGCATGAAGGGCTTGCTACCCTCCAGGGCAGTGCTGCCATGTGCTTGCTGTTTATGAGGCCTCAGGTGGGCGACCTGAGGGCCTGGATGCTGAAGCTACAGAGAGCTGACTGAGGGGCTGTCTACTGAAGATCTAGTCTGGTATCACTGGAGAAAGGTGTCACTTGGAAGTTGGAAGGAGGCAATCAACTGAGCCTGGACAATCTGTGAGTATAGACTGCTGGGAAATCTTAGAGAGTTTTGGCTGCTGCCATCCTTTTTGTACTAGAAGGTCAGCTGTGTGTTTACTAAAGGAGACATTGGTTGGTATCCTGAATGGCTCTGAGCTACAGTGTAAATATCAACAATGTGTAGTAAGTGGTGGCACTGCTGCTGCTTACACTCTATTGATGCTTACATCCTCCTGAATAAGTCATGGAATTGGAGGGGCCTAAATGACTGAAGGCTAAGGTCATTCTGTGCATGTACCTATGCCATATAATTAGCTCTTTCATGGGGAGATATAAAAGTCAGCAGTGTCTAATTGCCTACACATTATTGATATTTACATATTGGCATTGAGCAGTGGCTGGAGCCAAACATAGCCATATACACTGTGCACATGTAAACATTAGCATGAATAGAGTAAAATAACGCACAGGATAAAATACGGCCCATACACACAAATGAATGTATATTTTTTTAGCCTTGGTCGAAACAGTTGAAGGGGTTGTAAAGTCTTGAGGTTTTTCACCTTAATGCATTCCAGCATTGAGGAGGAACCCAGCAGTTCCAGCCGCTGTCTCTATCCCTCATTGGATAGATTGATAGCAGCAGGAGCCATTGGCTCCCGCTACTGTAAATCAAATACAGTGACACGGGAGCCAGCGGCAGGGCTGAGTCTTGTTGCCTGTGTCAATGGATGCAGCAGCAGGGCTCGGGAGTCCACGGGTGTCCCCATGGAAAGCAACTCTCTGAGGGGGCACCCGATGAAGAGGAGAAGCCAGGAGCATCGCCGGGAACCCCAGAAAATGAGGATCGGGGCTGCTCTGTGCAAAACCCAGGTAAGTATGACATGCTTGTTATTTAAAAAAAAACAATCACTTTAAGTGCTCTGGACAAAACAGAGAAGTATGTATGGAATAGATTTCAATACTGCTGTGTTCAGATCCATAGAAATTATTGATCTGTACACAGTAAATTGTACATGAGCCCTTATATTTTATACCAATCCTGGACCAATTGCACTTTTGCTAGAGAGCTTGGTTAACATGTAAATGGGAAGAAAATATGTATGCATGAAAAAAAAGGAATTCATATATTGAGCACTGTCAGTATATGTATTAACCACATACAGCTATCATAAATCAATCATTTCCAAAATAGTTGACCTTTCACGGCATACTTTACATTTTTTTGTGGTTCTAATCTGCTTTCAATCGACAGTAGCTCATGTACAAGATGCTCCTTTACACTATCATAGATGTTCAGATTAATTTCTTTCATCAATCATAAATTCTTTCCTAAATGTAATTACAGCAAGCTAGTTTTCACTGAGTAAAAAGTCCAGTCTACTTGTTGAATCTGATTCACAGTGCTAACTTTGTTTTATTCTTATTTGTAACTGACATTTTTTTAAGCTAATGCTGAACTATACATCATATCCATAATGAGATTAAATCAGGTGACAGGAGGTATTATACATGTGACATGTAATTTCTTAAAAAATATGATTGTTAAATTGAAGATAATTCCAAATTCTGAATTATTTTGCTTTATGATATTCATTAAGCGACATGGCTGTAGAAGAACAATATAATTCACAAGGTTTTCTGGCCATCAAAGATCTATTGTACTATCACTTACTGTAAGTAACTATCCAGTGTGCCAACTTTCATAACAATCTGGCAGTGTTGCATGCGAAAAATGTTATTAATGTTATTCTAATTATTGCCCAAATGGTAGTGAAACCTGAGACTAAAAAAGTATAATAAATGTTTGCACCTGCTGGCACAGCAAGCCTTTAGAACTCCTTGAATTTACTAAGGAGGAACCAACTTCATGGTAGGAAAGTAAAAGCAAACCCCCACCTTGATCCCCTTAATACAATGCTTGGAGATTGTGGCCACATGAAATGTGTGGGATATCTCTACTTTGTAATGGTTTGTTTTTGGATACACAATGTGTTTTCAAGTGTCCTGCGAATTGGATGTGGTTTAAGCCGCATCCAATTCGCATAGGTGGGAACCCAGCCTAAGTGATTCTGATTTTGAAAAAAAAGGTATTGTCTTTGCGCACAATGCTTGCCGTATTGTGCCATTGTTGTTTTACATTTTTTGAGTGCATGTTTAAATTATGTGAGCATGAAGGTAAATATTCATTGTCACATAGAAATAGCGAATGAGTGTGCAATAATTTCAACTATTTGTCTTGTTTATAAAATATATACATAGAATGCATTTAAGACCCCTTTCACACTTGTGTGAGTTGTCCTGCGATTTGGGACTGCAAAGTCCCATGACAAATTATTGCCCATTATTTCCAATGAGTACCATTAATATCTGTATGACTAGTCCCTGCATTAATTTGGCCCAACTTTGATGCAACTTGAGGTCCATAGACTTCAATGTTGAACAGTCAAAGTCTCATGCAAATCGCACCTGAATAATATAGATGTGATTTCTGTACTACTTCTGTAAGACTTTGTAATATGTTATCATTGAGCCAGAGTTGCAACAAAGACGGACCAAAGTCATACTGATCCCAAATCGCATCAGAATCGCGGTAAAATCACATCAAAATAGCTGTAAAATTGCTGCAAAAGTGTGACACAATAGCAGCAAAAAAAAATCGCTGTAAAATCTGGTCACACAAGTGTGAAAGGGGCCTAAATAGCATATCTCTCCAAAATAAATATTCTAGTGTGGGTTAACATTAGGTGGTTAAAGTGATTGTAAACAATCACCTTGTAAAACAACCCATTCAGTTTAACAAATGAAAAAGAAAACATTTTTGTATAGATATAAAAAAACACTATCAATACCTTTTTCCCTTTTTTTAGAAGTGATCACATTCCCTCTGATCTCAGCTGCATAAGTGCTGGGGGAGGAGAAGCAGCAGCACACCGAGCTTACCAGTGCACAGGAGGGGTGTGTCAGGACTAGTCTGATTATTGGAGGAGAGCAGGCTGTGTTCCCAGCAAGCTTAGAGAACTGACCACGGTGTGTTCTCCTGCTTAGTGTGGTCAGCTTTTATTAAGAATGCAGAGACACTGTCAGGATCACCAGGGATTTTACACAATGGAAGCAATACAAAGAGAACAGGATACGTTCTCCTATAAACACATGGTACAGCAGCCACCTATCAAGAATATGATATGTTGGGGTAACAAACGCTTTAAGTCCTCTGGCATATTCTCACCTAAAGTTAGTTTAACACACAAATGAAATATATGTAAATGAGAGCTGCTTTACCTGCCAACATGCGGTATTTGCCTTTCTGCCTATTTATTCCTGAGATTTACACAGCCCTGCCAGTCTGGAGACCTGACTGTTGTCTAAAGAATTTAAGTGATGTTACCCGAAAATTTATATTTTGAGATTTACTATATCTCAGATAAGATTTGGATTAATAAGAGTTCTTTGACCATGAGTGAGAGCTTTAGCACCAGAACAGAAATGTATTGGTGAATAGAGTTGAGCGAACTTCTATAAGTCCGGGTTCTGCTGGTTCGGCTGAACTTCGGGACAAAGTCCGGGTTCGGGTCCGGACAGAACCCGAACTTTGTCCCGGACCCCGAACCCCATTGAAATCAATGGAGACACGGACTTTTAGGCACAAAAAATGTTGTAAAATAGTCCTGGAAGGTCCTAGAGGTCTGCAAAAGGAAGTGGATTTTCAGGCCCAGAGGTAACTAAAGTTACCCCAAGCCCCAGGCCCTGTTTCAAGCCCAAGACAGGCCTGGGCTTGGGCCTGAAACAGGGCTTCAAGTCGGCTTGGTCGTCTTGGGCCTGAATATCTTCAAGCGAGTTGAGATAAGTGGTTATGTAAAGACAAGACCACGATTTCGAGAGTGAGTACCAGTTTCTTGAGAATAATTAGGTTTAGAATAGACTCTATATCATTTAGAGTTTTATATTTAAAAGCCCATTGTAGTGAATTTAAGAAATCTGTTGTCAGTCCAGAGGTCTGACCGTCCCGACACATTTAGAGTCCTTATTTATCCGTCTTTCCGTTT